>VZTA01024417.1:4090-42162 GCA_013398855.1 Mohoua ochrocephala
TAGGTAAACGAAAGTGAAAGTACGCCTTGAGGCTTGGGTTTGGATATGTTTAGGGGTGTTGGTGGGCTTTCTTTACCCTAGAGCTCGATAAGAACGTCGCAAAGCTGCCGGGTGTTTATCTGTCTGGCACGGAGGAAGCCGATAGCGGTATTTTGCAATTGCCGTAGAAAGACTGTGCAGGAAATACTCAAATTTTGGTGTAAACTCGTCCACGCAGTTGGGTCCGGAGGAGAAAAAAACAAGAGTCCAGCTGCAAGCAGGCACAGAGCAGCCGGAATGTGAGCTGGGCGAGCAGGAAGGTTGCTCAGCATCCAGCGGTACCGCCACTGCCCTTGGGTGGGGTTGTGAGCCTGACCTGGCCCTCGCCCCTTTCACCCTGCTCCAAGGGCCTGCTCGTGAGCATCTCCCCAAAATGCATCGCTGCTCAGTGCCAGCCCTGAAGCTTTGTCTGTTCTGTGCTTCGCTCGTGTCCTCGCCGGTCGGTAGGTCACCTGCGGCTCCCAGAGCCCCGGGCTCCCCGCCCGTGTCCCGATGGTCCTGGATGCGGCGGGCAGGCAGCTCCCGTGCTCTCGGCAGCGCAGGCGGGGCACAGCGGTGCTCTCCACTGCTGAAAGTCAGCGAGCACCGAAGCCTTTGGCAGGGTTGACACAGCTGAGGGACGTGGGGTTTGTGCCATGAAGGCGGGCAGGTTGCTGAGAGGTGTCTGAGTGTCCCTGAGCAGATATTTTGAGTGTCCTCTGTGCAGGATGCGCGTAGAGGAGCAGAGGGAATGCTGCAGGAGGGAGAACCCTGGTATGTGCTGGGTCTGTGAGGCTGAGGGACTTCCGCAGTCCTACCAGCACATATACTTCCAATTTCAGATCTGCAGGCAAGATTTTTTTTTTAAATAATGTCTTTAAAATCAGTGTGATAAAGAAGGTTGGAATATACAATTAACATGGGAAAAATCCTCTGCTTTTTCAATGTGACTGATTTCTTTTTAAGAATGAGGTGCACTGACAGTGATATTCTTGCTGTTTCTGTGAGTAGATGCATCCAGTTTAAACCAGTCTTTACTGTGTGAGTCACAAAAGGTTAGACAAGGCGTTTGAAGAATGTTTCCCAAGGTCCTTATCAGCTGTTTTATTTTTCAGCTATAACCATGGAGAACCTGCCTACTGCCAACAACAGATTTGCACTTGATCTGTACAGAAGGTTTAGTGAGGCCAACCCAACAGGAAATGTCTTCTTTTCTCCTGTCAGTATCTCTGCTGCTCTGGCCATGGTCCTTTTGGGGGCCAAAGGTAATACAGAAGCCCAGGTGCTGAAGGTTAGTAAAATAAAATTGTCATTAATTTTATATTTTATTTACATTAAAAATGGTTGTGTTTTAGAAGAGGGAAGATGAAATGAGGGTATTTTTATGTGCTCAGGACAAGATTTCTGTCATTCACACTGAGTCTTCCTCACACTCTGCAGTTAGTCACCCTCTGCCTACCCTGCTCCAGAGCCTTCTGCATATATTTTCTATGGCCCTTGTTGCTCATTTAATTTCCCTTGTTAATTCTTGAAGGAGGAAACTAATTGCATTAGTCAGTCTCCTTTAAAATTGATCATAATTCCCAGCAGGAAGGCTTTGTGAGTTTTCATGAGACATTTTGACAAACTATTACGTTATAACACAAGATCACCAGTGGTGTGCTCACTGTTAATAATTCTGCGTGTTTTGTAAAAAACGCAGTAGCAATCTGTAGTGTTATATCTAAAGTGTAACAACTATGATGATACACGGCGATGCTACCTAAGTATCAGTCTTTTACTGACAGCCGGGCACTCGGGTGTCTCGAAGGAGCTCAGCCTGCATGGTTACCCTTATCATAGCCTTTTAGGTTAGGCAGGGTAGTTTAAAAAAGCCTCCTTATAAATTTCAAAAATGGTGCGCATAGGAGTGTGCCACTTTCCCCTGAAACCTCTGTCATGGAGGGGACTCGGTCACTGTTATTTTTGCACCCTCGTTAGGCTAGAGCCTGTAAAAGGGCGTATGAGTCTCCTCATGGCAGTCATGCATTTGCCTATGAATAATTTCACCTTTGTATTCTGGACTTTAGGAGGAACCGTTTTATACTGTTGAGTGTTGCTGTGCTTACTCAATAAAATTACTTTCCCACTACTTGTTCAAACAGACTTTGAACATATTTCATGTAATCAGACTGACAGCCCCACCTAGGATAAATCTACTGACAGCAGAAATCATGCAAAAGGAACTTGGGGGGGAAATAAATGTCATTCAACAGAGTCACCCTCAACAGGGCCTGTTCCTGTACCATAATACTTCACTTATGAACACAGTGCTAATTAAAGAGGCAGCAATTAGTAACTGTCGAGAGCTGTTTGCAAGCACAGAGAAATTTGTTTCCGGGATCATAATTCTGTTGTGAGGTTGCCTCCGCGATGTTCCTGCTCAGCCATTCATCTGTACAGCGCAGCTTGCACTGAGGTGGTCAGCAAGGCCTGACCAAAAACCCAGTGAGAGAAAGGGAAGGCTTTCCTTTGAATCCAGTGGCTGCTTCACAGCAGTCTTCCCTGCTGGGAAATGCACGGTTTAAGTTCGAATGTGAATGTCCCTGCTTTGGTGTAGCCTTCCCTGCCTATGAGGTCTGGCAGCTTCTGCTGTCATATCTATAAGCCTTGGCCAGCCAGCTTGCCTCTGGAAAAGGAGGTACTGGTAAAGAGAAATTGCAGTAATGCATTTGATTTTAAAGCTAATATTTACATTCTTTCTAAATATATTTATAAGTAAAAAAGTATATAGGAAATGTATATGTATTTATGGAGTTATATTTTCATAAAATTGTAGAGGATAATTGCTCTAAGTTTTCTTAATACCTCACCTGTGATAGTGCTGATTGTATATTCTGAAAATATACAACCCCGGGTTCTCTTGGGCCAAAGGGGGAACCAAGAAAGCAAAAGAGTCTTCATGGCATCATCTCTCTTTTGATTCCTCACCTGGGAATGAGTTCTTGGGCCCAGTGGCCCGTGGAGGAGAGGCCCATGGACATGCAGTCAGGACTTGGGGTTGTGACCAAGAGCTTCAGCTGTGACTGTGTATAAACCAGGAGCACAGTACAAGTGGCTGACATGGGCAGCGTGTAGCACCCAGGGACAGTTTGATTCATTCTTTGAGGTTTACAGAAGTCTCTAAGCAGCTTCCAGCCTTTTATTTTCTCTTTCTTCAGCCTACCTACTGGATCCTGCCCTGCTGCATCAGACCTACCCTGCAGATTCACCGTATGTTCTTTTAAGACAGTGTTAACAGCAGCTACTTCACTTCTTTCATTTCAGACGCTTCATCTTGACAAAGTTGAAGATGTTCACTCAAGATTCCAGGCTCTGACAATGGATATAAACAGAAGCAATGCTCCCTATCTGTTACGGCTGGCCAGTCGGCTCTTTGGAGAGAAGTCCTACAGCTTTCTGCCGGTACAGCCGTGCACGTCAGGATGGCGTGTGGTGGCACCTGGGGGGAAAATGCAGCTACTTGAGTATTTATGAAGTAGAACTATTTCCAGGCATATTTCTAAACATTACTGGGCAGTTGACAAAAGTATTGCATACTTGCCACGTGCATTTCCATAGCTGTGGGCAGCTGTGCCTGTCACCTAAAGGGTGTAACACAGCAAAGCCTTTTCTTTTCTTGTTCACTTTTGCTGTTTTTGGCCTCAAGAGCAGAATCATTTGTCTATGTTCTTAGTTTACAGTAACTATCATAACATCCTACTCTGTTGCAACCAGCTTTTTGGGTTGCAGCCAGTTCTATTCCTGTTGCAATCAGCTTTTTAGGATTTTCATCGGAGTAGTACCACATTACTTAAATATTTTTGAAAACACTATATTTTGGGGGGGGGATTTCCAATACGTTTTAGCAACATGCCTCTTCACCGGTGAATGATAACTTTGTGTGCACCTAGGTTGATATTTTTTGTCCCTCTTCAGCTACTTTGCAGAGTTTTCTTTAATCCTAGCTGCGCTTGAGCCTGTTTCAGGAGAACGAGAGGTAAATATTGCAACACCTGAAGTAAGCACCCCATCAGCTCCAGACAAGGCTGGTGTACTATGAGGCTTACTCTAAGAGTGGGGAAAAAACCTGTTAGCTTCAGAACTCCCCCAGGGAAAACACTGTTAGAGCCCCACCTCAGAGCAGGTGACAATCTGAGTACACCTTATCTCCCTGATAATTAGATGTTTTCTTATCTGTATGCAGTGAAAGCTATTCTTATCATTCCAAAATCTAGGATTTCCTGACTAATACACGGAAATTATATGGAGCTGATTTGGCTACAGTTGATTTTCTTCAGGCTTGTGATAAAGCCAGGAAGGAAATTAACCAATGGGTCGAGGAGAAAACTGAAGGTAAACTACTTTTTCATTAATAACTGTCAGTGTTTCATATCTTGGGAGCAGGAATGGGCTTTATTCTCTGCTGTCTTTAGAAAAGTTTAATTCTGCCCTGGGATATTCATTTGATGCATGGACAGAACCAGAAACTACCTAAGCAAGACATTTAAACAGTTCCATAAGTCCTGAGTGTTTTCCATCTTGTTTTTGTGTCCAGACCATGAGTGCAGGAGAGATGCCTAAGCATGGAGTTGTACTCATGAGATGGAGAATTTGCTTCAGTCAGTTCTGGTCCACATTGTGTATATATTTCTAAATTCAGTATTCCTTAATGTGGGTGTTATGTAGTTCTTGCGTGATGAGTAGATGATTCACATGTGACAGTTTCAACTAACAATATTACATTTTTATCAAATCACTGTATATCAAAAGTTATAGTCGTGTGTACTGTTAAAAGGTAGTGGTGAAGTAGAGGGACAGGTTATTGCAGGAATAGATCAGTTTTATATTTGTAGTATTTCTGTGGCATCAGTTTCTCTATGTATGTTTTATATGCCATCAACTCACTACACGATTTTGTTGTGACTTTTTTTTCTGCTGCCTCTGAAGGCAAAATCCCCGATCTGCTGTCTGAAGGCTCAGTTGATAGCATGACCAAGCTGGTGCTGGTGAATGCTATTTATTTCAAAGCGAACTGGGCAGAGAAATTTCAAGAAGCTGAAACCACTGATGCAGAATTTCGGTTAAACAAGGTAATACAGATATGTCTCGGTAGGACACATGTAATGGAGAGGTCAAATACTATGGGTAGTAACGTGAAGCTTTGCTTACAGAAAGAATAATTAAGAAATATGAAGTCATTTATGAATATTTTAATTATTTTTTATGGACTTCAGTATTTTTCTGTATTCAGCAAGCTATTTGTTGTCTCACTTACTGGAATAGTATCAGGGACAATTCACAGCTATGGATTAGGACCTAGTGAGTTTCTGTCTGCAGTAGATCGGCAGCTAGGAACTGTGTCTGTTTATGATGCTAAGTGAGCAGTATTAAAATGATAGGACATTTTGATTAAGCCCCATCTTCTTGTTCTGTATTCTGTTTATGTTAATAGATTTACAAGTTACTGTATGCAGTCTTCTGCTTTATGCTAAACAGAGTTGGTCTTTGTTGGCTTAACATTTTCATTTTTGGGCAATACAAAGGTACAGCAATTTGAAGAAAGTGTTTCGGTTTCTGCGAGGACTGTGCTGTAGAAGCCAAAGGAGAACCAAATATAATACAAACAAATTATTTCTTCAGAAGAAACTGTTATTAAACAGGGAGGCAGAAGTCTGAAAAAAGCAGTTTTATAATGGAGGAAAAGTGTTTACATAAATGCAATTTTAACTTACTTGTTTCCTATCAGTTCTTTAAATTAGTATTTCCTTAACTCTTACTTTTGGTACTTTTTATCCATCCAGAATGAAAGAAAGACGGTGAAAATGATGTATCAGAATAAGAAATTTAATTTTGGCTACCTCCATGAAGAGAAGATCCGCGTTTTAGAGCTGCCTTACGACGGAAGAGAACTTAGTATGATCATCCTGTTACCTGATGACACTGAAGAGGGCTCCCCTGGACTGCAGAAGGTGACCCATCTAAGCTAATGCACTTGTTCAATGTTAAGTTCAGCCTTTGAAAATTAAAGCCTTAATGAACCCGTGTTCTCAGAGCACCAGATCTATCAAGTGTATTTTTTAGACAACTCTCTACTAGTACAGCAATAAAGAATTAAATGGATGTAGTGCATCAGGAAGAGAAGTTGTGTTCTGATTTCGTTGCTTGTGTTCATGTGTCCCCTGGCTTGCTGAACTGAGCCATGATGGAGACTGAAAACAGAGTTAACTGTGAGAGATAACTTGCCTTGATTGTTTGTTTTTAATGACAGAACTCATCTTTCAGTAGCCTTGAAAGTCTTTATTTTCTTAACCACGAAGTAGTGAGACTGTTTTCCGTTAAATGACCAGCTTCTTTGAGTTCTCTGATTATGATTTTTGCTACTTGTTTTTTATTAGGTAATTCCATTTAGTTAAACAGTAAGAAGACTGGGTTGCTCTCAGTGCATATTTTTCTGTTCTGTACATTGCAGCAAGAAGCAAATGTCTGCATTTCTTTGGAAAGTAATAACTGCACTGACTCCACTTAATTTTAATAGTATTTTTTGATCTCTACTTAGCTGTGAAAGATAATGGTATGTTCATTTTTGTATGGCTGCTTTACCATGGTGTAATGTTCTATAAATAAAGCCTCGTAAATGCTACTGAAAGTGAAATACTACACTGGTGAAAAGTAATGACCTCTGTCTTTTTAATTCTAGATGGAAAAGCAGCTTACCTTAGAGAAGCTCCAGGAATGGACATGTCCACAGCATCTGTATTCCACTGACGTCCGTGTGCACTTGCCAAAGTTTAAGCTGGAAGAAAGCTATGACCTTAAATCAGATTTAGCTGCTATGGGCTTGCTGGATGTATTTGACAGTGGCAAGGCCGACTTGTCAGGAATGTCAGGGGCACGTGACCTCTTCCTCTCTGAAGTTGTCCACAAGGCTTTTGTGGAAGTGAATGAGGAAGGCACGGAAGCTGCAGCTGCCACTGCTGGCATTGCTATGCTCTGCATGGTCATGGAAGAGGAGTTCAACGCTGACCATCCTTTCCTTTTCTTCATTCGCCACAACCCAACACAAAGCATACTTTTCTTGGGCAGATATGCTTCCCCATAAAAGAAAACTTAGCATTTCCAGCAGTTCCCACTGTTGTTAATGAATGAAAGCTTTGTTCCTGAATGAGTTAATCCTCCTGTCGTGAGTTCCTAGTAATTTGACTGAGATTCTGCCTTTCCCGTTAAAAAAAATCCCAGAAAAACCGAGGAGTAATTTATTTTTCTTTCTTGAGATTGACACCATCTTTAATTAAACAAGGAAAATCTTGACCGTAGGCAGAAGAAATCTTGGAGTAGAAATAGAAATTTTCTTGGGAGAAATGCATGTCTCTCTCTTAGAGCACGAGATCACCCTTTATGCATCCTCACGTGGGTTTTCCTGTGTCGACAGCCCCCCGTTGTGATAACCAGGCACTCCTTAACAATCCCATCACTCCTTATTGCATGTATACTAGGTTGCTCTTGCAAAGCTATTCCTCTCCTAAAACCTTGCTTTACAAAAATACTGTAATAAAATTGTTCTAGGCACCACAAGGCATGTCTCGAACAGCTGAGTTTACCCAGTTCTGTCATGAAACAGAAGGTCAGATAACATTTGTTTAGAGACATCTATTAATAGAGAAAGGATTAAGCTATTTAAACAAAAGTAACCCCTTGATGTTAGTAGGCAGCTTTTGAATGAGAAGGAGAAAAAATGAGTAAGAACTTCAGGTGACATGTTTAAAAAAGGATTTTTAAAATTTACAGACTGGTGCCATTCTAGTTATTGAAAACATGAAAATTTTTCAGGAATTAGAGGTTTTAGGTGCCTTTTTGAAAGTTCAAAAGCTGTCACTATGACGCTAGATTCTGGCCAGATCCTGTGTCATCCCCAAAAGATATTTTAGCTTCCCAGAGGATGACTGGGCATAACCTGCAAGAAATATCTGATGTGCTTCTTTATTTACAAGGATTCTACGCTTACTGAGCTGACTTCCACTACCTCTTTACGCTGAAACCTCTGGTACTGTACCACAGCCTTATTCCTGGGAGCCAGTGTAATTACATACTGTTGTGTTCTGTGTTTATTTTGGGACGTTATTTGCTTGTATCTTGGGTTCTGTAACATTTACCTGTACAACCTCAGCTCTGAGTGGGGCACAATAATTTATATAATTGCAAACTGTATTTTAAATCTTGCCTTTAAGCAACAAATAAAAGTCTTCTATTTGAGCTTTTGTTCAAAATGGCAATTTTTTGCATGCAATTCAGTATTTCAGAGTACCAAAATAACTGCCTGAAGAGTAGATCCAAAGAAAACCACGGGTGCAGCAGGTGTGGCCAGCTGTCTGAAGTCATTCAGAGGAGGTGAAAACATTGAAAACCAAATTACTCAATAGAAGAGATGATTGCATGAAGCAGCAGCTTCCCCTGGAAGTGTGAGCCGAGCTGCTCACCCCCACAGGGAACAGGGAGGGTCACAGATTTATGAAAGGGCACAAGCACTTGGTCTGCAATACTCAGTTGCAAAGGCTCTGGTAGGTTGCCACAGGAGAGCATGTATTGCAGCCTGCAGAGGTGCATGCAATCCCTTCTGCACTGAGTGCTTTGAAAACCCAGTGCCTTGCAAACAAAAAGTATTAGCACAAAACCCATGCAAAAATCTGGAACACTGATGTTGCGTTCGTTCTGGGTTTCTGGGCCTTGTCTTCAGCATTTTGGCAAAAAAAAGCTGCTGCTGCCACAGACAGGGTTTGCCAAAGCAAGGCTCAAAAACTCTTATTTTAATTGCATCCTTATCTTTATTTGCACAAACTCAGTCAATGCGTGCAAAATACACGACTGAAGGCTTTTAGGGCAGCAATTACCAGGAAATGAGAAGAAAGATAAAACCTTGCATAATTGTACAAATCAGCGTAGCTTTATGAGGAGACTGATGTCTGTATTTATTGTGTTGGTATCAGCATTCAGTAACTGAACTATTACGCTGAGACAAGTTTGGTTTTCTACAGACAAGGTGCACAAAATAAAATCTCATCAATTAGAATCTCAATAAAAGCAGCTTCACATTCAACCACTTAAAAAAACTCAGCAAGCCTACTGGCCAATATCCCCCTCCTATAATTTATGTCCCACAATAAGATGGTTGTGCTTTTCCTAAATATTCCTTGGGTTTTTTCCTGTGCTCTTGTCAGAGCAAATGACTGACAAGGGCTGACTCCAACAGAGACAACTGGCACGCCACCTGTATTCACATTTCTAAATAATAACACGCTGCTTCAACTGCCTCTTGAGTAGGATTTGGTCTGTAGAACTACTGGATGAACACAGGCCTCACTGAGTTCAAAGCAGGGTAATTTTGAGTACGAGATGCTTTAACTGAGGAAAAAGGTAGAAAATGTAATTTTAATGTGTTAAAGACATACAAGATGAGAGTATGTCACATCAGAAGTCTCAGTATAAAATCAAGAGCTCAGCCTTAGTCCTAGCTAAGTCGCAGTCATAAATCCACACCCACCCCATAAAAAAATACTGCTTACAAAATTTTTGGTTTATGTTAACCCTGAGGAATGCAACATTAAAAAGTCAGCCTGACTGCAGTTAAACTTCCTAGGAGGGAAATGCTAAATTCTTGAGCACTTTGAGTACTTGAGTACCCTGTTCAAAACCAATTTGCAACAGGCTGCTGGTTTGAGTAGACGACATGTAAGTTTCTTCCACTGGAATAGAAGATTACAGTAGCTGGATTTCCTTCTCCATTTTGGCCTCTCCTAAGCAGACCAGGCTTTATAACAAGACAAAACTCTGAGAAATATTTGCTCACTGGGCTGTGATGAGTAACCCAGACTTTGTACTGCTGCTAACAGACTTCTTAGGAAAGCCCTTTGGTTTTGGGAATTTAAACAGGAAAACCACCACCACCCACCACCAATTGTCTGCTTTGTCTGATTCATACAGTTGAAATTGCTCATCCCAGGAAGTGCATACCGTAGAGGGGAGAAGGAGGACAGCTATCTCTGGGTTTCACGTCACCTTATACTAGAGATAGACAGATGAGTTAACTCAGAGCCTGTTAGTTATACTTTTGCTGTTAAATGCTGATACGTGTCTACATATGACCAAAATCCTGGCCAAGTACGTAAGCCTGATCAAGTCTTGGAGAGGGATGTTTGTCTCGATTTGATACGGTTCACTATAGTTTATTACAGAAATAAGACCAGACCAGTTGTCCTGCACCTATTGAGACAAAAAGGTACAATTGAAATCAGAACCTCGCTTTTGGTTTGGGTTTTTTTGTTTGTTTTGTTTGATTTTGGTTGTTTTGGGGGTTTTTTTGTTTCTGGTTTTGGGTTTGGTTTTTTTTTTTTTTTTTTTTTTTTTTTCTTCNTTGCTTGCGCAGGTTTTGATTGGGTTTTTTTTTTTTTTTTTTTTTGTTTTTTTTTTTTTTTTTTTTTTTTTTTTTACCGTAGTGAACCACTAGCTTTGTCGTGTTATCTCATGGTACCATCTAAATGCATGCTGTTAGCCATATTCATTAGGAGGCCTACGCAATCCCAGACTACTTAGGAACAATAAAAGACAAAAACCACAGCCAAAATCCCGGAGAGCACAGCCTGTCTGGAAACAGGCTGAACATGCAGAGTGGCTGCTGGCAATTCAGATAATGAACTCATCACAGCAGCCAGAAAATGTATCTTCAGGATAGACAGGAATTCAAACAATCAGCTTGCATAAACACATTTAAGTCATTTCATGGAAAATGCTAGGCGGTCATTTTGGCCAAGAGCTTTTCTCTCAACATTAGAGAAAATGCTCACAGAAAAGGGAAAAAAATGCAGTCCAGAGGTTAAACTGATGGTTTAAAGTCTTTGTGCATGGAAAACAAGACAAGAAAAATAAAATACAAGTAATGATTTCACATAAATATTTAATATAAAAGCCCAGACAACTCCTTGCCAGCTGTATAATCCAAATTCTTATCTTTGAGAATCCAACAAGCTAAATGATGGAAACAGTATTCATCAGGTAATTTTCTAAAAAAACCCCTGCAATGGAACTCATTTGGGGCATTATTTAATTGATGTTTCTGTTGTCGCTATCCCTATCTTTGGTATGGGCATGTTACTACTGGGAGAAACAACTTACATCACTACAATTTGTTTCTCAGAGTACTGAATTCCCCAACATGGAATGGCTATGGCATGGCCTTTCTCATGATCTACATTATTTCTTAGTGGGACAACTTACATAAGAGAAAAAGAGATTGTGGCATGGTGGATGTTGATGACGTTCCTTACGGCAGCAGCAATTGTTACCTGACGGGATCCAAATCTCATCCCAAATTTTCCGGTGACACTGCAATATTTGGTATTTCCTTACAGCTCTGCACTCTGAAGGTAAATAAATACACCACTACACCAGCATGCAATTCATAACCATTTCTGCCCTTCAGTGAGCTGCTCAGGGTAAACCCCAGGGAGTCAAAAGCCAGAAAACAAAGAAATGTGCTTTGTGATTTTTAATTTCATTCTTTCAACTTGTGCTTTTGAAGCAGTTTCACTAGGAGATTGGCTTGTGCTTGTTGAAAGCAGCATTGCCAATCCTGTGTGGAGACTGCATACATCTTCCTGAGAGGAAATGGATGCTTTTGCCTTGGATCTGTTTTGGAGGGATGGGAGATGGTGCCGGGCAAAATGTCCATCTGTGAGTGCATCTGGTCCTGATGGATTTTTAATGGAGCAAAGAGTTCTTCAAACAGAGGAGATGACTCTCCTTAAAGGAATATAAAAGAGATTGCACATCAGCAGCAGGGAGAGAGCAGGAAGCAGCTGCTCTCCAGTGCTGCTAATTACAAGGAGGAAGGGAAAAGGTAAACAATACTTTGCTTGGAGAGCAGCCATGAGGCACGATGGCTTTGAAACATGAACTTGTTGTTACCAATATTTTGGTAGCCCATTAGACAGCACTGTCTGATGGATCTGACCTGAGGGCCATGATCTCTTTGCCTCCATCAGAGGCTGAGGAATGAAACACCACCTCTGAAGCCTCTGCCAACCTGTGCTGCCCTCTGAAGGTGAGCACATGCTGCTCCGATTTACTCCAGCACTGGAAAAGACCACAACTTGCCTTATTCCTCCAAATGCATTTCAGAGGACCATCAGGATAAAAATACTAATCTAATTAATTACCCCCTTAATTCATGCAACAAGAAAGTTCCAACCAAACAACAACAAAAAAGTGAATTGTGTTAAAAAGAAAAGCAGGCAAATTTACATAAATGAAGCTTGTTTAAATGCTTGCTCGTCTTTAGAACAACACTTTTCTCAAAGCATTCAAAAACTATACTTGAGGTAGGAGAACATAGAAATGTTTAAAGAATAAGACTCAAACCCTCCAACAGTACACAGTCATGCAAAAGGTTTAATCTCTGAAACATTTCAGTTACACCGTGATCTTTGGCTGGAGTCCTACATCATGCACAACTTCATATGAAGGGAGTCTTACAACAAAATTAATCTCCAGTACAAATCAAAAAGTTTCGGAGGCTGTATATCCAAAACTTTTGATCAAGGCCAAGAGTCAGCAATCTGTCTCGAAAATTAAGAGCAATAAGCTGAATAAAGTCGGCTTCTGGACTTGGCACTGCATCCTCAGCTCGGAGACCTCCTGGCTTGTGAACGTTGCTCTGAATGAGCTCCAGATGCGCGGCTGTGGCAGCCCCTCTGATCTAAGCCCCACACAGCACCAAATACACCTCTGCTGTCAGGGAATACCCACCTGCAACTGCTGTGTTCCAGACAGCTGACCCACAGGTGGCTGGGTTCTGTAACAACTGGAGAGAGGCAAAAAGAGCTCGGTGTCGCTCCCGTGGCCATTTTCATGGTTATTCTACTTACAAAATGAATTAAACTTGCTCTGGTAAAGTAGGGATAATAAAATTAAAGGGATATCAAACTTTCAAAACCACACTGCTGTCACAGGAGTATTTAAACAAATGCATAGACACTATTTTGAACAGCTTTATTGGTTTAATAACTGTTGTACAAAATTGGTCTCTCAAACATCTTAAGAGCAAAAATTACTCTGTAATTATATTTTGTTTACAGTATTTTAGCAGAGGGGGTACACTTCACTATTTTTGTGGAAAATAACATTCTCAAAATCTGAAATAGAAACTGTTTTTAAAAAGAAGCACAGTAATATTTCTTGTCTCACAGCAAGAGCCAGAAATACAAGTCTCTTGGTTTTTTCTCCATTTCACGTGAACCAGTGACAGCATTATACAGATGAAGCTTATTTTTGCATTTCTACACTGCCGAACTGCAATTCTATACAAAATACCTTCAGAACAACAGCAGTAAAACCAGAAGGATAAAAAAGTATCTGGAAGGCTTGGTGGCTTAATCCTTTCAGCCACAGTAACAGGTGGCTGACACTGTAAGGGCAGTTTCTATCCCAGCAGAAATGTACGAGTCATAAAATCAAACCCATTCTGAACACAGCAGTCACGTTCCTCGTTCCTTGAAGAAGTCTGTTCCTTTCAACTCTTCTGGTAGATAGTCCTGCTCCACGGGTTCCTTGTACATGGGGTTGTATTTGTAGCCTTTTCCATAGCCCAAGTTCTTCATGAGCCTTGTTGGGGCATTTCTCAGGTGCAGAGGAACAGGGGGCAGCGGTCCTGTGTGCATCCTCAGGCATTCCTTGACATTGCCATATGCCCTGTACACCTCTATAGACTTTGGGGCTCTGGCAAAGTACACTACACACTGTGCTAGAATCACCTGCAAACAAGCACAGGGAAAATGTTAAATATTTCTTTTAAGCTCTTTAGGAAAAGGTCTGCTAATCAGGTTGTTTGTATAGCATGGCAGGAATTATATTTTCAAACTGACCTCTGCCTGCTACTGTAATATGAATACTATTATTTAACAACAACACAACTTCATGGGGTTTTCAGTACTTGAAAATAATAGCTACTTTATTTATAATAGAAAAAATGGACAGAGAAAAACGATATATGTTCACGTATCACATTTTAGCAATAAATACGCAGCAACTTTTATTTTAAACTACGGCATCTATTTTAAGAGCTACAACGTTCTCTTGTCAAAGATGGGGCATGCAGAATGAACAAGTAACTAAGTCTGCCCTGTCCTTGCAATCTGCTTCTTTTTATAGTTACAGATAGGTTTTACAGATTGCAGAACTTTCAAATCAGTGAATTAATGAAGCCTTTACCTCACATTCTGGCATTCCAATGAAGTGACAGCCTTGATAAGCAGCAACTGCTTGGGTTAAAGCCAGAGGATCTGCCAGTCCTACAGAAAGGGATCAGATAAAAGCAGGCTAAAGTCAATTTACTTCACTTAATGTCTCTCGTTTATTTTTTAATTTTAATTTATTTTTTCCTCTCCTGTAAGGTATCCATGCACATTTCTGAGTTGCTTTCTCAGATATTGGAATTTCTGGTACAATACCACACCACACATAAGATACACCCCCTCCATCCACAAGCTTTCCTTCTTCTGTACCCCTCTTCCCTGGAAAATAAAAACAGTTCTAAGTCGTGGGTATGATTTACAGACTGAATCTGCTGCCACACAGTGGCAGCCTGAGCAGTAGCTGACCACATATGATTCTCCTACTTTTTTATTGCTATACAGACACAGCTTCCCCAGTTCTCCTAACTCTTCACCCATCACATATGACCTAAAAGTGTTGCTGGATCTGCTACTTTGGATAAGTCAATCAAGGTGCCTTACAACTAGGAGCCAGCTATCAAACCTGAGGTTCACAGGTCAGGGTAGGCATTCACGTGCCAGACACATTAGAAAATCAGACATCCCTGAAATACACACTCTCTGTGGCACAAGTTTGCTGGTGACTTAAAACCAGCAGGGTTGAAAAGAATCGATATCAATACACACCAAACCTGACCTCAAAAACATGTGTCTCTCCCACAACAGGTAATCATCACAATGACACCACGTCTAGGTCTCTGCCTGCATATACAAAGTTTTTGTTGCATGTGGAGCTTTTCAGTATTTTGTACCTATTTTGCATATAACTGTTTTGGGTTTGTTTCTTTTTTCAAAAGCCAAATTTTAGAAACCAGAGAAGCCTGGCAGATCTTCATTCAATGTGGCATTCCAACGTGAAATACTGCAAATACTGACCTATATCTTCACTTGCAAACCTCACCAGCCTCCTTGCCACATAGAGTGGATCCTCACCGCCCTCGAGCATTCGAGCAAGCCAGTAAAGGGAGGCGTTTTCATCGGAGCCTCTCATAGACTTGTGCAGGGCAGAGATGCAGTTGTAATGCTCTTCTCCTGTTTAAGAGAAGCAATACATAAAGCTGTTAGGAGGAACTTAAGTGAAATGCATGAAAGGGAACAGAATGTATTTCACTAGATCACATCAGTAAACATAGGCTGCTTTTCCATGTTCTTATTAGGTATATGTGGTTGCAGCATTCACTAATGTTTTCAGTGCCTTCCCGGTTTCCCATGTGAATCATTCCCTAACTACATAAGCAAAACAGAGCAACTGCTGATGAAAAGGAAGTTGTTTTTTTTTTAAACTTTGCAAGCCAAACAATTTGGGTTTTGCACCCTAAGGGCCTTCCCTTCAAAAGAAAAAAACAAAGAAAAACCCAGATATTTTAAGCAGTTGGGAAGAAAAACTCTACATAAACAGCTCCTAATTGCCAAAGGGTAAAGTACGAGCACGCACAAACAACTGACCATTGCTTTTGGACACACACGGAGCTCTGAGAAGACAAGACAAGAATCAGAGAAAGCCAGTGCTAGATAGTAGAGATATTTCAGAAAAAAGAAATTTCACATCATCTAAAACTTGAAAATAAAAGTGTGCAGTAAAACACGAGTTTGATGTGCTATATAGGGGTGAGAAAAAAGGAAACGCTGTGGATATACAATGATGGAACATTATACAGTTTGGAGAAAACAGAATTGCAGTGCACAACCCTGGCAAACCCCTAAGAAATGCTGAGTTCAACTGTGGACACCTGCACTACTACAACAATACCTGAAATGCCAGACTACTAAAAAGTGGGAAGAGTGAAAGAATGACAAGGAATTTTTTTTTTTAATATTAAAGTTTAATATACCATTAGATATGGACTCCAAAGAGAGACAAAGCTATAGCACAGATCTTCTAGGGCTACACTTAAAACATTGAATGAGACCCTTGCCTGCTTACAGTTTTCCTCTGTGCAGCTGGTTTTGATTGTTATGCATATCTTTTAATCAAACTTGTAAGAGTATTTTGCTGCAATATTGGTGTTAAACTTTCCAAGTTATCTGCCTTTTTTATTTTTTCAAGTGCCTGGCATTCCTTGGCTCACAGCTAAGTATGTATTTTAAAGGCAACTGGCTGCATGCACAGCCATCTGTTAATATTCTTCTTCTTCCTAAAGCTGAAAGGATTTACAGCCTGAGGGCCATATCAGAACACACCAGCCACTTGTAGGCCCTGAAAAATAAAAGGGCTGCATTGTGAGTTTGAGAACCAAAATCGCCACACTGCTGCAGTTGGCTCCTTTTGTAGCCAGCAAAGACCTCCACCTCGCAGGGCCATTCCCCCCATCTCTGCTCCGGCTGGAGTGTGATTCTGTGGGGAATTCAACATGCTGCTGGCGAGCACAGGCAGACAGACAGCTATTTTTGCTAGGACTCCACACAAAGAGCCCTGGTATGCAGCCCTCACTCGAGCCAACACAAACAGCATGTCCGTGCTCCATCATAACACTCCAGTCAGTAGCAATAAACCCAAGCAGCTGAACTCGCATCGTCCTCTTGCAGGAGGCGTCTCTTGGTCTCTTAAAAGCAAGGAAGATGGTCTTTAAATATCTCCAGAGGTTGCACTCACCCAGATTTTTCTGCTGGAGGCTTTTATATGCTGTTTGGGCTACTGTAAAGTGTCATACGTGGGGATACCAGCTGGAGAGGCAGAAGGAATCCAGCAGATAGGTTGGGTCTAGAGATATATATATATATATATATATATACCTGCAGGGAACTTCAGACTTCAGGCTGAGGTGGGAATTAGCTTTCTCCTTTTACTTCCTTCCTTACAAAGCTGATGTTGGTGACAGAGCCACAGTGACAATAGTTATACATCAGACATGCAGTTTCAATTAAAAGCAAAATACAGTGATGTGCGTTGGAGAGAAGTCTTACATGTCTGTCTAAAAAACACAGTTTATAGATAGCCTGAGATACCAGAAGCAGTTAAAAAAAAATAGAACTTTTAGCAGACCTTTATTTATTAGCTCCCTCAGGCTAGTTAGCTAACATATAGATTTTGGCCTTATCAATTCAGCTGAGAGACAGACACATACCAGCTTATCTATCTCTGCTGTTCTGTATCACAGATGCCTCTTGAAATCAAAACTATGAAGAGCTTTTGGAATCAAAATACATTTTCTCTATGCAGTTCCCACAAAAGCAAATACCTTTCTGAAACAAGATACGACACAAGAGGCTTTGTGGAAGAGAGGGCTTTCTAGTATCTGACATATACAGATGCATAAATCTTGTTGATATATTTTTATATCAAGCAATAAAGATCGCTTTATGTGCTCATGAGGAGTTTTCAGGCTAGTTTAACATGCTGATTTATCTAAAGTCATATTGGTAGAAGGTAGGGAAAAGGTTTTGTTCACTGACCATAATTAATATTTGAGCTTCTTAAACTCCCTGTTCACAAGATAGTGGGCAAAAGTGAAATCACAGTCCCCACCTCATATTAGCCAAAAGAAAACCTCAACTGCTCATTGATAAAGGACAAAAGAAAGCCTTGGAAGTAAGACTAGAGCAACAGCATTGATAAAGAGACTTCTCGTTCTGATCCAGCAGAACAAAACTGAGCTGGAAAAAAACATTATGGTGTGAATGTGGAGGTTTAATACCAGCTGGGAATTCAACTCCAAACAAGCCACTCCCCTACCCCAGCAATGATGTGCATGGTATGGAATAGCAACTTAGCCCTGCCCACATGGCTCTAAGCTCTGCCCCAAGAGCAAGCCTTAGCCAGTGAGACACCTTCTCTTTTCTCCTCCAGAGAAGAGAAAGGAAAAACTGTGTTCCAGATTGCAGAATAAATTAAATTCAGCTCAACACATTCCCAGTCTTTACCAGAGCTGATGTTACCAAATAGACAGTGAAACAACTT
This sequence comes from Mohoua ochrocephala, assembly GCA_013398855.1. Taxonomy (NCBI): domain Eukaryota; kingdom Metazoa; phylum Chordata; class Aves; order Passeriformes; family Acanthizidae; genus Mohoua; species Mohoua ochrocephala. Next base: position 22,346 of record VZTA01024417.1, read on the forward strand.
TATCTTATTAAATCAGTGTTAGCAGAGTGATACAATATGTAAAAAGGAGGGGCAACAATACAACTCTATTTAAAAGATCTAGTCACTGCCCATCTGCAGGTAAACTTTAATGAATTTGGTTGCTACATCATTTTCTAAAAGGATCAAAATTTTAACAACTGCAATTAAAAGCTAAAATATGACTAAATAGTTTTTGTTTCCTCTCACACTGCAAGGGCTGCAGGTGGCTGCTGGCAGTGAAATTTGATTAAAGTTGTTTCTTTATCCTTTCAGCTAAAAGGCACAAACTATCTGCACAAAGACCTTTCCTTTACATGTCTGCACATAGATCAGAACAACAGCCTAACGACTGGATGACGAATGATTTCCTTCCTAGATTACTTGATGAAAGTAGGGAAGAGAATGCCCAGCTACATCTATTTGGCAAATTTTGCAGAAGGGAACAAAAAAAATTATATATAATAAAAATTTCATATTTACCCAGCTCTGAACACTAATCAATTATTTGGGGCTTTCTACATGAACACGCTACACTCAAATGTCTGTTGCTGCTATCATGATTAGACCCTCTGCTTTATAAGGCTGAAGCATTTTATTTTAGAAGACTGTAGATCTCATCACCACAGCTGTGATTCAAAATGTATTAGCCAGAACATGCTACCAAAAAACCAAACCTTTGGATATACAGTAGCTGCTATCTGGAAGTCCTTTGTAATTAAAAGGACAAAGAGCTATCTCTACTATGGACAAAAGTGGTCAACCTGGAGTCAACAGTCAGTGGTCAACACAGACTATTCCACAGAAGAGAGAAATTCTGTAAAGGCATGTATTCGGGCAACCTGCTGCTGTGACAATATCTGTGTCAGGCTCTTTGGCATTTATACAGTCCAGAAAAACACTGTTTTCACTGCTCTCACCACTCTGAAAATCTCTGCCCAGAAAACCCAACAATAAACCACAACAAGGATTTCTGCAACGGAGAAGGGCCTGATACACGCTACCCAGACTTGATGCAAGCCTCAGCAGGAGGCAGTCTGTGCCATCTCTGCCAGAGCAAGAAGGTGTAGGAGGGCTGGGAGCAATGGACACAGCCACGAGTTCTGTGTGACAGCGGCCACAAGGCGACAGCAAACACACAAGGGACCTACACGGTGCAGGAGACTCGCACCAGTGAACCAGTCAGATTTTCCGCTTCCTTCTAATCATGACCTCTTCCTGCCACAGACCCCATAAAAATTTTCTTCTCCCTCCCCCTGCCTACCCTCGACTTCTCAGCTGCCAGTAGATCAGTATCTGCCCAGCTGCCTTTTTCCTGACAGTGAGTCATCATTACTTCTTTGTAGCAAGAAGACTGCAATGGGGCATATGTTACACCCAACCTCAAGAAACCTCTCATCACAGGTTCTGAACAGTTGCAGTTAATGGAGCATATCAGAAACAGCGGCCAAAAGAAAAAAAAAAGAAAATAAATCAGTTCTTCAAATACTGCTTGGCATAATCTTGTCATACTGTTCTGCAGAGTCATTCAAGTATTGCTGAAGAACTAGCATATGCATTCAAGGGGATTCACCTAATCTCTGATACTCACTGATTTTTAAACCTCTAACATAAAATGGTTTCGTGGCCAACTACTGTGATGCCTAAGATTGCCACCTCACAAATTTAGCAAGAGTAGTTATCACACTAGGAAGCCTTAAATGCAATTAGATTTATGTGGCCTGCCCTAAGCAAGCTACAGAATTCATTACCTTAAAAAGCAACTCTAAAAATAAAGCAAACTTCTCAGGTTTTGACATAACATACTGCTGTGAATGTGAGCACTTCCAAGACTTTCAAAGAAATAGAAGTGCAATGGAAGATATCCAACCCTCCAAGAAAAATACCCTCATCAAATTCTTCTGCCTCTTTACACGGAAACCCTCAGAGAAGACAATATAACCTTAAATAACAAATAATTTCACCATGCAACTGTTTTCAGGACAGCATGAACAGGTCTTTCAGCTAATCTACACTTCCTAGTTGCTACGAGGAAACACTGCTTAGAAGGAATTTCCGGCTGAACTACATTGCAAGAAACTTTTAGGACAAACTTTAGTACAATCACTGTTTCAGCAGAGCAGCTGTTAGGAAAAAGGGAGAAGAAGGAGAAATTAGAAAGGCTATCACATCTTGAGAACACTGCATCTCAGAAATAGCATCGATTACTCACCTGCTCGGTCGTACAGGATGTGAGATCGCTGGAGCCCCTCCTTTATATGCTCTTCTGTTACCAGAATGCCATCTGCAGCACCACCTTTGGTAGTGTTCAAAGGAGTGGTCCTTCCCGCTGCTACTCTGGCCTGAACTGCCAGCTGGAGCCCGTTGAGCCCAGTCCTGGCATCCCCGTCGCAAAGATACGCGAGCGTGTTCAGAGCTTTCTCCTCTATGTACACCGGGAACCTGCAACGGAATAACCACACACCCTGAGCCCCCATCAAGCTCCTCCACTTGCCTATCGTGCTGGAGATGACGTTTCTTTACAAAGTTTCTTGAGATGCAGCTGGGTTTAAATTTGTCTTAACTCATCCTGCAGAGCCAGGGGCTGACCCTCTTCCTGCTGCTCCAAGCCTGCTAAATACGATTGCACGTGAAAAATGTAGGGCAGGAACTCTCATCTATTCAACCCCTTTATTTTTCCTCACCTCATTAAATTCAACGAAAACTAGGGTTAGGTTTTTGCCAAGAGCCCAATTCTGACACAGCCAGCTGAACTTTACAAGGTTTTACTCCATCAGCATTTCACTGCTAGCACTTCAAATTCCTTGGTGGAAGAACAGTGGACAGGTAGGAAGCCATCCAAATGCAGGTGAGAGAATATAGTGAGTTATAAAGTAATTAGCATAAGGTTTTGAACTAACTACTAACTACAGCAAGGGGTGCTATCAGTTGTTCTTTAAAAAGCAACAACAGGAAGGATTGTTTACAATGTAAAGCATACGCACCCTACTTTTTTTGGTATTACAACTTAGTCACTGGGGTATAAAAAAAAATCATCTTACTAGAAAGAAACTGTATCCCAATACACGCCCATCATCCTTCTTGCCATCTACTGCTCTATGTCTGCCAGAACTATACAAACACATGAAAAAGGCCAAATTCCAGTGAATTCACAGTCTAAATGAACAAGTGACTGAGATTAGCTCACTTGCTTGGAGCACGGTGCTGATAACATCAAGGTTCTGGGTTTGATCCCTGTATGGGCCGTTGGCTTAAGAGTTGGACTTGATGATCCTTGTGGGTCCCTTCCAGCTCAGAATATTCAGTGATTCTATGAAGATGGGAGGACCTGAGAAATGCAGCAGCAGGATCCCCTGAGATCTCCTAGTGGGTCCATGAAAAATCTGTGAGAACAACAAAGTCCTCAAGTTTTGTCTCTAGGTTTTCACCTGCTGGGCTGCAGTCCCCGCTGTTGGGGCACATCCAAACCAGTTCACCTCTGCAGGTTTCACAAACACCCTGCTGAGGATTTAACCCTCAAACCTAAGTTACGTAGACAAGGTAACATCTAAGGTGTTGCCAGGCACAGGGTGTAACTGATCTCATTTGGAGACAGCAGCTAACGGAGCTAAAGCACGGCACTAAGTAATGGCCCTAACTGAGCCACTTCTAGTAGTGTGACTGTAAATCAAGAGTGACAGGTATCAGTAGGGATTAGCACATAGAGCTTGGTGTGAGAGGCCATTTCTTATGAAGCTCTTGTGTGACAAATAATTAAGGCTTCACAACAGCCCTGCACTTCATTTACCAAAAGATGTGTTACTATTACTACCAGTGGTGTACAAAAAGGCAACGTCAGGGTTCTCAGACACACGTGTCCACTGATTTTCATTACTTGCCTTCTCTTCCTCCTTGCAAACCCACTCTGCACTTGTCACACAAAAGAAAAAGACCATAGGTTCTGGAAAAATTTCAGCAGTTAACATGTGAGTCCTCTCATGGCCACACATAAAAAGGAAAAACTAGTAGAGCTGCAATCTTAATTAACCACTGCAAGTGAAAGCTGACAAATGTCTTCTAAGGCCAAAACCCATGCTGCAGAAAGTAGACAGCAGGAATCACATGCTGGGAAAAACAGATCTATATACACGTGCATCTCATCATGACTTTTTTCCATCTCCTTATTTCTCATGAATTTGATAAATCTAGAAAAAAAAAATTAACACACACATACAGTGACACTTTTGCCAGGGTGTTTCAAACACCATCTTTGAAGAAGGAAGCAGAACAATACAACTGCACAGGGACTTATTCAGTCAATTATCTCAAGCATCAAATTCCTTGAAAATCAGGAAGCAACGTTCACCCCTCAGCACTACAGAGGGGCACCAGATTTTTCATAAGCAGTTAAAAAAGCCAGCAAGGAAAGCAAAAGCTCTTTCTAAAAACCCAGCAGGCACTACACACAGACATCCTGCTGCTCATACCTCCGTCAACAGGAACAACCCCAAATATACAGCGCACTGAGCAAACACTTCTCATACACCAGTGGGGCATGCTGAAGAGAAGGTTTCACCTGCAAGGACTAAGCTCTTTGCCTGCAGGGAAGAACAACCTGTGCTTGAGGCCTCCTCACACTGATACCACAACTGCAGGCACTGACTGCGAGTGGAGGGGAAGCACTGAGAGCACTAAAAGGCAGGTACTACTACCTTGGAAGAAGCCAAGTACAATCTGTCCCAAAAAAAGTTGATGCCTCAGAGCACTTTTGCCATTTATCTGCTAATTTAAAGCTGAGCTGTATTCCTGTCTCTTCAGTTTCACTATAGACTCTAAGTGCCCTCTAGGCTCAACATAAGCAATTTATATTACAGAAACTGAAACAAATATTCACAAGAAAGTATGAAAAAAAATCTGGTTACAAGCAACGGCCTTGTCCATTTCCATGGTGAAATTTCAGTTGCAACATAACCACAACGGCAGTTCCAATCCAAATAATGCATTATGTATTGGGTTGATCCAGTCCATGCCTACAATAGCATGACATGCAGGACGTGATAAAGAACAAGAATAAATGGAGAAAACTTCCACATACGAGCTGTTTGCACAGCACATTGATGAGAATCACTGATTGGAAATAACATAATTCTTCCCTGCTGCATAACCTCAGCTCCATGCACACTCAGTATTTCAAAATAATAAAATGCTATACTCAGAATAACTGAATTCAAATTTTTTTTTCTGAGCAATTAAAACCCTAAATTCCATTTTCTGATGATTTAACTTTACTAGGCAGGAGTCTAATTTCAAAATCAGGATGGCAATTATTTCAATATCTCGGCTTGGAAGAACCACGTGCTGTATTTTACACTTTTAAAGCCATCCTGTCTTCAGAAGCTCAAGTGCCCTACTCCCTCCCACTTTACCCAACTTCTGCACCCATCAGAACTGCAAGGCAGAATAACTTCCGTGCTTTCTGTCTTCTTTCCAAGCTCCTGATACTCTTGCAGATGGGCAATCCCATATTTTATTCAACTTCCAAAATTAACACTGAACACCCACTGCATGCCAATGGTCAATCTTGGTACCTTGTAACCGATGATACTTGGAGACAAAAACATAAACAAGCCAAAAGGGACGTGCTGGGATCCATCACTCACTGGGCTGAAGGCGATATACTAGCTCAAGGAATGGAAAACTACCACTACAGGATAATAAATCCTTCTTCCAGTTCCTCTTTATCTCCATAGCTTTGAGACAGTTTGTGCCAAGAACCAACATGAAATGTATGATGAACTACCCATTAAACCCATGCAGCACTGCAGCAACTGAACCAATGACAAGAGAGCATAAATAATATCAGGGAATAAATATAAGGAAGCCCAAGCAAGGAGAACCTGTATGATCAAAGATTTAAAAAACAAGCGAGCAAAACATGAGATAAAGTACCCAGTGCTTCTTTCCCATATAAATCAGTACTTTCTCACTTTCTCAGTGCAATTGCTCTCACTACATTCACTCCTTGGCAGATTGCGACTCTTTTACAGGCAAACACAGTTCTTCAACTGAACTACTGCAGTGTGATATGCACTGCTCACTGCCTTACAGCGTTGTCTTCCAGTGGTGCCTCTCACCTCAGCAACCCACTTCCTGCAAGGAAATCGAATGGCAGTTCCAATTAAGGAATAATTTTCAAAAAAGCGTTGAACACCGAAGATCCAAAGGAATTCCATCTTCAGTGTTGTGATTTATGAACCAGTGAATTCAAAACACGCCAGAACTTGTAATACAGCCAGTAACAAGCTGAACTGCATGATGTCTGTGCTTGCCAACAGGAAACTGGGGTTCCTTCCATTTCCCTCAGCTGTGTGCCTTCTGCGCTATCTAACTTCAAACACATTAATCAACCATCCGGTTTACTGTCTGACTTCAATTAGAGATACTACTCTGAGGGCAGCATTTGAATGACAAAAATAAAAAGCCAAGAGAAGAATTTGGTTTCTTCCACCAGTGTAATGTATCGGTGCACACCTGGAACAGTTTGTGCTATTACTGACACAGCATAAAGTGCAGAAAGCACAAGCAGTTGCAGCAATAAAAAACATCTTTAACATTGACTTCTTACTTTTCTTCAGCATGAGTATGTTTCTTCCTTTCCTGTTTCTCCATCTTTCAGCTTGATTTACTGCAGACCTTAGAGGCACAGTTTGATGGCAGTAATGCTGATGAAAATATAACAAAAAGCACATCTTACCCTAAAGAAATCCAGAAATTAACACAAAAACTGTCAAAGAACCTTTATGAGCCATGATGACATAACATATAGAAAGATACCAAAGTAGGTAACACCCCCTGCTAGTTGTTTCAGCTTTAGAGCAAGAGGCCACAGTGGAGTGAAAGAGACTCCAGGTGATCTAACCTTATCAGAAACCTGCAGCAATGGTGGAAGCAAGGTAAGAAAAAGCCACCGAGAAAATTTAAGGAAACAGATTTGGGTAGAGCACACTTTCCTTGAGGAGTGCAGATGATGAAATCCATTGAATCACTCGGGGATGCCTGTGTAGACTAAGGAAGATTCACCCTCACCTTATTCCTCGACATAATAGGAGAGACCACAAAGAATTGTCCTCTCCTTCAAAATCTCTTTTAGGTAAGCCATGCTGTCAGACAAGTGATGTGACACTAAAACCATCTGATTAACTGGGGCCAAGCAGCACATGCAGTACTTCATACTACACTGCTGTGGCTTGGAAAGGGAGACTCACATGGGAAACGAAACCCAAAATTCAATGTACACATCTCTTATGCCTTCTTGCTAGATCTCTGCAGCATTTTCAAAGTGGGTGTACCCCACAATTTGGGGACATGCTGCCTTACAGCTCCTTTTCTCACTCTGGAATAAAGATGAGCACCGATAACAACCAAATCCATTGTAATTGGGGATTTCCATTTATTCCTCAGGACAGCATCAACAGTTACCCGCCTCCATCTAATGACGGTCCTGTTTCATAGATGCAAGGAGGTAAAAAGATGAGACAGCTGCTCCTGCAGAGCAGTGGAGAGGAAATGAAGAAGCAGAAATGGTATGGACACTGAAGCAAGAAGATGGAATTAATGAGGAAGCCAAAACAGAACCACAGTAAGGGACAGGACGGCTTATAAAAATCCAGACTTATCAGCAACAGAATGTAGGAACTGTGGCCCAGAACCAGATCGCATCACGAAAGACAAGAAAGAGCTGACACACAACTGCAGCAAACCTTCCTCAATTCAAAACCCCATTTTTATCTTTAAACGCTTGGCTCCCATGACTGCCTTCGGAGTGTGGCCCTCTCGCCCCACGGAGAGATTTCTGAAACTGTGTTAGTCTGACAGTCTGCCTGCCAGACTTCTTTCAGCCTGATGAAGCACCGCGCTGTTTAAATCATCCATAGCTATCGGACGGTTACAGACACGGAGAGTCCAGCGAAACCCAAATCCAAACAACTGCAGCTGAAACTATGCCTTGTACTTTAATCCTGTACAGAAAGAAACGTCTCTGAACCCCAGTCAGGGTGTAGCCACAACCACAGCTGTGCCGTTACATTAATGCTGACAAGCAGTACTGCCTTCTCCTCTAAAATTCACACTACTACAACACATAAAAGCTACAAATGAGTAAACCATGAGGCAGAGCAACCTAAAAATAAAAAAGGAATACCTTTCCTTACCTGCCCTGACCTCAGCATTCATGTTGGCAATTGTTTGTGCTTACATTCTGTGATAAAGTTCAAGTGGATTCCCTCTCATTTATTTCATACAGTCTGTCAATCACCACCATGCCAATGCACTGTAAATTACTAGGAGTGCAGCCAAGAACCAACACGAAGGAAGTGTAATAGCTTGCATTTCAGTACCACAGTACCATGCATTACTCTTATTTGCCAGCCTCCTGCTTCAGAAGGCAGATAACATCTCTTGTAGACAAATCTGGATCTTGTTTTCTCCAAAACTTGTTCAAGTGTTTAATATGAATTTATCTGTCTGGACATCAAGGAGCAGAGAAAAACAAAGTCTCTCTTAAAACACTCTATTAATGTCTCACAGCAACAGCCTCCTCTCCTCACAGGATATCCTAAAACATAGCACAGGACTTATCCTGCAACTAAAGAACAGAAGCAGCAGCATCCTCCCTGATCTTATTAAAAAAAAAAATTCTCAGAAAACAACAAACTTCTGGCAGGCACTTCCAAATTAAGAGGGGATACCCCATGCACCACTTAACGGTAACGTGATACTTTTACGACCGGTAGCAAGAAGTAACACACATTAGGACATGACAAAGACCCAGTTACAGGCTTCCACAGCGAATCCTCAGCAGCAGAACAGATTTAAATATCCTGAGAGGGTGAGTCAGGAGTTACGGATCCAAGTACAAAATTCTCTCCTAATCCAGACGGCGAGATTATGTTTTGGATGGAGAGAGCCAATGCTTTGAATTCTCTCTCTCCGGTCACCCCCGCCCCTGCCATATGCTGCCACTTCTTTTCTTTACTATCAGAAGTGGCTAGGGTTTCTCTTCCCACCCCCTAACTGCTTCATTCTCTCCCTGGCAGGCAGTCAGCTCCTCGGGCTGTGCACGTTAACACCCTGCAGCCCATAAAGTACTCACTCCGAGCTCTTGCTGCTGCTGCCAGTCGCAGAGGTGCCGTGCTGGTCGCCCTGGCCCAAAACCTGGAGCCCTAAGGATCTGACGGCCCTCATCAGAATTGCCTCCATCGCTTCAACCGAGAGCTTCTCCAGGACGATCACCCGGCACCGGCTCAGGAGAGCGGCGTTGACTTGGAAGGAAGGGTTTTCCGTGGTCGCTCCTATCAGGGTCACCGTCCCACACTCAACGTGAGGAAGGAACGTGTCCTGAGCATGGGAGGGAAGCAGAAAAAGCTGATCTCGATCAATGACAACCTGAAACATCCCATGTGAGTAGGCTACATTTTTTTGTGTGTCTTGTGAGACTTTGGGTTCCCTGTTGATATGACAAATAACCACACCGACAAGGCAGTTCATTTCCATATCCGCACAGATATGGAAATGATTTAATTTCATGCACCCAACACCTTAATAACAAATGACTGCACTGAGAATGACCCTACCAGCTGAGAAGAAACAGGGTAAAGAAATCTGCAAATTTTTAGTTTGTGTGACTTTGGTTTATTGCATGGCAACATAAGATATCATGACATTGCCTTATCAAGTATAATGAATACTGAGGCTACTCCTAAATATGCTTTGAATCAACCTTTAGGGCTACAATTCCCTACCTAATTCTGTAGGATGGTTCAGAAAACTACAGGAAGATTACAGTTTAGTTTAATTTAAAAACTGCAACTTGTAGTACAGAATTCAAGCTTTCCATGGCACAGCCTTATGAAAAAAACCTTTTACCTAGGAAAGGAAAAAGATAAAAAAGCCCCAAATCATGGCTGCAGTGTTATCCTGAAGTACCATGTCACGACTCATCTCTTCTCACACGGAAGAGAGGACATTAAAATACCCACATTCAAGACCTTTGTAAAGGTAATACAGAATGCTGCCCCCCAGACAGAGGCTGAAATGAAGATGGGTGCAGCAAACATTACTAACAGGACTTTGCAGAAATAAAATTTCATTAAAATATCATATAAAGACTGGCACATAAGTCAACTGTAAGTGTAACTCAGCCTTTTATTTAAGTCTTTGAATCACAATAATTAAAAGTTGGTTGGAAGTTAGGTAAGGAAATTAATTTCTATGTTTCTCCCAAATTCATCTACTGAAAGTATTAACATTGAAACCAAAAGCCCAAAGGAAGGCACCACCTCAAGGCAAAGAGAGAGATTTCACAAAAGTGCTGACAAAGGCTCTTTTAAAAAAGCAGTGTAGTACAGTACCTGCTGAGATTTATTGAAACGATGGATCTCATCAATAAAGAGGATAGTTTTTCTCTTGAAGAGTCTTTTTTCATTCTGGGCTTGGCTGATGACATCTCGAACATCATTTGTCTTGGCACTTGTGGCCGACAGTGTCACAAACCTCGTGCCATTCTTTTTGCTGCTGTTGGCTATGATGTGTGCCAGGGTAGTCTGAAACAGCAACAGGAGAAAGCTTTGCGAAAATCGTTTCGGACACAGAAAATACCAATTTGAAAGAAATATGTAAAGAACAAAGCTATATCTTTTGGACACAGGGACAAGTGTTGACAGTTTACAGAGTAAGGCATTTTAGCTCACGTTATTCTAGCGCACAGAAGACTTGAACACTTCCTGCTAGAGGTAGCTGCCAATTCCTCTGCTGCATTTCTAATGCCTGCACTTTTACGTACGAGACCCAGAGAGCCTCAATACTGAAAAGGACAGCACTGACAGCTGTCTCCTTTGTCACGGAAGAAGAACTCTCTGCCAAATACATTTCTGTCACAGAAGACGGGCTGACTGCAATTCTCTGTGCAGTTATTTTGTGGAGTATGTTAATGGATAAGGAGCTGGACTACCCCAAGACACCTGTAGAAGAGTTTACAGCACAACTGCATGTGAGAAATGAAAAGCTTAAATGTTATTAACTAAACCCTTTTATATTTCCAATACACATAAAAATGAAATTAATCAGACAGCAGTTTCTACAAAAGCGTGAGAACATTAGTACTGAAAAATTACATGCATACTTAAGAAAATGTAACTCTTAAATCTAAAGAGTCAACAGGAATCAAATGCCGGCCCAGGGAAGTAAAAGGCAGGTGACTGAATAAACTGGCTGGTTTTAGTGAGCAGCTATGTTGTTTTTTCTGTCCTTATGAACAACCTCTTCAAATCCAAATTTATAGATAATTTCACTTAGCCTACCAAAGCCCAGAAGAAACCTCCACCAACCTCCTGGGTAGATTTATTACACCTGAACATATCACAGACATGATTTTCAGACTTCCCTTCACAACCCTTAGTAAACACAGGTGTATGCCCCAAAGAGAGTGTATCTCCATTTGAAAGTACTGCTAGAGAAAACAGGTGATTCTTCCACCAAGCTCACTCTTCTATTAGAGAAGGACCCAAAGGGGACTGAAGACAGGAGAGCCTCAGCAGATGAGGAGTGGGACAGGTGTTGACAAAACCACCTCAGAAGATATTCCAAGTGCTGAGGTTAAGGCAGCAGGTGGTGTCAACCTGATCCTCCTGCAGGGAGGCTGCAGAAGCAAGCACCTGCCACTTGGCTACCAGCGGTGTTGCAATACCCTGCTCTGTTCCTTTAATGGATCTCCTCGTCCCTGAAATGGCAACCAGCCCAAGTTAGAAAACAGGAGGCTAAGGAGAAGGATGTATTGTTATTTTTTCTTGCTTTAGTTTTAGTAAGGCCTTCCTGATTGCCTTCAGAAGTGGTGTCATTTCAGGTCCTGATACAAGACTCGCATCCCATGTCAGATCACCCCTTGCTTCTGGGAGCTCAAACCACCAGCCCATCCCCAAGTTGTAGCACAACTTGTGCTGAGGAGAAGACTGGAAAGACACTTTGAAAGCATTTGCAGCAAAGCCTATAGATATCCGGAAGATCTGAGAAAATAAACAAACAAGCAACTCCCCCCCCAAACTCTAAAGAAAACTATCTTTTAAACTAACCTACCAAATTAAAATCAAAACTTGTGTTTCCTTCCAAAAGGCCCATGATTCAGAATGTACCTTCAGAGGATGTACCCATGCCTTAAAAATCTCTGAAAGCATAGAAACACTCAATACATCAAATTTGAGGATGAAGAAGGAAAAATGTACCTTTTCCTTCTCTAAAAGTGGCAGTGGTTAGAGAAGGAAGGAAAAAAAACCCAAACCAGCTATTCTTCTTGTAGCTCCAACTTGGATTGGTAGCTCACACTGTACCCTGACTGTCATTCATTCAGTTTTTTTATTTCCAAAAAAAGCAGTAAGGACTTTGTTTTAAACACATGCACAGGAGTCCATATTTCTAACTCTAATTTAGGGGGAAAAAAATCAAAGAGATTTGTTTAAAAGTTCCTATTAGACCAAGAATCTACTTGAAATCTGCTGCACAGATCTCAGCCAGCAGATACCTCTCCTGCTCTGCCAACTTGTAGGTCACCAAAGGTTGCAATAAGAATAACATACATTGCCTTTCAAATGCAATGCTTGACAAGGACTGGCATGTTCACAGCCTCTTCCTTCTGTTCTGCACAATCAATCATTCAGCAAGTCAAACTGCCCATCACATATATGTCAAACTTGCCCTGGTCCTCTGAAAGACTTACTTCCCACAAGTTCAGGTTTTTTATGCTGCTTTTCGTCCTACCATCTCAAGCAAAAGTCAGTAACAAGCTACAGTTTTCTCCCTCTTTGTTTTTTGTTACTTCAGGTTACAACCTGAAGGAACACATAACCTAGTGGAGAATTCATGTAAGCCAAGCAGCTTAGGTATGAAGGCACTAGCACAGAACAACCGTAACTCATATGCTAGACTCCTAGTTTCCCACAGGGGCAATGTATTTAAGGGACAAGAAGAAAATTAAAAATCTGATATGGAATAAGGCAGAAGAAAACACACTGATTATCCTTCGTCATCTAAAATGAATTTTGAAGTTTGATTCTTACACTGGAAAACAAATCTTTTAAAATAGTGACACTGCTGTTGCAATTTAATATGAATGAGTACATCTGTATTAGAACCTGCATAACAAGCACAAAAAGGAAATCCAAACAAATTAATAATGTGTCCCTTTTATTATAAAGGTGTTTCTTTTTTAGCTCATGTTTTTTTCCTTATGGGGAGGAGCAGGAATATTGTTTCCCACAAATTAAGGAGTGATCCAGGGATCCTGCAAACTAACTTTTTGCTAATGCCACTAAAATTACACCTTACAGAGCTCACAGCGTAATATCCTTGTCCCTTCTGGAAACCATTTTTAGTTCTCTTCTACTACCACACCGAACTACTCAAACTCATACCTATTATCTCAAGTTTTACGCTGAATATTGTGAGATCTTGCTGACTTAGCTGTTTAGACAAGCTTTAGACATTGTTTATGATGTTTATGTGACATCATAAGCTGTTCTGAAACACAGAAACATATTCACCAAGAAACTTCTGAAGCATTATTCACCAATGAATAACACTTAACTTCAGCCTGTGGTCATTTATTTCCAGACCCATTACACACAGAACAAACACTTAACTACTGAAACCCTCCTTCAACATCCTGTACATTGCTTTGTGTCAGACCAAATGAGAATATCCTTTCCCAAAGGCTGAAACCGTCTGAGATTTACAAAACCCCAGCAACCAAACAAAAAAATTACCAAACAAGCTCACTCTCAGCCACTATGCTATCCGTTCTTCCAGGCTTTGATACGAGTTATGGATGAAACAAAAGCATCCCTCAAAGCATGCTTGGCTCCACACTCCTCCCACTGTCAGAGCAGAAAAGTCAATCAGATTTGCTGTTTGGTTAGCTGGGTTTTTGTCCTAGGAGACGAGAATTTTCTGTATACCCACAAGTTTCCTTGACTGGGCAACACTCTTAAGAATAAACTATTTCCCTCCTCTCTGCACTGCCACTGGTCAATGCTACCTCACACCCATGGCTGGAAGAAAACAGTAAAAAGCACGTACAAGTTAAGCCAGTCTTTTTGATGCTGATGTTCAATGACTACAGCATCTTCTTAGAAGTAGGGTGGTCTTTTTGATTTTTGCAGACCTGTACCAGACCATTAAACTGTGCCCATCACTTTAGCTCACCAAAGCTCCTTACAGGAATGAAGAATGGTACTGCCTAGCTCACTTCAGAAAGCGGAATTGAAAAAAAAAACTGGGAAGGGATTAGCATATACGGTTAGATCATATCAAGAATACTGGGAAACTGAGGTCCTTCCAATATACACGCTTCTCCCAGAAAGTCTGGAAGGTCGTAGGCTCTGCCAGGCCGCGTTTAGGTGACCAAAGCAGACCTGGCACAGATGGGCACAAGTGCAGAGCAGCGTGGATTATTCCTGAGCACGGATAATCTAGCTGGCATGTAGGTTTCCCCAACAAGTAACTTTGCTGGTTTGTTCCAGAGCAAACCACAGTGTGAATTATGTTTGTGGCAGGGATGACAAGAGACTGACAACCCCAGTGCAAAACACAACAGGCTAGTTACAGGTACAGACTTGCAGGGTCTAAGCTACGTTATCAGAGTGCTGAACTAGCACCCTGATTTTCTTTGCTGCTGTTTCACCGTGACTTTCTGGCTATTTTTTGCTCTTCCTTTATTCTGGCCAGGATTTCCCTATCTTTGTTTACATGGTGTTGCCATCAATGGCCCCCCCTCACCCTCAACCCTCCCTTTGCTGGCAGGAGGGCTATACTGTGGCTGCCAAGCAATCAGGAAAGGCCATGCCTTGAGGGAGACACCAACAGCATCCTTGGATGCCTCATAGGGCAGCAGTTCTCTGGGATATAGCTCTGTGGATGTTCCCTGTACCACACTGCGTCACAGGAGATAAGTCAGGCCGTGTCTAAAGGAAATTGGCAGCATAGCAGATGAAAATGGCCTGGGGACACTGTCTATACAGATAAACACAATCAAAGTAGCACCAGTTGGCATTTATATAAGGGCAGATGCTATTCTTACCCATCTTGTTTGGTTCCTCACGCCCCAAATAGCCCACTGAGATACTAATGGAGGAGTAAGTGTCACTGAACAAGAGCCACAGCATGTGCTTTACAGCACTTCCAGAACCTAAGCCCAACCAAGCATAAACAGATGCAAGGTCATTGCATAATGTCTGTTGAAATGGAGCTGTACCTCCATTCGCTGTATCCTGATTTGCGTACTTATATTCCAACTGTTTTATGAATACAATTGTATTTTCTCTTCCTAGAGAGCTACCCCAAGTTATTCCTGATTTAGATTGGCATAAGCAAAACTGAGCACACTGTATTAGAATACTGCTCCCAGGCAACTGCAAAGACAAACCCACTTTTCAGAGTTGTGCTGGACTATCGGTTTACACTACTGGGAAAGACATGATGGATTTGCAGTTAAAAATTTCATGCTAATCAATCGAAAGAACTCATTACTTCAAATGGTTCAAATCAGGCCCCAGGCCGTATGAATAAGGGAAGATGAAATACACCCAAGCAATCAAACAGCCCGTTAGGTAACCACCTGAATTGGTAAAACAGAAAGCACTGGAGGGAAGGGATGATAAATACCTGGGCAGCAAAATAGGTAAGTTGAACTTGCTGTCTGTGTTTCAATGTGTCATCTATTGAATACAAACACAGAAAAGAAATACAAAGGAGTCCTAGAAATAAAATATAATGCCAGAGAAGATTTGATAGAAAATTCAAAGACCACTTACTGGGGTTTTTAATGTTTTGCACTCATCTCGACATAGCATATTTTATCTTATTACTAGAGTGCAGACATGAACCTCAGAAAATCATGCACGAATGCCCTTTGTCTTATCTTCTGTAAGGAGCGGGTTCATGCCACTTGCTACCTATTTTTTTCTTGTTAAACAGCAGACATAAGAGGGAATGTTTACTGTATTTAAATACAGAATGTTCAGGTTTATAAGGCTTAAACTTCATCTGTGGCAGCAAAATTATTCGGTGCTCAAGTTACGCTGTGTCCCCCCGCTAACTCTTTACTAAAATTGGTGTCCCAATGGCAGACATGCAAAAATCTAAATCCCTGTATTAAGGTGCCATAAATCACAGTGCAGCTTACTCACATTACACTCGGATTCATACAGGCCTTTAAAAATTTGCATAGTCAGGATGAACAAGCTAACTGTTCCTAAGTTAATAACCACGGCATCTCTTTGAGGCAGTGTTTCTTCTGGCCTGAGTCTGGTCAGCTTCTCAAAAGCAGAAAACAGGCTCTTGTGTTCAACACTTAAAGGTCACAAAAGTGCAAACAAGAAGTCAAAGTGTTTTCATCCAGAGCACCTTGGCTTCCTAAGAAATTAGGATGACAAATTCAAAGTATAAAGATCACATTCTCTTAAAGCCAAGAGGACTCAGTACAGCTAGAAACTCAAAAGAAAAGAGGATCCCAACGCAGTTTTGACCTTTCAATTTTGAGAGTGCTTCTGTGAATATTCAAGTGCAGCTGAGGCCAAAATTGACTTGGGCAGAGCAGTTACATAGCATACATATTTTTACTCCAGTACCTAGATTTATTGTTCTCACGATAAAAATCCTCCAAAAATACTCTCGACCTACAACGTGAAATATTGCAATTATAGCACTTTAACAGGAAGGATTATTTTCTTCTTGCTTAAAAAAAGTCTGTTGAACTACTATTTCTCATAAAGGTCCAGGTTGAAAAATAATACATAAATTGATTTGAAATTTGGCCCTGATGATTTATTCCATGTTCAGTTATTTTTTTTTTAACTTAGTCCTGCTCTACCCTTTTCAAAAGTATCAGTTAGCATGGCACTTGGCTGTAGAAATGGAAGAAGGCATAGATGGGCTGCAATAACCAGATTCCATGGGCAGCAAGAGCATGAAGAGGTTTAAGAAGTGTATGACCATCTTACACAGCACTTCTGAATTTAGACCAACATATCTAATTATGCTCCTGTTTTAACTCTTTGATGGGCAGAGCTTCGCATGTGGCCTTGTTACATACGAAGCTACACAACATGCAGTTATTTCTCAGTATTTTTCCTGCTGAAAAGGACTGTACTTAACAGAGGAAGTTTTTGCTGATCAGTCCAACCGGGTCCTGAGGCAGTGAGAATACTTACTTCTCTTTCACAGGATCTTTCAAGTTTCCAAGCACTAAGTTGCTTTCTCACAAAATGTTTTCTTAGGCACACTATATACATACAAGCCAAATAATACGTGAATGGGATAGGCAGGCAAGCACACATCTCCTTTTCCATCGTTAGGCAGACTACTCTGCTTGCATGTTAAATCTGTTAGGAGAGGAATTTTATAAAAAAATATCCAAGAAAAGGATAGAACGCGCAGATATTTAACTGAGACAGATAATATGATTTATGGGGAAGAAAGCCTGAGAAAAAACTGTTAACACCATCCTAGAAATATTGATAAATATGGCTGAAGGGGCAAAGTTCAACTTTTTGTAGAAGGAGTTTCTGGTTCAGCCAATAATGGATGTTTCATCAGGAGCCAGCTGAAAGCACACAGATTCAAAACTCTTCGCTGAGAAGAAATAACCTAAAAAATAGATGAGTTACCCAATTAAGTACTTAGTAAAAATATAACAGATAAGTCGTGGAACTGTTCTTTGATGGGTCAAAAGGCACAGAAATTATGCAAGTCAGACAACTGAGGAGCAACAGGATTTAAACTGTGAAAAACAAGCTTGCTAAATAGAATTCTGCTTAAAACATATGGGTTAGGAGGATGGGTCATGTGAAAGGAGGGCGAAAGCTCTGATATTACAGGCATAAAACAGAGCACCTGTTACTCAAAGACACTTTTAGTACCACAGAAGGTTCCTGAAGAAGACCTGGAACACAACTGTTAAGCTGTCACAAGCTCATGAAAAAGCACTTCCATGGTAAAAGCCAGGTGCATCCATCAGATCACGACCCAAAGGCCACTGAAGTCAGTGCCAGTTTGCAGAGACTGCACTGCAGCCTTTGCTTTGCTACCACTGCACTTGTAACAGCTTTTATTCATGAGCAAAGAGTGCTTCAAGAAAGAGCAAGCACATGCTGTTGACAGAGATAACAAGAAACAAAAGGCAGGAGAGCACAAATAAATATAGAAGCAAGCCCCTGAATGTGTTACTCACTCAGCAAGAATTCCTATTTATTAAAGAACTGAATTCCACTTCTCTCTGGCCATCTTACTTCAGTCAATACACCTCCCCTTTAATCAGTTTCCAGAAGCTCATTACTTTCAGAAACAGCCCTTCTCTACCCCATCTGTTCTGAGCTCTTGCTGTCTGCTGTCACTTCGTTATTTTAAAGGATGTAGCAATTATTTAAGTACACTAGTTGGTTATTTTCAGGTGTATGTTATCTAGCCTAAACAACCTGCTGCATCATTGCTAACGGCATTCATCTAATTCTAATGCCTGCTCCTTATTTACTGTGATTGACTGGCATTATTATTCAAACACCATACATAGTCTTTTTTTATTTCTAATTAAGTGTGCTGAAAACAGCAAGCTGCTGCTCTGTCCTTAACTCCTCTGCTAAGCACTAATTACTTCCCCTATCCCAGATTTCTCAAACATACTCTCACGCAGCCAACACACCAAATTATATATATGTGTGTGAAACTTAATGCTGTGAACACATTAGACTGACAGAGAAAACTGTGTCTTTTGTTTGCCCTGCCACACCACAAATCTGAAATACGTGGAACAACAGGACAAAATTAAGGCAAGATCTTAAAGAGCGCTCGACCACACCTTAAGGAATTCCTTTGGTCCTTCCCTCAAAATAACTGTGAATCCCTTCACTGCTGTGCTAGAGGGCCTTCTGGGATTCACGATGGCCCCTGGTATCTTAAAGGAGGCAGAACAAGAAGATACAGTGGTCAGATCCTGCAAAGACCCACCAGCCTGAAAGTGTTTGAAGGTAGATGAGTGCCTGGCCATAAGGCTACTTCCCTTCCACACCAGTGCTGCCTTCTCTCAGGGGCAAGAATTCGTAGGCTGGAGAAATGCAGCACTCGCAAACTGTGCTGTATTAATCTGCTGGTATCTCACCTTGTTTCCTAGACATATTTACAGATTCTGTGTTGTTCCTGCTTCTCAGCCATTAACTAAACCACGACTTATGTTTTAGGTACGGACTTTGGAGTTACGAAATCTGAATTATCTGAAAGCGAGAGAGGCCTTGTGTAACCAGTGCAAACTGCATAAAGCGGGGCTGATGGGGGTGGACCAACTCTATTTTATTCATAGGGCAGGTTGTGTTTTTTGTAATCTTAAGTGAAAACTGCTGGACATCAGCCAACACAAGGACACTACAAAAGAAACCAAGAAGACAGAAGAGCGAGTCCGGAAATTAACAGGTTTTAACTTCCCCGGCCTCAAGAGCCCCGTGAAGCAGCGCCGGCCCGAACCCGCAGGCTGTGAGCCGGGGCTGGGCGCTCGCTCGCCGCCCGCACTCACCTTCCCGCAGCCCGGCGGCCCCCAGAGGATGAGGGAGGGGATTTCGTGGGACTCCAGCAGGGACCGCAGCAGGGTCTGCGCCCCCAGCACCCGCTCCTGCCCCACGTAGTCCCCCAGAGCGTCCGGCCGCAGCCGCTCGGCCAGGGGCTTCCCCTCCAGCTTCTGCGCCAGGCTCTCCCCGCGCAGCGCGGCCGAGCATCCATGGCCCGGCTGCACGGCGGCCTCATCCCGCCCG
>VZTA01024417.1:42426-148302 GCA_013398855.1 Mohoua ochrocephala
CTTGCTGGGGGGCTCGGCCTCGGCCCCGCCGGCCTGCAAGCAGCGGTCCAGGTGCGGGTTGATGTCGGCGCCCGGCAGCTCCCGCAGGCACACGGGGCACTGCACCAGCCGCTCCTCCTCGGCGCCCTCCGTCGGCTCCATGGGCTCCCGCGGCCGGGGCAGGAAGCGGGGCCGCCCGCAGCCCTTCGGGAGCTGTAGTCCGCCCGGGCCCGCTCCCCGCCCCGGCTGCGAGGCTTTCCTGCCTCTCGGGGCCGTGCTGAGCAGCATCGCCAGGGGCTCCGGACTTGGAGGTCTACCTGGTCTTTCACTGAAATATGTGAAAACGTCATTCTCTGTGGAAAAACCATCAATAAATTACTGTTTAGTTTTGTGNGATTCAAAAACCAACTCTTGCATTATGCAGAATGCAGGGCAGGTTGTATTTCAAAGATGGGCACAGTAAGCGGTACCATTCGCATCCTAATTTATGACCCGAACTTGACCCACTGGTAATTCTTTCCATGTTACATCTTGTTTTCTTTCTTAAAGTATATGTTTAGGTTTAATTATACACCGTGACTTAATAGTTCCCAGCTTGTAAAATTCAGGTCAGTCTAATGTCAGCTGCATTAGGAGGTAAACAAGTCTGGCTACTGCCTAACAGTACCCCCAGGCTTAAAATTTGAAAATGGCTGGTTAGAAAGTGGCCAACAGGTCAGAAATAAAATTTTTATTTGAACTGATGATGGAGGCCGAAGGACTGAGTTTGAAGCAAAGTGCTTTACAGCCCATCATGTAAACCTAGTTCTGACTGAAGGAATTACAGTCTAAACCCAGATGCTGAAAGTGAAATGGGTTGTTTGTGGGTTCTACTTTTTGGCTCATACCTATTTGCCTACCCATTTCTATTCCCGATCAGTTTTATAAACATTTACTATATTGTTTATGTTTTTGTAATGTAAATATATTGATTTGCTGCTATAGGGCAGAAAAAGCAGCGGGACCATAGGTATGCACTGCCTGTGCTTACAGCTAGGCAGTGGTTTTATGACGTGTGTGGTCTCTGAGTGTGTAAGTGAAAATGTGGTTCGTGAAGCAAGATATTTTGCTCAAAGTGAGAGACTGGCTTGCTGAAGATGACCCAGAAGAAATTATCTCCCGGGTCAAAGCTTGGGAATGTAAATGATTGGGGGAAGGTTTTCACCCTCCTTTGAGGGAAATGGAGCTTCACACCATGTGAAGGTCAGAGTTTCCCATTGCTCAGTGGCACATGAACAGGGCGAGATTTCTTCTCTGGGGCTTTGGAGGAGGCACTTGCAAACAAATTTCACTTTCATTGTTCAGCTTTTTGTTTCAGGGATGTATTAAGATAATAATGGTGGTGAGGACAATCACATTTGGACTCAGTCCTAGTCTCTGCTTGGTAACAGAGCCCAGTAAGACATCTGAGCTTGCCATCCCATTAATATTTTCCCAGATAACTGACTCACTGGTCAGCTTGAAGAAACACGTCCTTTAATTAGGACACGTCAATCTCATTAGATAGATGGTCGCATTTGGTGATCAAAGCACAGAGGATGATGTGCTCTCTGAAGAGCTATGGAGAGCCTGAATCAGCTTTCCTTGGTTGCAGTCCTGTCAGGCCACAAGCAGTCTTCACAGCCAGGTCACTCTAAATCACTGTGGGATTTGAGTAGCTGCAGACATGGAGGTAGCAGGAGGGCATCTGGAAACATCTCCTGTTTTTTCTGACAGCTTTTGATTATATCATATCATCCCTTGTCGTGGAGTAGATCAACCAATCTGTAGAATAATGGCTCGAAGGTCAGACTGAGCCATTGGGTATTTCACCTGCAATTGTCAGAGCCTTTAAGAAAACCCACAAACCTTCTTTTGAGAAATGGAGGAAGAAAATCTCATAAAATGTTCTTTCAGCTGGTGGCACTGGAAAGGGAGGGATGTCAGAGCTGTGAAAGCTGGTGAGAGATGCAAGAAGCAGCAGACTGGACATTTTTACATACTGGGTGCACAACTTCTTCAGATGATGAATGCCTTACAGTCCCACGATGGTGTCCCTGCATCTCCCATATTAACAGCACAATCTAGGAATACAGCAGCATGGTAGCAGGGATCTCTCTGGAAGGCTCATTTGAAAACTGTAAGCTTGCACGGTTCCTTGCTGTCCATCATCTCAAATGTGACCGCTGTCCAACCATCTCCTGTGTCACATGGGATAGCATGTGGCATCTTTCACGTCTGGGAAGTTTGGAGGGATAACTGTGGGCAGAGCAGTTAGTTGGTGTAGGTACACACTTAATCTGCTGCATGTGCACAGATATGGGGTCAAAACACTGAGGAACATTTTCTGCTGGAAGGTGTTTGGGTAAAAAATAACTGATTTAATTGGGTCTTTGGTTGTACACTGAAAGCTGTTTCTCTGTGCTGCCAATGACTGTAAGGTTGTATATAAGTTCTTAATTGCACCATATAATTTATGGTATTTATGCAAGTTAAATTGAAAACTATGAGTTGTGTAATGAGGTTTAACAGATTCAGCTTTCCAGAGCTAAGGCATTAGCACTGTGCTTTTGTAGCTGTGTTTCCAGCACAGCGAAGGAAGGGTTGCAATAATAGCAATAGAAATATTTTGGTCCTCTATTTCCTGGGTGTAGAAAGAGATGCTAAGTGAAATTTTAGATTAGTTTCTCTTACTCTTTTACAAAAATTAGTTGTTCAGAAGGACATATATTCCAAGGGTAGCCAAGTGATTATCTGAGGTGGGAACCCATGACCTTGCTGTGGAATAAAAGCCTTCTATGAGAGTCAGTGCTAACAGCTTGACTTGCAGCAGCCTTCCAGCCAATCCTACCATTAGACAAGCCTCGATGGTCCTACATCCTGCACGTACCAGGCACATCGCGAGGGCCTGCAGTGGGGAAGAACCCAGCTGAGGACTGTGCTCTTCTACAGCCTTCAACAGAGGGCCAGAAATTGCCACCATTTTGGCAACTACCTATTTTTGTGGTACAGGATAGTGGGAAGAGAGAGGAAAGGACTGTGTTCATGCCTGTACTACTTTGTTTAGTATCTAAAATCTTTCTGGACTTAATAGCAGGGTCCTTGCATATCAACTTGCTGTAACGGCAACAGAAAAGAAAATATGTTGGGCAACAGGGAACCACTGAGGTGGCTAAAAAGTGAGGAATGCTCCATAAGCAAAGTCTGCAGCAACAGCAGTAGGAATTGATTTCATTGAGCTAGATAGTTTCTATGAACAAATTAAATTATACTGGTCTTGTAGCCTGCTTGAATTATCTGGTGTTCAATGTGGAATGGTCTCTGTGAACAGCTAGTGCTGTATACTCCGTGTGTTGGTTCAGCAAGTGTAAGGAGAGAGAGTTGAAATATAAAGTGTTGCAACACAGTAATTTTCTAAGCCAAAATGCATGAATAACACTGAGACCTCTTATTTGTCTTTCTTTTGTACAGCCAAGAAAGAGGAGAAATCAGAAGTTACGAGTGTTCACTGGTTTATGAATCTAAGGTGGAGAGGAGAACAGACAGTAAATTAACTGGACATAGTATGAAGCTACTTAAGATTAACAGGCTGGAAGAGATAAATACACGATTCAGCACAAGCAGACTAGAAAAAACAGCCTTTTTTCAGAGCGTGGAGAAAATGAAGATGACTAGAAGCTTTCGGGAAGAAAAATTCAGTGAATCAGATCCGGGAATAGAAGATAAAAAGGTAACATGATTAATTTTGTTTTCCCAAAGCACTGCCTCTTTCTTTTTTCAGCTAGTTAAGGAGTTTACTATGTGTATTTCCCAGTAGACTTGAATTTTTCATTATCATCTGTGAAAATGTGTTGCAGCTGTGAGAGACTGTGTTAAGACCCGATTGTTGAGAGATGCCTCTGCCCAAATTAAGGTGCAAATGAGACCATATGCCAAAGTCAATAGCATGGATTTTATTTCATAATGAATTTGAGGTAGAGAGATGGAAATGGAAAAGAGGAGGGGGAGAGAGAGAGATCAAGTAGAAGCTAGTCACCACCTCTGAATCAAATGGCGTCCCATTGGTCCTTTTTCACCCATGGCTTCTCAGTGGTGGAGGTCCTGAGGTCATTCAACACTTTTCACTATTTATACATCTTAGCAGAGAAAGGAATTAAGGTCTTTCAATGAAGATCATTGGCTACACAGTTCTATTATTCTATTGGTTAAATGATTTCCTCACTTCTAATACTAAGTAGTGCACGTGCTCAGTCTTTCTCTTCTTTTGGGTCGGTGGGTTTCTTGAGTCGTGGGTGGTTGCAATCTCCCCCTGCCGGAATTGATTTTTACCCACTCAGAGCTGATTTCAGCACAGTTGCTGAGTTGGCTTTCCTTGTGGCCCATAAATTCTGCGTTCTTTGTGTCCATTTCAGTGATACATTCTTCTCCCCCAGCTTTGTTAACCTCCTCCTCGGTCTGAGATAACGCTGAGACAACAGTAACATCTTTGTCTTACTTCAAGTTCTTGAAAGTCACAGTGGCCTAACTGTTTGGGGGAGGGCTTTCGTGGTGGCAGATGCCATCTCTCCCATAACTTGGGGTGATCTTTGACTGGTGGTATAAACAGTTGCTTCTTTACACGGTTTGCCACACTGGGAATTTTTGTCTGGATGAACTCCCAAGTATGTGCTAACCAGATCTCGCCTCTGCCTGGTCTGGAGTTAGCACCGCACTGTTGCTCTGTTCTGTGCTTATCTTGTGGCAAAGTCCTTCTGTGGCCCTAACAGTGTTTGGGACAGGCAAACTGTGATCTTTAGGTTCTTACAGACTGGTCAGCATCTTTTAATCTTTTGTGTTCATAGAAGCAAGCACATGTGTTGTTATTCTGGGGTTTAATTGCTACTGGACTTAATATTCAGAAATTGTAAAAGGGTTGTGTGGTTCTCTTCAAAATCAGAAGGTAAACATGGATTTTTTTGGATTCATGTTTTGAAAGTATTTGTCCTGTCTAACAGCTCTGGAGTTGTGGAGACTGAATGAATCCTATGGAAAAAGCAGATTCCACAGAGGAACTGAGGCAGCTTTGTCCTTTGCTCCCCACTGCCTGGGTGGTTACACGCTGAGTGCCACGTTGCAGGGCCGAGTGTTGTCAGTGTAGCTCTGTTCTCCACCTGTCTCCACTAAGAACGGTGCTGGGCATCATGGTATGGGGTCTCTGGTAGGAAGATGACTCTGTGATCAGCCAAAATGTGCTTAGAAATAATAGCACATTTCCTTGTATTATGGGTTTTTCTAGGCGGGAATCTAGAGGAAACAGTCTTTTTACTGACACATCATTTAGATAAGAACTGAGAAAATCCACTTGCAGTAGGAGAATGAGAGATTAATTCTACACACCAGTTTGTGAAAAGACTTGAAGAATTTGTGCTGTGGCTGTTTATATGCTGATTGTGCTGATATGGTAGAGCAGTTTTTCAAGTATGATGAACATTTTTGTGGTTTTGTGTTTACACCCTGGAGCATTGGTGTAAAGCAAATTTCATGATGTTTCCATTTGTATTATCAACTCGAGAAGTTGAATTTTTGGTACTCCTTAATCTGTTGAGTCACTTTTTGTTCAAAATTATTCCAGTCTTCAGTGAGGTACTACAGTTTTTACTTTGTAGACATGGAAAGAGAACTTTATATTGAAACAAGCAAATCATATCTCATATAAGTAGGATGTGTTTATTTTAGAGAGTTTCATTTAGTGTTACACTGAAAATGAGAATTAAAAAAACACCCCACAATTGGGTGGTTGGGGTTTGGAGATGTTGTTGGCTCTTTTAAGGGAGTATACTTCCAGTGTGAAAATAACAAGTTGCACAAGTGAGACAGCAAAAGCTGCTGTTTCTTCCACGTAGCTCTTCCTGTGATCCTAATGATCAGCAAGAGGACTGAGAGCTGCTTTGCCTGTGTTAATGTATCTTAGCTTGATGCTGAATTGCAGCTAGTAACTAAAGGTGCTGGGATTTTTCACCACTTTGCGCTTCAGAGTCTCTTGATTCGTTGTCTTGATGTTTGCTTCTTTAGTCTGATGGTTGGAACTGGCCCTTTCTTAGGAGTGCTGCTAGAAGAGGTAGGGAGGTTTTGGTGGTGCAGTAGAGGAGAAAGGAATACATTTAGAAGATGAACAGCTGGTGGCTAGTTGCAAGCTGGAGAAATAGCTCTGTATTCCCATTTTAGCTCGTCAGTCTCCTGGGAGCAAGACTTCAAAGGTGAAAGACAATCTAACTGAACTCTGGTAATATACCTCACCAGAGTGAGGCTTCCAGATACGTAAACATTGGTTATATTTCTCCTAAGCTTTTAAGACTTGACTTTCACACAGTGTTTTTGTTTGGTTTTTTCTTTTTTTTTAGGAATTTATTAATGGGATAAAAAAATTGGGCCCTAACTGTCTGTTAATATTGATAAAAGGAAAACCAAGACCTTCCCTTAAAAGTTCTTAGCTCGGTCTGCTGGCCTGATGAGCAATTTTATTATATTGGTCAGGAAAGGAAGGAAAGAAGAGGATGTTGGCAGGAAATATAGTAAACCTTGCCCAGTTGTATGCACTTATGTATGTAATTTCTGTGGATGAAGGTGAAAGCAATGACAAAACATGCATTCACTTAAATGGAAATGTGTTGGAACTCAAGAGACCATTCTAGAGGAGAGTGGTCAAAGTCTGTACTTGATGGAGGAAATAATTCTGTCTGAAACTACCTGATTATAATTAAAGAAGAAAATGATCCACTTCCTCAAAACAACTATTTTTCCAGAATTTTTTTTTTTTTATGTATAAAAGCAAACACATTTTTCATCTTTTGGTGCAGTGTATTTTTGTAAAAAACCACCCAATCCCAAACACAATGTTGTTGTAGTAGTAGTAATAATAACAATAATAATAATAGTCATCATCATCATCATAATTTCATAGCTTTTGGAAGACTGCTATGGAAAGCAAACCCCTCAATCGTTGACCATCGATTATGAGTGATTGGTGCTGTCGAGAAGTTGTGCCGTCGGTGCCCTCTAGATGGCACCGTCTGCCACTCCAGCTCTCCATCGACCACTTCCCTCTTGGACGGGATGGCAGAACGACTCGTGACAAAACTGCTCCTTACATGTTTTACGCGTGCTTTGTTCGGATTCCTCTCTCGTCCCCCCGTCCCCCACTTGTGCTGTTGGCAGCACGTGTCTTTGTGTCTTGGCTGAGTTCTGTCTTTAATGAATATGAAGTTGTACGTTAGCAAGTAAGAGACTTCTCGTTTTCATGTGTGAGAACCACATTAAAAGACTAAAAATCCAGACCTATCCTTGGCCCATTGCACTTAATAGACACATGAAGGTGTCCGAAGGTGCTGGTCCAAGGGAGGGAGTGGCACAGGGTAGGAACGAGCAGGTGTGAGAAGGTGAAATAATTGCTTTTGACAACAGCACCAGCTTATGCAAATGTAAATTGATTGTGAAACTTCCACACAATTGGCCCAGCTGCATTAGGTACCAATGAGCTCCATATTTAACACCTGGACTGCTTTTGATGGCCCAGCGAATGCTGTTCACTGTTGGTCATCACACATGCTGGCTCTTCCCTCTGGTTCTTTCCTGGTTAATATTTGGTGTCAGAATGCAATTCAAATTGTTTGATTTTTAATTGCTATCTGCAAAAAGTGGTCATGAAATGATTATCCAGTGTGGGTGGGTAAACTGGGTAAAGAGGTGCCTGGGAGCTTCTATAGTTCTGAACATCGCTAATATAAAACAATCAAGTTGCACACGTGTGAATCGTGGAGCTGGGGTTTAAACACAAGTCACTAACCCCAAAGAAGATAATTTTTCAGCATTTTCTATGAAAAGCTATCCTTTTGCTGATATTCTGAAACAAAACAGTTGAAGGACTAATTTATAAATATTTAGTTCTTCTAGAACTATTGGATACCCTCAGTGTTTGGTGTTCAGTTAAGCTAGGCCTGGGGATGGCTAATTGTCCTCTAATTTCCTGTTTCCAGTCCGAATATGAGTACTGTCTCCTTTGAGCCTTCTTTCACCTCCTTCACCACCACCACAATTTCTCTAGCAGTTACTTTCCTTGTTCTGTGCTGGAAATGACTATGGTGGTAACAATATTTTTACAAGTTCTTTTTTCCGGGGGAGGCCAGAGTCATGGCAGTATTTTGTACAGAGAGAAAAAGGATCACTGTCGCACTACTAACTCCAAATAACTCTCCTCTGCTCCCTAAAACTGTTCAAGATATTGAGCTATATATTTTGACAGAAACCTGTTTCTGGTTTTACAGTTTTAGTTGAGAATGTTTTTTTAACAAAACCCCGTAAGGGACTCAGTACATTTGTAGTAAAACTTCTTAACTAATGAAGAAGAGATCAAAACCCTCAAGGCTTCCCGCAGCCTCGGAATTGAAGCACCATGTCTAAAGCTTGCCTTGGTATGGTCAGGAAATTGGAAGTGGACTTCAGCCAAGTTTGGGCCCATTTTGTTTTACCAAGTGCCTTTTCAGCTTGCTTGGAATGCTGTCATGAGATACCGCGCTGCCAACCTCAGCCTGGCGCGGCTTTACAGAATATCCTTTTTGTGGTGCCCTCTTCACATCCCAAGTTCATGGCACTCTCTTGTCATGTGGCAATGTGTGTGTGTGTGTGTGTGTGTGATTCTGTGATTCCAGGTAGATTTGTTTTACCTAATGCTCCCAGCTCCCATGCTTGTGAGAATATTTGTTTGTCTTTCATTGGTAAGAAAGAAGGGAATATCAATGTTTCCTGCCTGAAAAAACCCCATCACTAAACTGATCCTTCCCAACATAACAGCTACATACAAACTCAAAGGTGGCTTGAGAGCGCTCTGGAGTCACAGAAGTCAGAAGCAGACTAAGGAAAGGACAACAGTTGTTAAAATTTTTTATTCTCATGACTATCTTTTCCAAATGATGTCATGATTTTTGTAGGTTGATTTGTGAATTTTTAGCACTTGAGATTTCTGGTACTCATGTTCTTTGCTTATTCACCTCTGATCAGGTAAAATACCCAAGGAGAGAAGAAATGACGCCATTTCTTCTTACTGCTTCATCTTCTACAATGACTCTTAGTGCACTGTAATTATGGGCAGCTGTTGCATGGAAGATGTGTAACCCTTATATATACGGATTCCTTCTATATATATGGACCTGAGACCTTATGTAAGGCTTCTTCACAATCCTTACATATATCCTTATATCTTTATATATTAGACAGTAAACCGGAACGTGCTTTGTTCCTCAGATTTTTATTTTTTGATCTCTAGAAATAAATCTCCCTGGGGTTACAATGGAGCTGGTAGCAGGATTTTTTTGTTAAAGTTACATACCATTTCCAGTTTTAATACCTTGGTTTTAGTTGTTTAGAAATTTCCGAGGTTTTATCTGCTCAAGCATATATTTTCCATGCAGAATTTGCATCACATTGAATTGCTTGGGAAAATTCAACTAAAGCATTCTATCTGCTTCTGGGAATTTTAGGGGAAAGGAGATACTTTTATGATAATATTGAATGTTTCACATCCATGTGGTTGAAATAATTTGGCACCTTCCATCCTTTGGATCAAGGAATTGATGGTCGGCAGATGAGCACATGCTGGATATTACAAGGGGAAATAGCTAGGCCTCTCTTTCTGCATGGTGTTGGTTTGGATATAGGAGCAATGTAGATAGACTGCAAGCACAGGAACTAGAAGGGACTGAAGACAGTAAAACCATGGCATTTCAAACTGACCTTGCACCATGACACATTTTAGGTTATTGCCTTGAATTTTCCCTTCCATTTCTTGCCTGTTAAAAGGGAGAAAAAAAGATTATCAATGGCCTGAACTGCTGACTGCAAAGGGATTGTGCTAACAGTTTGCTTTCATTGGAGAAGTTCTGGAATGCCAGAGTAATTGCCTTCAAGTGCATGCAATACACATCCCGTGTAGATCCCTGCACCTGTTTCATACTTGTCAGTGATCCATCACTTCTTTTCCTTATAGGTTCAGGGAATGCGTTGAAGTGTGAGATGGGATCCTGCTGCGTGTCCGAGCCTTGTCTAGCTAGGTGGTACTTACAGAGCTGGGGAGGGTTTCGAGGGTGCCTGCCAAATTGCATCTGCTAGAGCAGGAGAACCAGGATAATCAGATGATTAAAATTAAAGGGATGGATCTAATCCTGCAGAGAAATGCTTCCTGGATTGTAGGTAATTTCTGCCTTTTGGCCTCATATCTCTGGCAAACCTTGTGGACTGTGTTAAGCTGTGGAAGAAAGAAAGGGATCCCTCCATCTGGAAATGCACAGGTAGTAGATATACTTTTCATAAATTAGATATATTTCACTGCTCAGTATCAGTATTGTTTAACTGGATGAATGCTGCTTGTGTTTGGATGTAGCCAGTTAAACCTATTTGTTTTTTCCTGGAGCGGCATTTATTTCTCTATTTCATGCTGGCAGCATCTAGGTCTACCCGGCAGTAAATCCTAGGCAGATGATGTGCTTTTCCGGAAAGTGCATCTCTTCCCTTGCAGTTGGAAGGCTTTGTCTTGCCATTAAAACATCCTCTAGTGACCTCTGCTGGGTGCAGCACAAGGGAGTGCCTCCAGGTTACCGTCCGTGGCCACGGTGGGAGCAAGGCTGCCAGCCTTTCTTGCTGTGGCACTCAGAGATCCCTAGTGAGCCCCTTATTTTCCTGTTGTTGTCAAGTGAATGTAGAGTTATCTCCCCAAAGAATTAGCATCACTAGTTACTGCATCATGTTGCAAAGATAAGTGTGCATTTTTGCTGTCGTTTCCCAGAAAGTGATGCAGGGATGACCTATCAGGTGGTAGCTCAAGAGCTTTTAGAAGAATTCCTAACAGGAAACATTACTTAAACAGAAGAAATAGATGAGTTTAGAAAGGCAAAAAGGAAGACACTTTTTTCTAAAGTATCTCCAAGGATGTAGATTGCCAAAATGCTTAGGATTTTGATTGTTTTGCTACAAATGATGTATTTTTCCTTTCTGTGAAGAGATCCACCTGCAGAATCTCAAAAGTGTTTTCATGTCAAAGGTTTAAGATCTGAAAAGTCTGCAACCTCCCACTTGTATATTCTTCTAGTGTTCTCATCCAAAAAACTCATGACCTATTGTGTGAATTTATAGAAGAATTTTTCATGCATAGTGTGAGGACCTCACAGGATAGTGATAAGGAGAATAATTGAAATATTGCTACACATATCAGCATGCAAGATTAATAAGATTCACAAAGAAATCACCTGGCAAATAAAAAAAAATCAAATCTGTTGTTGGTAGTTGACATTTTGTCTGAAACTGTTCCTGCACTTGCACATGAGCTTGAAAAAAGATCCACTCTTTTCTTTATGCCTAGCTCATTAAGATTTTGCATTTTCTCTTGAGTGAATTGTAATTTGAAATGAAAAACAGATTGATTTTATTCCACTGTCCTTCCTGTTAATTTCCTTCCATTTGTATTGCACTTCTACTGTTTTGCTACAGTCAATTTATTTTCCAGTTTTTAAGACTTAAGACCAACATAATACAGGGTATTTTGTAGCAAGAGAATTATATTCATTGCACTATGAAGAAAACATACTTTAAAATACCCTGTATTAAGACTACCAGAGATTGTTTTCTTGTCCTTACCAGCATTGAAGTATTTTTTCCTGAATTTGGCATAAGCCAGTGGCTGACAGAGCTCTTTGCCAGTTTTGTTGCACATCAGGAACCCACTTTTGAAATTCAGAGTGGTAATATCTGTCAGGCTTTTTTATTTTTTTTAATTGCTCTGCATATGTAACATTTGTTCTTTTGAGTTAAAAGGTCCTTCATGAAGTGCATGTTTCCCAGGCTGTCTCCTAAGCCCTCATACATAGAAAGGCAGCAAGGACTCACAAGTATTCCAAGGGCAGGCCAAGTGTCCTTTCCAGGAACTGTCAGTAGGGCTGTGCTCATGCAGGGACTCTTGGGTAATTGGAATCCTTGGCTTTGGGAGGAAATGAGCCTACAGCTGCCTGAAACCAAGATTGTTGTGTCATCTCAGGACCCCGTGGCATGTCCATTCCAGACTCATCCTTCCCTCTTCCTTTCTAGAGAGGCATTGTTGTCAATTGCAATAAAGCAGTTCCTAGAGCTCCCTTGTCCCTCTGCATGCTGATATGTGTCCCGTGGCTCTCAGACCTGTGAAGGTTGGGACTGCTGTGATGAGAAAGGCTGGTGATCTTCACCAGCATTCATATTTGAGAATGGTTCTTCCTTGAACTCCCAAAGTGAGGAAAAACGGGGATCAGATCAAAAGAGCTCTGTGGGTCTTGCTCATTTTTCTGTGGTTCTGGTAAAAACACGAGTTTGGCTTCCTAAGGAACAGTGCTACCCTTTGGTCATGATGCTCCTTCCCCAAAGAAGTGCTAATTGAGAAAGAAGGTTTAGAGTAATAACAAGGAACTGGTGGTAAATCCATTTTGTTTCTGTGTGTGATACCGCAGCAGAACACTACTGCCAGTGGGAGGTAACTGTACTGTTGGTAAGCCTGTGTTTGTTCAGTGGGTTGTAAAGGGCCTTTGGTAATAATTATGTGTGTTATTATGAGCAAGCAGAGTCCCTAACTGGGATTGTATGAGGCTTAGTACAGGTCAGGTCCACTCCACAGAATTCATTGTCTGAACAGTTGGCTAAGGGAGAAGTGAAATGAGAAACAGGTACGGAGATGGATGAAGGCTATGCTAAGGTCACGCTCTCAGACAATGACATCTGTGCAAAGACATCTGCAATATGAAAATGCAATTGCTGGCTCCCTGTCTAGTGTCCTCTTTACGTGGCTATATGCTGAGATCTGAGGGGAGGCATGCCTCTGAACCCTCAGCCTGCTGGATCCCAGCCATTTCATAAGTGCTGATTACTTTGCAAAGCTCCTGCACACCATTTGGTCCAGGATCTAAAATTCCAAAAATCTGTAGCGCCTTCCAGATATCTTTATTTTTCTGGTGTTCATTTACATACAATTCACTTCTTCCTCCCCCTGTTAATTCTCCTTGGTTTTTATTTAGATCCTATTAATACTGTGGTTAGAGGCTTATTGTAACCTTTGGAATATATGACTGTTAAAACAACTGAAAATCAGATCAGTTTCAGATCAATACAACAAAGGCATATATATTTATTTCTGTGTAAAAGATGTTGCATCTTGTCTGTCTTCCTTTAAAAACTTCTTTTTGACCTTAGGTGCATGGCTTAGCAAAGAATTCTTTTGGCCATGATCATTCAGAGGTGTCTTGTTACAGATTACCTACCCAACCAATTTGTAATATACACGGAGGTCTGGGGAGAGACATTCAGGCTGTCCCTGTGACCTTTCTCTTCTGGCAGCCTTGTGCAATGTCTTGTGGACACATTTAGCAGGAGTCACGGTGCAGTAAAAGTGACTTTCCAGCACTGAGTACGGCATGAGAATTCCAAACAAGGGCCCTGGCATGAGAGAGGTCACATTTCTGTTACCTTGAACAGAAACCTCACATGTCAGGAGCATTTTGAGGGGTTCAGTATCTTCATTTTTCCCCTTATACGGGCAACCTGATGTAATTTCTGGTGTTTGGTCCTGCTGTGTTTGCTGAAAATGTTTTTTTTTTTAACTCTCCTGAGTTAAAGAAGTTGCTTAATTGCTTATATTGAAAACATAAGTTTGGCATGCATTGTATCATATGTAAGGGAGGATTTTTTCAAGTACTATGTAGGCAGGTACTTTTAGGTGCTTATTTGACATTTACAAGTGAAGTTCTCGAGAGAAATTAATATGGGGCTTTATAATATGACCTCGTGCTAAAGAAAATGCACGGGATGTGGTTCTAATACATGTAAATTAATTTGTTATTGACAATAAAAAGAAGAGAGTGTTTTTCCATAGTTCCCTGTCTTCAAGGCTAACTAAGCAGACACACTGGTACGTGAAATCTCCCTAACACCATGCCTGGACTAAACAGTGATAGAGCAGCTATGTGGGCAGATAGGTTTAATTTCAGTTATGACCCTACCCGGTTATGTGTCTGTTTAGTTTACCTCATATCTTAAATAGTGACTGTAGTTGAAGATGAAAGAGAAAATCACAGCCTTTAAAATTAACTATTGTCAGGGAGACAACAAGGGGTGGGATGATTTTCTCCTGACTTTTGATGCTTCCATAGCCCTTATTATCATCTCTACATTTTAAAGGACATGTTCACTAAGGGAATTATTGCTTTTATCAGATCAAACATATTTTGCTGTCTTTCTGAAACTCGACCCATGTTTGGTAATTCTAAATCTGGAGCAATTACCTAAAGCCTCTTAGTCCCACATGTTTTAGACCACATAGAGGCATCCTACATTCTCCTATTTATACCTACCCTATGTATTTCTTCCAACTCATATCTTAGCAGGGCTTTATAATGCTTTCATAAGAAACCTATTCTATAAGAATAAAAATGTACAGTATGGAAATGTAACTTGATGGTGAGAGCATCTAAAGTGTTTGGGGGTCGAAACATAACTTCATATAGCATTACTAAAATGGAAGAATGAACAAAATTCAGAAGATTAGAACAGATGAATAGGAAAAACTGACTAAAATGATTAATTTATGTTTCTATTTCAGACACTTCTAATCCTTTAAGCTGTCCTTTTTTCAAGACAATATTCTAGCCCCTAAAATGCATCTTTCCAGCACTACATCCAAGACCTGTATCTTTAATCTCCCTTGTGTGTGCGCTTCACTTCTAGTTGTAGAATAATTCACTGTCTGTTAAAATAGAGAAACATGGAAAGGCATGAAATTATCCAAAAACATAAATGGGGCAGGTTTTTGAAAGCATTTTCTTTTCCTTGAACTGATTCAACATGCAACTACTGCCTCTCCTGTCATTGTTAGTTACTGGGCTTGTTAAACACAGTATTTACACCACTCTTCTTACTTAAGGAGAACACCTTGTGCGCTTAATGCTGCATGAAAATTGCACTACAGTTTTTTGGTCAGGCAGCTATTCCAGAGAATAGGCATGAAAATCTTTATCTCGGTAATCTAGCTGCCACCGATTGTCAACAGATCGATTCAAAATGTTTGAGGGCCAGCCTGGGTCTTGTAAAAGAAAGCTTGTGCAATGCACTACTCCTGGCTCACACTGTGCTTTAAAAGGTCCCCCTGCTTCATTAGCAGTAATTTCATGGAGGGTTAGATATTTCAGAAGCCAGCTCAGGATGAGAATTTGCTCCTTATATCCTCAGACAATACAAAGTTTCAAAGTATCAGAGATTATTTATGGACACTGTGAGTGACAGTTGTCACATCAGAGACACAACAATCTAAGTAGACAGGCTGTTATGAAACCGAGTGGAGAAGCAGGGGCTTAGAAGGATGGAAATAAGCATCCAAGGTCACCCAACAGATCTGTTACAGAAGCAGGGCTGGAAGTCAGACTTTCTGACTTCCAGACCGGGGCCTGAGTCATGCTGCTACTGCAGCGGGACCCCCTTGCAATGAAAGAAATGTCTTGGTTATCACACCTGTTTCTTATATCTGGGATTGTATTCTCTGAGGCACATTGTATGAAAGCCTTCATGTTATCAGCTAGCATTTGCCAAGTATGTGGGAGATACTTTTTTCCCCCCAGCAATTCTTCAGTCATCTCCATTTCAGCCTTATGTGACTGCGGTAGAGAATATTGGCTTCTTAGCTATCTCTGGATTCCAAAATCAGTGGAATGCACAATTGAAAGAATATGGGTTGGCAAAAATGATTTAACCTCCATTTCCATGTCTGCCAATCCTCCTATAGTTCCCAGGATTGTCCTGCATCTGGAATCATACTCTTAATGTACGCAGTGTCTGGAACTATGAATTTTCCAAATCGTTCAGCAGACACCAAAGAAAAAAATCAGACTCTTAAAAATAACCTCCCCTTGGCGTTATTTTTCAATAACATTTGACTTTAGAAACTGCATTTTGTCTTTTACCTTGGAAATCATAATAATTTATAAAGACCCATCGATGCAAGGGAAGTCAAGAAGAAGAGTGGTGCAAGTCTGCAGTGATACAAACAACTCTTATCAGCATGAATTTTGAATGAGAATTAATTTGTCAAGGGAAACACTGAAGTTTATGCCAAAGAAATGTTTTCTGGAAAAAAGAAAAAAACAATGAAAAACCATTGCTTTGGAGCATCTGTTTATCCATTGTTCAAATCTGTCCTGGTTTATTTTTTTCTCAGCGTGTAAAAGCATGCTTTGTTTGGTCTTTGTGGTACTCCATGTAGCTCAAAAGATTCATTCAGTATTAGAAAGAACTAACTGAAACTAAAGCATAGCTTTCTGAGCTATGTAAGGCATTTAATGTCCTGCTCTCTGTTTGTCAACTGTAATTGCAAACAAGCAAGTACTGTTTGTTCCAGTGGAAAGATGGGATTTTCTACCTTCCAGTAAGTCAAAATGACATGCTAAAGGATATGGCCAGAGATGCTTCACCATGTGGGTGGTCTCAGATTACACATTATTTACAGTGAGTCTCCTCACATACTTCAAGTTAAGCATGTGCTGAAATGCTTTGTTAAATCAGGGTTGTTGGCTGTCCTGTATTCATTTACATTGAGGTTGTGTGAGCATACATCCAGTAGAAAGACAATTGCATTCTCAGGGAGCTCATATTCTATGTGTAAATGTAGACAAAAGGAGAATGACACAACAAAACAATAACATTATTGTTCAGTGAATTTGGTTTTGTAGCTAGCCTTTGCTTGACAAAGGTAGTGCTTTAATCACATCGGAGGATTTTTTTCAAGCTTCGTTCTGCAGGGTTTGGTCTTTGTTAGGATTTTGCTGTACCATGGATTGTGTGATGAGCCTTCAGTTGCTGATTGCTTGAAATAGGTTAAAGTGCGTAAGAATAAAGAGAAACGTAAAAGATAAATCAGAGGAGTGAAGAAAAGCTGGTTCCTTTTTAATTTCTTTCAGTTTTTCAGACACTTAGATTATTTGTCTTTTACAGAAGTTCTCAATTTAGATCAAACCAGGCCAAACTCCTTTGGTGTTATTGTGATTGGCACAAGCCTAGAATTGGTGTGCCGTGTTTCATTGAGCAGAAAATACAGAAACCTGCATTGGGATGAGTCTCCTTCCATATAAAACCCCATAATTTCAGTGTATAAAATGGGGTATTTCAGATAAAACTTGCTTAGCTGTCATTGATTCATTGTCAGAATTGTGGTCAAGTGGGAGTTTCAGATATGTACTTGAAATGTGAATTCTTTGTTTATGAAGCTGCTTATTTTTTTTAATTCATTGGGAATTAGCTAAACTCGTTTATCTTTATTCTGTTCCAGTGCTTTCATACTTATATCCCCTGAAAGTGGCCCACCACCTCTGTTTTGTGAGCATTGGGTGTTCCTTCTGATAATTCCTATCAGTAGGACTCCTACAGTATGAGAGACAGGAACTCGGACTAACCTCCCTCCACCGTCTGAGCATCAGTTTGAAGTCAGCAATGTATGCAGTGTGTATGCACTGGTGTCTGATTGAATGTGGTGGGCTAGAAAATGTTTGAAAGATTGTTCCCAGTAATGGTTATCTGAAAGCAATGAAATGAGAGAAGAAAATTCCATTCAAATGAGCTGTGATTTATGGATTACATGGGATGTAAACCCTCAAACCTAGAGGATTTTGTTTTTATTAGGAGCTGTTGCCAAACATTTGTCTTTTTTAACAGATCCTAATCCTAATGCAGGTAATCCTACCCTTGCTTCCTAAAAAAACCCCCGGGATTTTCACGAGTTGCACTGATGGGTTCCCATCCCCATTGTGTCCCCATCCCCACTGTGTCCCCATCACCACTGTGTCCCCATCCCCATTGTGTCCCCATCACCATTGTGTCCCCATCACCACAGCTGTTCTTGGCTTGCCGGTGTTCAGGGAGAGTGTCTGCCCGACCAGTGAGAGAGGCAAGCTGACACACAAAACCCGGCTCTTGTGTATAGGCAGGCACTTGTCTCAACCCTCAGCAGTCTGCCAGCTGCTCTGCTTGGAGTGAGTTTGTCTCCAGCAAAGACAAGTCCTCACCAATGAGCTACGGGTGTTTTTCAAATTCTCTACAAGTTTTATTTCAGTTCTGGCTCACCTCAGATCCTGCATCCTAGGTAACTTGCCTGCAGTGGTTTTTTTCTTTTCTTTTGAGAGGCTGATGAAGAGCAACTACAGTTTACAGTGACCTCCAGTGGTGAAAACCCTCTTTTGGAGGAAGGGCAGAGCTAATACCCAATTTTGTCTGAAAGTCATTCTTCAGAGGGTTTAGGTGATGCAGCTTCACTTCTATGAAGCATAATGCATTCTGATTTATCATGTTTTGTGCTGTGTTTCTGTTGTTGCTTTTAAAAAAATAACCTTGGAATTTTTCTTCTTTCTGCTCTTTCTCCTCTCAGAATCTTCTTAGTTTTTGGATTGACAATAGTCCTACTGGAACCATATTGTGTATGAGCTGTATGAAGCTTTCCTTGGTTAGGTGTCTCCTGGTATAATGGCAAGAGATCAGTTCTGCTTTTCTTTCCCTCATAAATCTTGATATTTTTTTTATAGTCTGCTCATTGCTCATAATTTCTTTAAAGCTTCTTCTACATCTTTCTTTCTGTCTTCCCCATATATTTACATATGTTGTTCACTGAGGACTTTTCTCCATTTCGCTTCACCTGGTTTCTTCAGTGGTCTGTGTTGGGAGTTGATTCTGCAAAGGTTTAGCCATCTGGCTAGCCTAGACCCCACAAATAGCATGAAAGAGTAGATTTTCGGAGTTGATGGTACTGGAATGTGCCATTGAGGGTGAAGGGAAAATATTTCCATATTCTTCAAGGCAGAATATACCTTTATACTTTAGAGTCCCTCATAGAAATTTTAATAGAGGAATATTTGTCCTTGCCTACACTGACTTCTCTGCTATGGGCAGGACAGAGTAATTCTTTGCTTCCATTTCTCAGCATTGCTGACCTTTCCCTGTAGAAAATAGACAGCTATCTTCAGGAATGAAAATGGAGCTGGGATCTACAAAGAGCAGTCAAGATTGTCAGGTGATTTGTGGTTTTATAGGGGTGGGGAGGAAATTTTTGGAGGTTAATATGACACAGGAATCACTTGCCTTTCCCAGATGATTTCCATTCTTCTGGACTTCATATACCAAGTAAATGTGCTCTATGGTAGACATGCAAGGGATCAGAAATCAGCAGACTTAAGACAACGGCTGAGAATGTAAATTCACACGTGCATTGCTTGAGTCGACATATTCTGAGTTGCCAATATGGTTATACTGGGAGTTGCCTTTTCCTGGGAATATCTAGATAAACAGAATAAAACCCAAACAGGAATGAAGATCAGGTTTCAGAATTTGCACAAAATCTTGTTTGCTTGTTTTCTGAACTAAGTTTGGCTGATTGTAATGGATCTTTAATTCTCATTGACTTTCTTTGGACCTCTGAGACGGTATTTGAGAGGTTACTGAAGTGCCTTTTCTTCCTTGGGATAGGCTAGAATTTGGAAAACAAGCTGAACAATTAAACAACACAGCAGAGCAGCCCACTGAAAGATAAAGCACAAAATATTCTACTACAAATTGTGCTTGGGCTGCCTCTTCTCTAAATCCTTCCCAAACAGATCAGTTGGGTGCTGTTGTACTTCCTTTACAGAGGTTTTCTGTACCTTTGCCACAACCCCAGTGACTGACAGCGAAAGATCCTGTTGGCATTTTAAAAGGGTGTGTTGACCACATTTCTGCATTCCTTACTCTGGGTTGCAAGGGGGCAACTATACTTGTAAATGGGAATATTCAAATCCCGTAGGGAGGGAGGTTGGATGTCACTCTGGCAAGGTGCCAGCTAGCTTCCTGGGAATCTCCCTGTAGCCTGCTCCTTGGGAACCCTGTAAATGCCTAGAATTTGAATGCATATTTCTCATGGCTGTGGAGTAAACGTGTATAAAAATAGTCCATTCATCTGATTTTCCAGGCCGGCAAAAAAGCAAGGCTCAGATTGGAGTTGAGGTGAAGAACTGGTGGTAGACATAACCATGGATGGTTCTGCTGTGGCAGGCATGTGCTGCTCTCCCTGCAAGGTTTCACTAGTAATCTCTGGGCAGTGGAACACTGACATCAGGTTTCACGCCTTTCTGAGAGACCGTGGACCTCTGAAGAGATGCTGGTGGTGTCAGAGCAGGTCGAAAAGTTAGAAGACTGTAGCTGTCAGCAGAACAGCAGGTGTTGTAGTGACAAAGGCTCAGACCTATGGCATGAAATGTAGTGGTGCAATGGCTGTAGCTGGCTCTGCTCTTCTGGCTTGTAAATCATTCACATCAAAGCTAACTGGGAACTGAAGTACCTGCAGAGGATGATGAGTCCTGTGGGCTCATGAGACTTTCTAATTGTGGTGTTCAGTGATGTTGAATGTTATGAATGTTAACTATAATGAGTCCACCTCTCCCCAATTGTTTCTGCTCCTTAAATGGCTCCAGTCATATTTCTTTATTCCTGCTAATAATAGATGGGATTTACAGATGGCTCATATGCCAAGGACTTAGTACCGAGCACTATCAAAATGTGTCACAGCTTCAAACCATAGTTTTGGATATTCTCCATGGACCTACTTGTGCCAGTACTTTCCAGAAGTGCTTCCTGAGGACAATGGTGTTTCTTTTTTGGTTCAGCAGTGGTAGGCATCTTGACAATGAATCGCTTTCTGAGTGATTCTTGAGAATTGCAAGATAATCTTTAGGAACTAATGTGAACTAATTAGAATACATGATTTTAAGGTGCCCATCCTATCCTAAAATCTACAGATCTGTGGCTTTGTGTATTAGCTTAAGAAAAGAGGTAAAGCTGCTTGCATCCACCAACCTTATTTCCCAGCTAAAGATGAAGCAGGGCAGAAACTAGATTTGTGCTTCCAGATGAGCATTGTCTAGCTAAGGAATGAACAATATCACTGTAAACAGAACTTCTGATGCCTTCCTTAGAAACTTGTATCTATCCCACCTTGGATGAAGGAAAGCTGGGATGCAAGCCACTGAAACTCTTTGCAATTTAAAGGCATTTGCAAGGTTTTGTGTTTCAAATGACAATTATATTCACGCACAGTTTGGGGAGGCGAGGTGGGGAGAGAGGAATGAGGGAATAGGTGAATTGGTGAATTTCTTTTTTTTTTTCATTCTACCTGTCTTTCTTCTTTGCACGTTATTGCCTCAGATTCTTCTGTTAAGTATTTAAAAAAACAAACTAAATTTTAAAACAATTGTACTCAAATAGTCTGTCCTGAGCTTGAGCAGACTAACTTACAGTGCCGTGAGAGGGAATGCAGCACTAATGGAGCATCTGAAACTTTTACCTTGCTATCAGGTTTAACTCTGTCTCTGCAATTTCTAATGAGTTCTGAAACCCCAAGAAACAAATTGCATTGTTTATACATATTAAAGCACACCTCTAAGTCTCTGTTTGGGACATGTAAATTATTGTACCTCACAGTGGAGTAGGGTATTCAAAGTTCATGTAAATTGTTTGTTGCATGTAATGC
Organism: Mohoua ochrocephala; assembly: GCA_013398855.1. Classification (NCBI taxonomy): domain Eukaryota; kingdom Metazoa; phylum Chordata; class Aves; order Passeriformes; family Acanthizidae; genus Mohoua; species Mohoua ochrocephala. Next base: position 63,998 of record VZTA01024417.1, read on the forward strand.
TCCCTCAGTGCCCTTGCCTGGTGAATTTTTTCCTTGATTTAGATTAGTCTGTTCAAGTGGGAGAACATGTTTTAGTGCACTGAAATGGTGTGGATTTAGAGCCTACCAGGATCTCCCTACTTAACCTTCACGTGTTCAGTATTAGCACATGGATTAAGTCAAATATTCTTTGAATGTTTCTTCATTCTTTGAGAGTGTAAGGGCTGCTGTGCATGGAGTTAGTGTGAGGCAGGGAGCGTGCTGCCGCTGGGTGTTCTGTCAGGTCCAAACACCCAGGTTACAGGAGTCAACAGATTTGCACAAAATGCTTCTGAACAGCGACATGAGCACAGTGGTAATGTGTTTGAGAGGCGCAGATGGCTGACTGGTCCTTGATATTCAAGTTAGAATCCATGTCTTGATATTTCAAAGAATCATGTCTCTTCGGCTGTTACTCCTGGCTTTGTGTCCATAGCAGTAAGCAATCATATGAGCACTTCTTCAGAAAGTGGAAGGGTTAAAATAGATTGCTTACTTTAACTATCATTACTCAAAAGAGGCATAATTGTTCTGTCTGTTAGTGTGATGCTTCTCCGCTCCACTCCAGCTCTGATTATGTCCATGACAGATAAAGTTGCTCCTGTGAAGAGCTTTCAGAGTAACAACCTTTGCATTTTCATGGCCTGATGCTTCCTTTCAATCTCAAAGCTCTCAACATGTTATGACTCCTCTGAATGATATTTCTGCATTATTATCCCTGTTTGAAAAAAGGAGAAACTGAATCAGAAAGGTATTATACAACTTTCTTAGGGGGTTGCACAGCAAATAAGTACTGACTGACTTTAGTTCCCTGTTATTTTCCCTTGATCTCAAAAATCTGAACCTGAAACAAGATGAGAGGAAATATTTTAATTTTTTTTTACTATTAAAAAAATATCCTAGGTTTCTTTCTTCCTATTCTTCTTCATGTTCTACTACAGTTTCACCTTAGTCTTAAAGCACTGGGCATACTGATAATATGTTCAAGAGGAGCACAGGGCACTGACAGGTCCTTGAGATTCAAATTGGACCTTTTCAATAAATCATGCCTCTTCAGCTCCCTTCAGGAGCACTGCTAGGGATGTTCCCTTGTCATTACACGCATTCAGGGTGTATTCCTTAAGAAAACATACAAATATTTATATATTGAGCAGCAAGCCAAAAGCATGGCTAGCAGTGTCTGGGAAAGATGAACTGCACACACAGAATTGCAGGTGCTGCCTGCCCAGAGACACATCTGCATGAACAAATCGACGTTTGGCAAAGAAGCATTGGGCTCCCCTAGGAGGACAAACATTTAACCTCTTTTCCTGTGTTAGTCCTCGATGCCCAGTGGTGAAACTACAGAGACACAGCCTCCCCACTGAGGTCTGGGGTGGGATCTGCTCCCTGCTCTGCCACACGTGACCTTTCATTCCTGGGGGTTACAGTCCTGATCCCTGACACTTGATTCTGGACGGTGGCAATGCAGACATCTGAGCTTTCATGCTTGATCTCTGACACTGGATCTCTACTAGGAAAATTACTGGTACCCGATCTGCCTGATTACAGCTACTTGATATATGGTGATGTTCCCCATTGTGGCATGTTTACCGCTGAAAGTAAACTTGAAACAGCTAGTACAGCAGAACCAAAGAATCGAAGAATTTTGCTGTGCTCTGCGGATACCGTGGATGAAACTTGATGTTAAGAAACACCATCTTTTAAGGGAAATAGCAGGAAGTGGTGATGCAGGGTTAAAAGGAGAAAAGAGAGAGGAAATAGTGAAAAAATCAGTGCAGATCCCAGCACTTAGACCTGTTGTCAGAGCTTCCTGCTCTGCCTTAACTCTGTATGCTGTGTTCAGCACAGGCTAGCATCTGAAACCAAAATTCGCTTCCTTCAGCTTCATGTAAAATTGTCTTTTTTTGTCAAGTTTAGTTGATTCTGTTTCACAGTAAGTGCATTTCAGTTCAGTCACTGGGTTTCCAGAAGATAGAAAAAGCCTTTGACTAAGCAAGCTGGTTGAAATTAGTTTGCAAAGAAATTTATAATCTGGCTCATTTCATAAGGTTTTGAATTTCGTTGTAATAATTTCACGCCCTTGAAGAGAGGGCTGCAATAGAAAAAGTGCACTGAAATGAAAAATAGACATGCTTCATTCAGGGTTGCAAGCATTGCTCTGCCTTCTTCCCTAGTTAATTTTACTTGGAAGAGCACATCATGTGTTGATCAGTCTTCTGTTTTCATGAGCCATCATTTTCCAACACATTCCAGTGTTTTGTTTCAAAACTCTTTGGTTAGCTCCAGTGACAACTATTTTTAATTCTCATCTTGGATCATATGAATTGGTCAGGGAATAGAGGCTTGCACTCTGGGTAATCACAGTTCATTTTCCATAGTGTCAGTTGAAAAATTTAGGTAAAAAAAAAATGCAGCAGTCATGAAATTGAATCCCAGAGGCAGTAAGGTGAGTGAGGTCATGGCAAGGCTTCCAAATATTTCCAGGTGCAAGCACTATGTTCTAGTGGCAGAAAGAAAGGCTTACAAAGCAATAAAGCAGGGGTTTTCATGTGAATATTTTTGAATTAGAGGTTGGCCAGCGTCCCAGCTGCAGGTGACTAGTAGCAGTATCTAAAACTGGGGAACATAAGACGAGATTCTTACCCAGGAAAACCTTCTGAGCTTTAGTCAGACAGCAGCCCATGGCCAGAAGATCTTTGCTATTGCCTCTAATTGCAGCTGTTCTTCATAATTTTGTCCAACGCTTTGTCCGCCACCTCACCGCTATCCTGTGGCAATAAGCTCCTCCACAAGTAATTAGGGTGAGACTCTGATTTGAAACTGATGTGCAATACTTGTTTTGAGTGTCTGTATCCTCTTGCACTGGGAGAGATGGCAGTCAGTCATTCCCTATTAATCTTGTCACAATGATCATGATTTTCTAGAGCCATGACACTATTTACAGGTATATGTGTGACTCTTCAGTGAGTACTGAGATTAAGGCGTAAGGATTAGTTAGAAACTGTGTATTTCTCAAAAAAAAAAAGGGAAAAAAGAGAGCAAGTGAGAGAGGAATGAACTGTTTTATGAAACCATTAAAACAGCTGAGCAGACTAATAAGAAACTGAACAACATAGCCTAATTGCAAAGTGAGATTGCTCTGTGAAATTGCCCCACATTTCCAAAGACTCTGGATTTTTTCCAGCTTGTGAAAATTGCCTTTCCAAAGAGTGAAAATCAGATATTTTGAGAAGAACAATCCCTTTTGCAGTGCTCATCTGTGTTGTGTAGGCAGAGTGATGAAATAATTTGTGATTTCTGATCAGTTCTCATATATTTCATACCCTTAGGACAAGATTTAATCCATGATTCCTGGCGATGCCATTTTTCCAAGCAACATTCATGAGAGTTACATGGTAGAAGTCATGATGAAAATACCATCTGCCACATCTTCTCACAAAATCAAACCCCACCATTTGATGTTCTGAGATGAGAATAGGCTGTTTCATTGTGCTCTCTCCTTAGAGCCTGACATGACAGGGCAGTAGAAGGAAGGTTACGAGGCTGGCTCTTGCCCAGGATAGGGACAGACATAACTTAAACAATGCTGAAAGCTGTGATTCAAGTTTCTGTGATGACAGACTGTTTTCTAAGCTTTGTTGTAGTGAGGGCAAAAGGTGAGATTAGTCTTCTCTGCCCCTAGTCCTTGAAACAGTAACAGGTTTCCTCCTTTAGTCAGGAAGGAGAGCGCCTCAGATTTTTTACCGCCTCAGATTTTTCTTTCCGTTTGTCCTCCATCATAACGTGGGGATGAACTGTCCTGTAGACATTGCTCACTTTTTCTCTCCCTTGACTATAGAGAATGCCTACCTTAGGCTAAACATCTTTTAGATGACCAGAGTTATCTTATGGGGTCTAGAGGTTCTGTAACTTCATTTTCCTTGTGTTTATATTCAGCTTTAACTGGCGTAATAGCTGGCTCTCCTGCTGAGGAGAGGAGGAAAGCCAGATAGGGGTACCAGTAGGGGGGCTTTATCTATCTTTGCTTTCCCTTCAAACAGGAGAAAGAGAGAAAAAGGATGTTACTTGTAAATGTGATCCCAAAAATATTACGGCGTTTAAAAGGTAAAAAGGCCTATAACATAGGCTTTCATCAGTCGCATGAAGTGAGAAGGGACCATTTTTATCTTTCAGTCTGCCCTTCCATGGTGTAGAGGCCATGGAAATCGGCCAGAGGGTTTCTGTGTGGAACCCAAAAACTTGTGATCGAATTAGAGTGGGTAACGTTAATGGAGTTCTGTAAATAGAAGCAGGGAACAGATGAGGATAGGTCAGGGGAAGAGAGGAAAGTGACTTTGAGGTAAGAGGAGAGTTTGTTTCATAACATAACTGCTCTTCTCGTGTTTCCCTGTCCCAGAAGCAGTCACTAGACGCTCAGGAATCCAGATCTGATCTTTCATTAACACAAATACAACAAACCTATTCTAAGCAATATTATGTTTCCTTTTTTCAATACAAAAAGTACATAACAATTTAGCCTGAAAACACTTCTGTAAATGCAAAAGGTCTGGCTCCTAGGAAATGTTAGTTTTCTTATATTGTATAGGTATAATATTTCTTACTCCTGCTGTATTTTCAAGTCAGAGTTTCCTATTTATGAGGTTTATTAAATATTATATTCCTCCATAACACAAGATGTTCACTGTGGACAGCTGTGCAATGCAGCAAGAGCCCTAACATTTCTGGTTGCTGTTTCCTTGCATTTTAACCATTCAAAGTCAGAGAGCCTCTAGCCCCTCTTATGCAGAAGTGGGGAATTTACAGGTGCAAGTTATGGGGAAGTTACAGCAAGTAAAACCACACTGTCTAAACATCATCTCCCCCTTTTCTGTTCTCAGATAGGATAAGAAATCCAGATAGTGATTGGGCCAACTACATGGAGCAATTGGGAAAAGTAAGGGTACAAACTCTTCACCTGTCTTTCTTTTTGCCGAACGAGTTTCTAGGGGAGCACTGCTCCGACCATCTGCTTCACTAAGGAGCTAGTCCTTTTTACCAGGCTGGTGTCCTGCATGAATTGTTCAGAATGCTCTTTTCTTCAGCTTCTGAAGGGTTCCCACTCCTGTCACAGAGCAGCACAGTTGTTTTCACCTGAACACTGCAGAAGGCTTTAGAGTTCTGAAGTTCGTACAAGTAAGTATGAGCAGCAGTGTATTTCTCCCCAAAGGCTTTTCAAAAAGTGGTCAGAAAGGCTTCTGGATGCAGCTAATGACATCAGATGGTGAAACACTCTGAAACTTGACTACTGTCAGAAAAGGTTACCTTGCACCTGTTCTAGCCAGCTGTGTGGATGGGCCCTCCTAAATGGTTCATACTTCAGTTCTGGTGTCTGCAGCTTAAAATCGTCCTCATGAAACGAATGCTGAATCCCACAGCAAGAGCCAAGCAAAGGCTTAAAGCCTCCACTTTGGTGGCCTGCAGGTGTGCACTGTAACAGAGTTTTAATTTGGAGCAGGTGACAACAGGAAAGCACAATGTGTGCATTTTGGCAAAGAAGTGATACAACTGCTGAGCTTCAGTAGACAGACTGGGTCCATTGGTTTCGTTCTTCTGTACTCACTGAGAGAAAATATCTGGCCCTTGGCACACGTGATCTAACTTAAGCCATTCTGTTAACACAAGGCTTTCATTTTGGACTCTAATAATCCTGACTGCTGAGTTCTTTAAAGTCTTTAAAGACTGCATCGGACTTTCTAGAAGAGAAAAGAAAGAGAAAACTCTGTTAGTTGCACAAAATCAGGGATTTAAGAGGTAGGACTGCAAGTGTGTAAGTGGTACAATGCGGTAGGAAGGTGAGGCTTCTCGGCAGGCAGCATGGAACTAATAAAATATTTTTTCCTAAAAAGTAAAAAACAGTATTTCCTCAGTATTTACCAGCTGAAACACATTAATATTCAGGAATATTAATGAACCAGTAATACCAGCCTCTGTTTTATTTAGCCATCTTCTGTAACACTGGTATGCTTTATTATTTACTCAAACTGCAGACTTATCCAGTGTTACATGTTGATAAAATTTCTGTGAAAAGAAACTTCTGTCTGGGAAAAGCTACAGCTGGCCAAAGGAAGAGCTCTTTTTGCTTAGCTAGTTGGCCCAAAGGCCAAGCACTTTACATGATTTTACTTAGACTGTGCATTAAGGTGGGGAAATAGTGTTTCATTTGTGGGCACTGTGATCCAGCTCTGTGTCCTTTGGGTCGTTGTGCTCACCAGATGCCCAAACGGACCTTTGAAAGCAGTTTTCCTGTAGCATTACCATGAAATAAAACCTTAGCTCTTCTCTCCCGAATGACACAGCTGTTATTTTATTCCTGGTCTGCCTTAGGGAACAGTGCTTCCCAAGAAATGCACTTGAAGTTGAAAAATGGCAAATGTGCAGCCTCAGAGTTTCTCCCCCAGTTCTTATGGACTGTCTTAACATCTGGATGCATACTACTTTTTTGGGGACCTTCCTGGATGGTAAAAAGAAGCCTGTTTGCAACAGCTTGACTTCCAGAACTTTTGTTTCTTCTTGTTTAGTGCATCCTTCCTCGTGATACTCACTCTGCTACATTTAAACAGGTTCTTTACTTACTCTAGAATGCCTGAATGGTGTCATAGAGAGAAGTGAAAGCATGGGAGGAAAAGATATCAGTGTTCAGGGATGCATTTGCCAGGGCCATTGTGCGTTCTTGAAAGTGAAAGAAGCATCTGCAAGGTAAATCCTGCTCCAACTCCCTGCATGTGCCAGGAAAGTCCTCCCCTGTTAGCAAAGTCAAATACTTGGCAGCAAGAGTCCTCTCCCCAGATTTTGTGTCAATGGTCGTAAGAATATATTTAGTACACACAAAGCATCTTTTAAATTTTGTTTTTTCTTGGAAATAATTTAATTTGTAAGGTCTCACGACAATAAGGCCAAGACTGATGCTCATCTTTGGATGTTTTCAAGCTGAACAAAACCTGACAAATTAAAACAAAAAAGCTTTATTATAGAAGACGTTTGGTGAATCTCAGCTTGTTTTGTGTAGCAGTGTCCTACCAGCTACCATAAAACCTTTTAGAACTCACCAGGTAATTCAAAACTGAAGAAGTGACATGCAGAGTCTCTGTAACAGCTGTTGATAATTTGCCGAATGTCTTTGGTTGGGCACTGAATGTGGCTAATCTTTGCAGCCAGGTGGCTGGGCATCTGGAATGATCATTTAGTTGAAATATGTGGGGTTTAGAGGAGACAAAAATAGGTGATGATTGTGATGGCTTTCAAAGTTCAGCTATAAGGCTGGGAACTTGCCATTTTTCATTTTGGAATGAACACTTTAGGGGTGAAAATAGCTAAAAAAGAAGACATGTAGCTAAAAGGCATTTCTGTTGCTGAAAATATCCACTAGTGCAAAATGGTATTAAGCATGTGCACCCTGGGCAGAACAGGAAGACAAGGAAAAAGATTTCTGTGACCTTTATTTACCTCATGTCCATTCATTCTGTCATGAAATTGAGCAGAATGGGCAATTTGTGTTGGTATAAAACGACTAGATCAGAGGGGAGAAATTCTTTAATACTTAGCTTCCTGGATTTTAGGGCTTTTTAATAAAGCCCAGAAGTTAAATTTTAGGTAACACCCTTCCTTTGAATTCTTCATCCCTAAAGCATAAAGTAATGCAAGGGAAACTTGCCAAGCTCAAGTTACAATCTGTTAAAATATCGACATTCACCAGAATTAGCCAACCCTGCAGATAAAATAAGCTCAAATTGCCCCTTTCCTAAAAACACTGGTTGCCACTATATGCATCTCATGGTGCTTTTTCTTTTTCCTTCTACACAGTCCTGGATTCTGACACCCATGCCTAATATGAATGTGCCATTTATTTCACTTTTTCTGATGCTAGATTTTCAAGAGATGAGTCAAGGAATTTTCTGCATGCAGCTTTTTATGCTGATTTACTTAGTTAAAGTCTGTTTAATTCCAGCTCTGGTTGCAGTCATACTGGTAAAAAAATGTTTGCTTCAGCAGAGTCTGCCTGGATAAATAACCAGTGCCCTGGCTTGCTTACAGAATGAGTGAATTCCTGGGTTTTTTGGTGCAGTAAGTGTATGATACAGAATTGGGCTGAGAGTAATTGTGGGTAGTGTTTACTGTTATTCTAAAGAAGCAAACAAGGAAAAATCCACGAAATTTCCTTCCCACTTCTGCACTGCCCTAGCTGGTCTCACAGTAGAAGGCAGCAGGGAACAAACCACCACAAGTAAAGATGAATCAGTAGTCATTCATCAGAAGAGCACTGCATTCCCCTCTTTGCCCTGCTGGGATCTTCCCTAGCCTGGTGGTGTTATCTTTGAGGTGTTCTTCTAGCAGAGAATATGGGTTAACTCTGAGGGAATCAGAAGAGAATTGCTTTTGCGTTGTAAGGGTTAGTTTGTAAGGCCAGCTGATCACAGAGTGACAGCCCCAGGCACACAGGGGTCTTGACTGCTCTGCCTGTTGAGTGGGCAGTCACCACAGAGGATGTCCACTGTTTCTCACCAGGGCTCTGATGTTGTAGACAGCAGGTAAGTTTTGCAGCTTGAAGAAAGCTGAGCTATCGGTGTGTTTCTTCTGGAGGGGATAATACATACTTTGTAAAACTTCTACCTCCCAACAGGACAGGCAGCTCTGGGGCTCTTCTCCACAGCTCTTTTAAAGATCTTTTAATCAGCACAGTTTCCCTTTCTCACTGAAATTGCATTTACTGTATTTTTAGTATGTTCTGATGGAGCGAAAGGTGTTACTTACATCCAATTTTCCATATAACCACTTCTGATGACTGTCCCTTTCAAGTCTTTTCAGCCTATCCATCCTGAATTAACTTTTTTGTAAGAAAAGGCCTTTTGTGGTTTATAAATTTTAATACAGGATGCTAGCTGCCAGAAAGTTTTGGATTGCAACCAAAGATTTTAACCAGTCTACCCGGCAGATGAAATGAGGTACAGCTCCTGCTGCACCTGGAGACAGTACTTCTTTCATTGCTCTGTTTCAGAGTTATGACACCTCTGCTTTAGCCTCAGAAAGTCAGGAATTTTCCTTTAAACAGGCTTCCTGGAAATAGAGTTTTAGGCTATTAATGGGTAATTTATCACACAGTATTTTTCAGCCTTAAGAAACTCTGGGTTTTGAGGTTTGTTTTGTTTTTAGTATAGTTAATTGGGGACAGCTAAGCAAAGGTGAGACCCTTGATGTGATATCTTGACAGCAGGAGATGATAGTGGAGACCAACCCTCAGTGAAAGAACACTCTGCACTTTGATGGTGAAGTGCTTTGAACTTCGGCTTTTAAGCAGACAGATGCTGATTTTGGTGGCTTTTTTTTATGTGCTGTGCAGTTCTAATTCATCCAAAGAAACCCATTAATACTGGGATGTAATGTATGAGTTAGTTGTGCTTAACCTGGATAAATGTTGCATGCTGCACCATGCAACCTGCAGTTGCACTACTTCTCCTGTGCAAATGCTTTTCTACATGAAAGAGATCTGCAGATTTCCAGAGTACAAGAGATTCCACCCTCAGAATATGGATTTTGCCTTCTGTTTTCATTTTCATCTTCAAAGATATTTTCTACAGAAGGATATACGGGTCAATTAACATTTATTTTTCTGCAAAAGGTGGTCACATAAACACTTACAGAGAGGCTCACAATTTGAAGGTGGTAGTTTATCTAAAAGACCAGTACCAGACATCTGCAGATTGATCACTGAACTGTAATAGGATCTCTCTGTAGTTTGTTTCAGGGACTCGCTCTCATCATTTATCTCTAGGATATTCCAGGGTACTTAGTTACCAGAGTCATTACAGTAAAGGAAGTCAGAATTCATAATTAATTAACAGGTCGTAGAGTAGTTGTGTGCGGAGAGCCCTGTGGAGCAGTAAATTCCCTAGTCCTACCTCATGAAGTTCAGTGCCAGACTTTTCTTGCTGTATGCTCCTGCGCTGTATGAAGCTGTTTCCTTTTCTGACCCTAAGCAGAGTTCCAGACAAGTGTTTTGGGCAGACCCCAGAGGAGCCATAGAGGTGTATCACTTATGATACAGTATGTCACTTAATCTTAGGCATACAGTTATTTCAGCCCCCACGGTGAAGGAGTCCAACGTGACTGCTGATTGTAGAAATACATCATTTTGGATAAATTTCCTCATCTATCTTGATGGATCTTTTTTGATTGGGAAGGGTGGGAGGAACGAAGGCAGGGGGAAGAGAATGGTTGTTCTGTTCTACCATCAGGGACATCTGTGAACTTTCAGTAAACAGCATGACTTTCTGAGTCTGGTTCATAGCTTTCATGCTTCCTTTCTAATCTGTTTCAGAGCTGAGCAGCTGTAAGCTTAAGCTGTTTCTCAGGGAGCTGTTTTTGTGTGCTAGAGAAAGAGCAGACGTGCTTTACCTCTCACGTGCACTACTGTGTATGTTCTCTGCTTTGTGACTAGCACATAGAAACCTTTGAGTATTTTGGATGGTGGCTTTCCTGTTCCCCGAAGTATCAAGTTGTTCCTTCTTTGAGACTTATTGAGATATGGATCTTATTGAGACTTCTACAGAAATATTCTGTGCATGATGTAAGAGTCTTCTTCAAAACACCTTATTTGCAAATGATGAAAGGAGGCAGACTTGTTTGCTAGGGATGTCTACAGTTTATGACCACTATCACAATAGGGAAAAATACAAAGATGTGATTTATCTCAAAAACACAGTTGGTGATTCAGATATAAAAGATACTATTGGAACTCCTCTGCTATGTGCTCTGGCCAGTCCAGCCACAAAATATGCATTTCTGTGGAAAATCTGAGAATAAAGTTTGCATTTCTCTTGGTCAGAGTTTCAGAAAAAGGAGTGGTTTGTTGGTTGGGTTTGTTGTTTTGTTGGTTTGGGTTTTTAAAAAATTTGTAGAAGATACAGCATTAGAATAGTTAATTTGAACTAGAACTTCATAAAAGTAGGGTAACAAATTTTCCCTGACCTTTCTTAATTTATGAATGAGTTTTCATTAAGTGAATGCAGATCGACGATAGGATAAATGCTGAAGACAAAACAGTGGTCAGGATGGCAGGAGAGAATTAATTTTAAGGAAGGAAGAAGAATATGGAAGTTCCAGATATATAGGGCAGGGATATATAAGGCATGAACTAGACATTGAAAAGAATAAAAATAAATGAGAAGTCAGCAGAAAAGTAGGATAATTGTAGATAATCTTACAAAGGTCTTATTTTAACTCATTGAGATATAAGACAATGGATAGTAATTTTGTTATGTGGGCTCCTGAAAAGCTGACTCATGCTATATGTTTATGCAGTTTTTATTTTCTCTGTCCTGAGGTTTTATTTTAAAGATTTAAACAAATTCTTTAATAGAAAAGAAGATCCATATGTTCTGAGGAAAGCCAAATCTAACATTGTTTTCTGGCTTGTACCATTTTCACAAATGAATTTATTAAAAATCCACAAACACAGACTATCTTCAATTTCTTTTCATCTAGGAAGGCAGCTTCTCCAGAAAAATATTAAAGAAAAGATCCCCCTATTTTTCTTAATGCCGATCACTTCTAGGAAATGGTAATATGTTTTTGTGTGCAAAGTAACTATATATTTGAGAGAATACTGAGAGAGAGATGTAATAATAAACTTCAAATACATTAAATGTATTTGCAAAAGAGAAGAGAACAAATTATTCTAGTCATCCATGGATGGCACAGGAAGAAATCAACTTCAATTGCACCAAGACAAATTTAGATAGTGTTTTAGGAAAACTCAGAATGTCAGAGCTAATTGTTCACATACCTGCTGCAGCCCACTCCCCGTAATATATTCTCTATGTAAACCCAGTCCTTGCCAGGACATAGGTACAGAAATGTCAGGAGCACATGTGCTGCTTACACATTTGAGTGAGGAATGGCTGGAATGTGGAGCGTGCATCACACACATGCTGCGAATTCATGCATGGCAGGTGGCCCCGTGTTATTCCTGAGGGAAAAACGCCCCAGTCCTCCATAGCAGTAAAATATTAAACTGGACATAGGAGTTTTGGAGACACTTTATCTAGAACAACTCAAGATTGATGAATGTGTACCATGTTCTCCAGATAAAGTTCAGTGGTAGCAGACTTCCACAAAATATGGCACATCCTGATACATGGCTTACAGCCCAAAAAAGTTGGAATAAGACTCTACGACTCAAATATTTCCACTTGTGTTCTTGTTTATAATGTTCGATGCCAGCAGACATAAATTTATGAGGTGCACTGTCTGGACCTTTAATTGTTAGGAAAAATGAAGAACTTAACTAAATTGAAAAGACTTGGTCTAAAAAAGCAGGGAGGGAGAGGGTAACTCCTGGTGACATGGGTCCAGCAGAACAAGATAAGGTAAGGCAGCAGTAGTTAACAGCTCAGCTGTATGTCAGAGGACCAAGAATTGGTGAAAACTTAGTGGACAACTTTTTAAAGCAGAAAGCAGGCTTTCTTTGGACTGATAAGTTGTGATGCTGAAAGCTTGGTCTGGGCATCTCTGAACTGGAGGATCACTTTCAGAAGCAGACAGCTAATAGAGCTAGGAAGCAAATAGATGGGCTGGGATAATTTCCTAATGCTAGCCAGCTTTCCATATTTGTGTGTGCAGAGAAAATAACACTGGCTGCAATTTGAGTTCAAGAGAGAAGTCAGAAGGAAAAATTTACTTCTCCAGTCTGTCCAATCTTCACCCATAGCCTGTTTAACTATATCTATATAAGGTACAGAGTTTTATAGTATCTCTTACAGGCTCACTACCATGTCTGCAGATATGTTAAAAATGTGAAAGTCACGGTAGGAACAATGTATCCATTGGTACTTCATTGCTATTTCTTCCAAATTTTCAATGCCACTACACTTGGAAAATTATATACACTGCCTTAAGGCCTGTTCTAACTGACCTTGAAATAATAGAAAACTACAGGGTAATTTTCTTTTATGTAAAAGCCACTCAAAAGAATTCATCATCAACAGGGCAGCAGTTGTATAGAAGAAATTAGGCTGTATGGCAGATTATCAAACACCACACATTTTCTCTGTTGATTAGCAGGTGTTGGTTACACCTGTGTGCAAAAATTCCCAGGGTTCAATGTCAGCCTTTGGTGCAGTGGCCTAGTGTTATGCAATGTTGGGAATGTGTGGAATCATGTCATCTTTAAAACTAGTGGAATTGCTTTCTTTCTAATGTATTTCAGTCAGTTGTGTTTCTTTGTTTTCAATTCATGAAAAGTAACCATTGCTGCAGCTCATACCCTTGATTTCCAGCGGACTTTCAAGCAGTTTTGGTGCTGTGCAAATCCAGTGATCAGTCATCACTAAAGTTTGTGAGATGAAAATAAAAATGCTGTTATATGGGCTTATTTGGTGCATTTAGGTACAGGTGCTAAGAGATTTTTTTAGTTCCTGGGAAAACTGCGTTCAGCTATTTGATTATTATAAATGGCTCAAATTATTTACATATAGTATTATTGAATTTCATAGTGTAGCAGTAATAATTCACAGCATTAAGAAGGAAATGTTCAAGTACTTTAAATTACACGATTTTTTTAAAGATCACTTTCCCTTAAGTAATTAATTCTCACTGAACTCCTGAAAAGTATCTGGATATGTAAGGTTATTTCAATTTTACAGTCCGAGAGGCAGGGATCACAGATTCCCGGCTGTGAAGAAGTTACTGGCAAGAGCTTTCTGAGCCTAGAAAGCGAGCTGATGTTAGTTTTCTTTCGTTTATTCAAATTTTCAACCCTCTACACAGCAGTTCGCTCTTTCAGATCAGCTTCAGACAGAACTGCTAACATACTGATGAGCTTTTAATGAAGCATTTTTATAGTTTGCTTTCTACCCTTTCAGTGTCTGGCATTTTTGTATGTCATGGTAAAACATTAAATCAGTAGGACTTTACAGATGATACTTGATAATAGGATCTTACCTCACAGAGCTTAAATTTTTTATTAGTGTTTATAGTAATGGTTTGAGGTATTTCACATAGCATTTCCCTGGGCAACTGTTAGGAGAGATTTAAATGTTTAACATATGTGGCTGTGCACAGTAACATAACACGTTTTTACCACTGCTATCTGTATGTCCTTTTCTTTTTTCTTTTAATAATTTCTCACTTTAACAAAATGTTCCTTTTGGAGAGGGTCCTTGTGCAGTCTTTGCCTATGAAATTCCCCAGACCAGGAGTCCTAGCTGGGTGGGTGGCAAGGTCTAATAAACCTTTAACGTATTTTTTTTGTGTGCAGGGAGGACAGGGGACAGGGGGAAGCTGACCGTGAACTCCTGCAGGGGTGTTTCATCCAAGATAAATGGCTTTTCAAACCTGGCCAATTTGCAGACATGCAAATGCCTCTTCTGGAAGTTTGTGTCCAACAGGGGCTTCTGCAGATATGAAACTGTCATATCAGTTTCTGTCATGTCAGAACTAAACCGGAGAGTTTAGTTCATGTTTCTAGCAGAGATGAACAGAAGAAGAAAAAGGGCTTCAAACATAACTACTCTGCTGGAACTGATGTGATGTTCTTTGCTTTGTTATTACTTCCTCTTTTTAAAGTGCTGTTCTGTAAATTACTCTTTTCATGAAATAGAGATCTTTAAACTATTTGGTTTTTTTAAAAAAATCCCATTTCCTATTTTAAAAATATTTAATCTTCTCAGTCTGCTCAGTGAATATGCTGTGCACAGTAACACATGGTGGCCACCTCTTGGTAATGTCTGTTATTTAAAGAAGAGATTTCAATCCATGTTTTAGGGTCATGCATGAACACAGTTCACTTTTCACTTGCAGCAACATGCTGATCCCAGAGGGTGACAAATGTACTTATGAACCTGCAGTAACCGGAGAATAAGCTCCTGAATTAGCTTATCCTTATCAACACTTGACTACACGTTGAGTCACAAATGATTGCGGGAGAATGCCTTTGGAAGCTTTTGAAAACTTCAGCTGGGATTGACTCTAAAAGGCACATTTGGCACCTAAAATTGAAGAGAAGACCATGCAATTTTGAAAGACTAGTGTGTTAGATATTCAGAACTAACTATGTCCCTTACTTAATTATCCTTCATGCTCCCCGTTTAAAGGATGGAGAAACTGAGGTTGGCAAAAGAAATAGTTCACAGGGATCACAAAAGAAGCTCTTGATCCTTTGAGCGGAGCAACAGTCCGCCTGTTTTTCAACCAGCTGGCCAACTTTATGTGTTTATTTCTGTAGAAGATGTGGCAACAGTGCAGACTGACCTATCTGTGGTCAAGCTATGACAGTCATTTGTCCAAGGTAGCTGTTCCTTTGTGTTTCAGAGGCAGCCTGTCTCCATCAAGCTGATTCATACTGATTTACTTCTTGCTCCTGTGGAGTAGAGCTGACTTGAGATGAGAAATGCTGGTTTTATTCTTTCTTTCAAATTCTGTTTTTATTTTTCTAACCAACATGAAAGGTGTTCAGCAATTCAGACCTACCCTTAGGGGAATCCTGTTCCTAGTAATGAAATTTCTTTTTTGTCCAGTGTTGTCTTTCTGAAAAAAACAGAAGTCTTTTGCAAGAGCAAAACTTAAATAAACTGAGTTAGGAATACTAATCACTGGTCACGAGACATTTACTGTCAGGCAAACAAAGAGAAGAGTTGAGTCTCTCTCAAATGTGCTATTTTGGTATTTGTATGACCAGATCACAGTAAAATATAAGCCTCTTAATTTGGGGCAAATTAGAACAGTCTTGATAAATACAGAACTAAATTAAGATATTAGCTGTGGAGTTAATTACTTGTGCATAAAGAGCTAGCTATGTGGTAGCTGAGACATAGGATAGATAAAAAGGCTCTGATTTTTTTTCCCCCCAAATATTTGCATTCCAGCATCTCCTTCTTGTTTCACTTTCTTTAATGTGTTTGTTTTTTAACCACTCTACTGACTTCCTGCCTGGCATAACAGGCTTTTCAAGGAATAGAAGTTTTCATCCGAAAAGTTTACCTTAAAACACGGCAATTTGAAGCAGCCACATTTAAGTTCCCTGTAAGGACCCTTATTCTCTTCAGAGCAGGGGTCACATTACATACTAGGCTTTTGAAAAGCAGCAACACCACTGCCAAAGTCTCTCTACCCTTAATGACTTCTCATGTATCGCGTAGCCTTTTTGCTGTCAAATGCCATTGGAGTGCAAATAGTTCGGACCTTGCTCGGGCTGGTATCACTGAACCGAGTGCGTTTACGATATGCAAATCCGTATTCACTTAATTGGGAAACAGATAGATATCTATATGTAAAGAAAAGAATGGATGAAAAGCATTTTTCTCCTAAATAATTTGAGTGTCTCTTTTCTCTGTTTTAGTCAAATATATGAGAGTAGTTTATAAATTAGTTGAGCTGGAGTTGCCAAACTTGGCTGTATATCTGAGCAGCCTGGATGGAAAGCCTTTGCAACTGATATTGTCCTCAAGCAGCTGATCATCAGAGCATTTCCTTCCCATACCCAAACCAGCAAAATGACCACATCCAGCAGGCAGAGCTCTTCTATGTCTATGGTCAACAACTTGGCCAAAATATTCGATCCAAACACTTTGCAAAACCAAGTGCCAGATAATGGAATGGAACCTCCTCAAATTCTTCATGTTGCGAGAGGTGATGCCAGCACACCTGAAAGTTTCAACATCATGGATGTGAAGTTTGCCTCCCTTGAAGAGAAAATTGATAAACTGTTGAGTCTGCAAGACAATGTCCTTAAGAAGCTTAACAGTGTTTCCCAAGAAATCTGTTGCATTGAAAAAGACATTGAGATGGTAAAGGTGGAAACATCTGAACCTGGATCGAGGATGGAAAGAAACAAAAAACTGAAAAATAATGAAATGAAGAGACTTTGCCTTAAAATGAAAAAATCTCTTTCTGATATAAACAGGAAAGCAGAGCAGCAGGTTAAAAGGCTAGATGGACTTGAACAAAGTGTTTCTGGACTACAGAAACTTGTAGCACCTGTGGTAGAGAAGGTGAAAACATTAATAATTCATAATTCAAGCATAAAACATCATGTTAAAAAACGTAAAGTTTGCAAGGCAGGAGCTGGACATCGCTTTAGGATGCACATTTTCTCCGAGACAACAGCTGGTGACCTGCTCAAGAAGAAAAATGAAAAGGTGAGCCCAGGTTTGTGTTTCATCTTGGCAGGATATGTTTCATCATTGCAAGCTACGGATATGTTCTGCTATATGCTCAGCTTTTTCATTTTGTTGACATTTGAGAAAGAAAAAACAATGTATACTCTAAAAGTGAAAAGTATAGGAACAAGCTGAGCAAGTTTCAGTGGAAAAACTACCGAAAAATCGACTTGTTATACAGACCTTCTCTTTTTCTAATTATTCCTTTGCAGCTGTAAAACTTAACAACAAAGAACATAACAAAGATTGACAGACTTCAGGAGTCTTGGGTCCTGGCCATGAATTTTACAATGATCTTTTCTGGATTTATAATTATCTGGGGGTATCAAGTTGCAGCAGTCGTGTTATGTGCACCAGGGTCTAGAGATTAGTGGAACTGGTAAAAAGCCTCCTTGGGTCAGGGCATGTACATATGTTTGTCCTTTATTTCAAAGAACATCTTAAGTGTGCTGTTCCGATCTGGTATTTCTCTTCGTTGGTGAGGACTAGGGGACTTCTAAACTGGGATCTGAGGTAGGGTTACTGTAACTGGAGCTGTGGCTCGTGTAAACTTCCCTGCGTAAAAAATGCCCGTGTTACCATAATGAGAGTTTCATCATGTTCTTTAAAGTTCAGATTAAAAGACACCAAAAATCTCTTGAAAGATGCCATTGACTCTAATAAGTTCTTGTAAGGTAGTTTGAGAATTCTTTTCTTGGTAAAGAAAATTAAAGAATTTCTTCTGACAAAGTATGTATTTCATTAACCCACGGTGAACCAAAAAGGTTACCTTTCATATTTTGTTCTGTTTTGCTTTGTTCTTTTTTCTCCCAAAATGTAACATGCAGGCTTTGCTCTTTGGTTCATTTAAAGAATAGTTCTTGAGTTTGTTTTTTAGCAGGAAAAAACATCATGTGAAGGTATTACTGGAAATGGCATTCCTTGAAAAAAAAAAGAAGCACCACACCCAATGTTACTCAGAATGTCCTGGTCAGCAAACCGTGTGCTTTTCAGCTTGGTTACCCTAAGGCAACCCCACTTCTTAGATAGGCAAGAGCCATTTGAGCCTTCAAAAGAAACTATAAAAATATCAGTCAGTGCTGAGTAGCAGCAGAGGAACATCTTGTAAAGCTCTGTCAGCTGAACTGACTGGACTGATCTCTCACTATGTAAGGATATAAATTGTGCATCCTTGTTTCCAGAGCATCACTAACTGAAGAGAAAATTGCTTCCTTGCCAAAGAAGGCTGACAACAAAAATCATCATTACAGGCCCTTCTTGAACATCCAGCTGGACTGGTTTAAAAAAAGGAGGTTCAACAAGAGAGTTTTCTTGTTTTATACAATTACTTTGATAAGAAAAGATTATTTATTTTGAGCACCTGAGTTTAGGGCTTCTTTTACTTTTCAAAACATCAATGAAAACATCTGTTGTAAAAGCCCCATTGGAATGAGACCCACAGGTCATCTCTGTAATGCTGCTGTCCCTGCAGTTTTTGGTAGAGATCCACCTATCCCGGTGAAAGTACATATTCATCTAAACTATTTATAAATGTAAACTGAATCAGGCCTGGCATGTTAATGAACTGGAAGCTCCTGGAGACCAGAGTAGGTGCAAGGCTCTCTGCAATAGAAACACAGGGTTGGAGAAGGGAGAGGACCTTGCAGGCTTTGCTGGTGAGTTTGTGGTAACCAACGGGTGTAGCAGCACAGGAGGAGCTTGTGCTCCTGGCAGGTCAGAGAGGAGCCAGGATGGCAGTGATGCAGGTGCCCCATGGAGAGTTCAGCACTATTAAAGACCTGGAAGTAGAGGCAAGGGGCCTCGAACACGATGGAAACAGAGGCGGCCTACTGACAAGGACACAATAAAGAGAGGAGGAAGTGGAGTCTCTGTCTTTTTCCAGCAGCAGCTACATTTGTAATCTCCTCACTGATTCATTTTTGTTCAGGCAGACTCTTGGCGATGTTGAGTGGACTTGGTAGGAGCTTATCTAGCATGTGGGCTTAGGAAAGGCAGCATGAGCATGTCTGGAATCATGCTGATGATATTATTATGTTGTTTATATTTTGTTTGTTTTATGAGATAGCATACATATGTTAGCTTGTCATTACCTCCTCTCTGTGTGTTTGATTTATTAGAAAAGGACCATCATAAAATTACCAAGCTATCCTGTGAACAACAGCTGGCTTTGGTAAACACTTAGTCATCTTAGGTTTAAGTAAAAACAGACTTGAAGTCAGCCCTGCATTAGGAGTAACAGAACATGGAATGATACCCTTCAGCAGAAACTGCTGAGCTTGGCTGCCAGCTTAGTAGGAGACAGCGTGTACCAGCATTTAGGGCAAGCAGACTCTCCTCTGGGTGAGAGGGTAAGAACAGGATCTCTGAGCAAGTTAGTCAAAATAGTGGTCCATGAGACACTGCAAAGTTGGTTGCTCGTGCCTCCCTATTTGAACTGGATCTCCGTATTTTTCTGTATGTTTTATATAGTTGTGATTAAAGTAAAAAGAAAAGCAAAGGAATAGAAAAATAGAGGATCTCACCCTTGCAGGGTTTTACACCTGAAATGCACCACTAATACCTGGTGACATAGCAATGAACAGATTTACCCAAATTTGCAGATACCAATCCTTGCTTGTCTTAACAGAATCCTCGTTCCTGTCTCTAGTCGCACCTGATGATGATTTTGAACAGTGCTGACCCCGTAGAAGCGCAAGCTGCCAGGCAGTAAGAACATCATCTCTTGTATCCTAGGTGGACTTCGTGTGGCAATACTGAGCAGCCCTTCAATTCCTTTAGCCATGCACAGTCCTATTCTGTTTCTGTACAGCCACAAACAAGGCAATCCATTCACTACGGTTAGAAGGACAGGACCCACTTCTATGCACTGCTGGAGACGATCACATGTTTTGTATGATGTTCCTGTTTGTCATCCACCCTGCTCCAGCTATGAGTAAATGCCATCTCTCCGTTCTAACAGCTGAGCTGTCTGAAAAATGTTTGTCTGTCCCCAGCCTGATTCTGCAAAATAATCCAATCATAACTTATGAATTAATTACTAGTAGGTGGTACAGTAGGTGGCCATGGGTACAAGTGGATAAGGCAGTGAATAGTGTTTACCTACTGCTCACCTGTCTTTCCATCCTTCCCTCTCTAGAGAGGTGCTGCTCTTTGCTGAAGGTAGCACTGTTTTTTAATTTTCCCTAACTGTCTCTTTTCACAGAACCATATTACGTAGAGAGCTGTGAAAGAGGCAGAACAGAGAGGAAAGAGGGGGAATGAGAGAGAGGTAAGGAAGGGGTATAAGCAGCTGGGGTGCGTAATCTCTCTCCTGGCATCAGCAGCAGCTGGAACAGTTTCCTAATCACGGGCTCCACAGGCATATTTTTTGCAAAATATAGGGATTGCTCTCTTCTGAAGCAAATTTCTGCTTTCCTGCCTTTTACTGCCATCCTGAAATACCTCCACTGCCTCGTACAGGAGTTTAGTTTATTTCTGGTTTGGGTCGAAGTTGTAATATGGTGTAGCTTGGAGACACTTCATGCTTTGTCGATGCTGCCAAATGTCTCCCAGCCGTTTTCCACTGAGTGCAGCATGACCTTATCACCACATGGCTGCGAGGAGTAGCCTGTATTACTTGTCGTTTAAGTTATTCTGTCACTATTGCCACTCAGGGAAATCAGCAGTTCTACAGTAAGCGTCTTTAAAAGGCTTGAGGTTTTCCTCAAATTCACCTTTTTAAGTAGTCTGCGATAATCCTGTTGCAAAATGTTCCTGTCTATAACTCTGTTTTCAGTCCTACTTCTTCCACTTATGAAGAAAGAGGGTAAAATAATACTTCACTTGTTTCCTCCAAATTAAAGAGTTTAAAGATTCTATGCTATTAACCTGCAAATACTCATCTGGAGAGTCAGAAAGTCCATTTTGCTGCCATCGTAAAGTAGTGCTGAACTTCCTGCAGTTGCCTGCAGGTGTCTATAACTTTGGTTTCCTGACATTTCTACGGGCTTTGCTTTAGGAATAACAACCATTAGCAGTTTGGGGCTGTTTCCCACACTAAAGACACGCCAGCGGTGGGAGCTGTGTTTTCTGCTTGAACCCTCTGTACCTCCTGTGCAGGTATCACACTGCAATTGCAGGTCACTGGCTGCTTTAGTGGGAGCCCACAATGGAGCTGCTGTTTGCCGCATGTGTTTTAAGATCCATTCAGCCTCAGTCTATAACTGTTCTGATTCCTTCATTTTGCCTACAGATGCTAACAGGTCCCTTATGTATTATTTAAATTCTCTCCAAATTGGCCATGTTCCGTGTATTTTTCATCTTTCAGCCAAATAGGTGGGAATTGTTTCTTTTCTTTTTTTTTCTTTTTTTTTTTTTTTTTTTTTTTTTTTTTTTTAAAAGTTTTTTTNNNTTTTTTTTTTAATATCTATTTGCAAGAGTTTCTGCTGTGGTCAGTGGTTTCAAGAATAGAGATTTCTGCAGAATCTCAGCAGATGGGTTGTGCGTCGCTTGGGCAATGCAGCTGGTCCGCACCCTCAGGTGCCATTATACTTGGGAATGCTCTTCTTTCCCTCTGGACTGATGCCTTTACTTAAATATGTTCTTGGTAGAAGAATTTCAGCTTTGGAGTGAGCTGTACTATATCAGAGTTAAAATTCTCTCTCTGACTGTCTATAAAACTGGTATGTTTTCTCAGGATGATGTTTTCATCTTGTTCTGCCCTGTTCTCTCCCTTGCCGACAACCATAGGAGTTGTTTTATGCCTTTTCAATTCAGAATGTTTAACTTCGTTTCCATTTACCCTCAGAACTTGCTGTCTGCTGTACAATGTTCCCTGCCTAGGATCCCTTCCTGAACACTGTTGGGATTTGGCTGTCTCTACAAGTCTGAAAATGTGTGAAATCAAAGTAGACACGGCTAATTCCTAAATACCTACATGCCACATTGGATGGCTTTTGGGCATGACATGAATGCCTATGTGTTAGAGTGACCATTGTAGGAATCCATTACAATTCCTTTGCAAAACTAGGGAGACCTCCTGATGAAGATAAAGAGATAACTGGTAAGTGCAAGAAAGCAGAGCAAGGCAGCTCATCAGAGAGCAATCCTGTAAAAGCAGAAGGTTCCTCAAAGAGGTGAGAGAGTGGTAGGAGGGATTTGCTCAGGGAGGAAGTCTTTGTCTGCAGCAGCCATTTAAAATTCACCTTTTGTCATAAGATATCCTAGACATTTAGGCAGTTTTCTGGTAATGACTCCTCTCAGCCCCACATCAGAAAGTGGAGGGGTACCATGCTTGACTGTTTCCTCTGGTAGGAGAGTGCCATCGCAACTAAAGGTGGGGTCTCCACCACACTGAGTTTTAATGACATGGGTGGCTGCTCTGAAGCATAACTAATTTGGTGTCACCCTGGCAGCACCCTGGGTTTTGCATACACATGCAGCAGTGAAAAGGAGCAGTGATGGGTGGCTGGGCAGCAGCCCCAAAAGAGCCCGGAATGAGCCCCACCGCATTCCACTCACTGGGTTCTGCATGGTGAGGTGCCACAGGACCAGTCTTTCTATAAACGGAAAATTAGGAAAACCCAAACAGGTCTTTCCCCTCAACCCAAACTCCCTTCTTGTTAAATGAATTGTTGGGAAACCTGCATTTCTGGAGTCCAATTCAAAGTGAGTCATCAAAGCTGTAGGAGATGATTTCTTAAGTTTATAACCCTTTGGATGGAAATCTCACAGCTGTGTGATTTTGGAGAAAAGCTTAGGAAGGGCAGTTCATGAAGTCTGAAGATATTTGCCATCCATACCATTGCCTGCTTAGCTCAGCTGAGTTAGTTAAGTTGAGAAATACTCTTTTCATAGTGCGACTGCTTAACTGATACTGTAGTAAAAAAATTGCCTGAGTAGTTTGACACGTGGGTATTTTTATCCCCACGGTTAAAAAAATCTGCCAGCGATTTGGCTTTCGAGATGGATTTTTTTTTTCTGCTTTCTCACACTGTGACAATAGTGGAACCCACTTAGGAAGATGACCCATTTAATAGTAATGGCAAAAATGTGAAGAGTAGCACCTGGAGAATTCTGGGGTTATGGCACAGGTGCATATGAGGCACACGGGCACCCCGTCAGTCATCACACATGTAAGGACATTGAGCAGTATAGAGAAGGGATGGATGTGAGGCTGTCCAATGTGTTGGTAAGAAAAGCAGCTGAAATCTTCAGCTTGCCTGACATTACCCCTGATCTGAGAAACTCAAGAATGATAGTGACTGGTTGATTTGATTTCCCAGATGCAGTGAAAGGACGTGTCAAAGCCAGGTAATGATGAGTGCTCTGGTCCTAGTGGGTGTCTTGGTGCCCTCAGATTTGTTGGTGATTATTACAGGCCTCTGTGTATTCCAGAGACTTTAAAAGTGAAACCAGGCAATTGGAGTTAAAAGATCTACCTCCAGAGCCCTTCTTATGCCTGATAACAACTCTGTTAAATGAGAGTGACCAGACCTCAAGACAAAAGTAAAGATGTTTAGAGCCAACCTGTCACTGTTCGTGCAACCTGTTGCATCTTCACCAAGGCCATGGGCTCAGTCCGGAGCCTGGATGCATGAAAGCCTTTTCTACTCTTCTGGGTAAGATTCCCTGTTTTGAGAAGAATGGCCTGGCAGGAGGAAGCATCCATTTGAAACAAGGCAGCCACTGCTTCTCCAGCACAGTGGGAGAACTGGGTGGGAACTCAGCAAACTTTCGTGGAGAATGGACAACACTTTGGCTTCACTGATTTTCTGCTTCTTCCCTAGGATGAGGTTGCTCTGAGGGATTTTTCACATGCAGAGATTGTTACCTCATTACCCATGTCTTTTCAAAGCAGCAGGTCACATAGAACTTCTCCTGTATTTCGTACTGGGGGAATCACAATTCTCATGGTTCAGAGCTTATTTTTTGTGTGTGATTAGAAGATATTTGTTGATTGAGTTTGGAGTTCACAGAGAAATGATTTTTTTATCTAGTTCAAGGAGCTCAGTAAAAATCATGCAAGACTCAAAATCTTTGCCTGAAGGTGCCAGCAGTTGTTGTAGTGTACCAAAAAATGATGACATGGAAGAGATGCACCACCTGCCAATAAAAGCAGAATTCCCATGTGTACAGTTTTTAGCATTTATAAGTTTGTATAAAAAATACTCTCACTGAATATTTTACACTGCTGTGGGGAGGTGGGGGGTGAGGGGATGGGGAAAGAAAAGGGTGTGTATTGAAGAGGAACCCAAAAGGGCACGAGGAGATGGATTCCAGCTTGGATAGATAGCACAGGAGACATCACCATGCATGGGGTTGCCCCAAGGTCTCTGTCATATGTCCTGCACTCTCCTGGGAACTGGTGAGGAGATACTGGGGGCATCCTCGGTACAGTGCTCAGCTGGCAAAGCACGTGGCTGTGTTCTGGCTGTTAGGGAAACTCATTAATTGCAAATCTCAAGTAACTTAATAATTTTGATAAATGAATAGTGGTCAGATCTTACACAAAACCAGGTTATCTTGCCATATTACAGCTCTGCAAACTATCAAGAACATGAGAAAGTGACACAGAGTTAAAATGTGGTTCAGGCGTATGCAAAGGCTTGTGTCTTGGTATTGGCAGATGGAAGCTGAGGATAACGTCTTGGTATCAAATGAAGTGTGATGGGATGATAAAGGACCTCTAACTGAATGGTTGGGGCTGCTTCATGAGGCCATTCATTACAAAAATTTTTGCAGTAGGAAAAAAAGAATCAAAGAGTTTTATTAGGTGAATAAAAAAACCTGAAAGTTAACTAAAAAAACATTCCAAGGGTAGGACTGCTTCAGTATAAAGAAGGAATTTAACTATATACAGGTCATTAAAAAGGAGTCAGATGTCTATAAAAGACATTAATTTCTTGCTCCATTTGAAATTTCTATTAGAATATATTATATTTATATATATTATTGCTTTTTGCTTAATTTCTGCAGGTTTCTAAAGTCAATATAAATAATTTCCAAATGTTTTCTTTTCCATTGGTCTATACTGAAGTTTCAGCCTCTAGACTATCTCACATTATTCTGTATCATCACCTGGGCTTTTATTCTGTCTCTCTTGCTTAGGGTCTGGCAATATTCTATGAAAGAATATGTTTAAGTCTAGAAAATGTATTTTTGAAGACACAATACAAGATTGTGTAGATACAGACACCTTTTTGCTGTGGTTTACTTTGCAGGGTCACAACACAAACTTTCATATTTAACCTTTTGTGAAACGGAAATGTAAAATTCATTGGAAGCTTCTGGCTTGTATGACTAGGAAAAAGTACTATAGTGCCATTTACCTACTTTTACATACTCAAGTCATTACAGAAAGGGGAAAAAATGTTTTCTACTAAGAAATATTGATTACTGTGATTTTAGTAAATGTAGACTGTAGAAAGTCATGTTACCTAAGTTTGGGAAGAATAATACATAAATAAATAAAATATTATTAGGGATTAAGTTAAAAAGACCCTTAAGAAAGCTCAAACAGACTGAGGGAAGAGGAGTGGTATGGAGAGTAATTAGGTGGGATAGATGTCTTTAACAAACCACCACACCTTTCAGATGAGATTTTCAAAGAGTGTTGCAGCTTTTGGGAGTTGTGGGCGCTCGGAGCAGCTGCTCGGCTGCCTGGGGCTGGACGTCACGCACGCCCCTGACAAACTACAAGGAGGTCTTTGTACCGCCTGCGGCTGGGATGGGAAGGATACATTGACTTCTGTCAGCTCCAGAGAACTTGGTGAACCCCCCCCCCTTTAGAGGGGAGGAATAATGGGCAAAAGTTCTTGCTTTTATTGCCAGGTCAGGATTTGACAAGTTGAAGTCACATGTTGCTACAAACAGCAAAATGTGGAGAAAACTGGGTTGTTCATGTATAGACTACTCATGTGTTTACAAGTATTTCAATATCTAGTCCTTATATTTGTATTTCTTACTCTAGTGCACTCTTGACCCTGTATTTATTGCAAATTGATTCTGAAGGATATCAGTAAATATTTCATTTGTATTCTTTTTTTTTTTTTTTCCCATTTAAATTAGTATGAACTCCTCATCTGCTGGTAAAATGTCAGAGAGCAGAAATGGTGCTTGAATAAACATGATAGTAATTTATGTAATGCCCTGGCAGTCTCAGGTATTCAGCACTGTCCAGTGTTCCTTCCACTAGACAGATTTTCAAAAGCTGGCTTCTGTATTTCACACCTGCAAACTACAGCAATATTTAGTTGGAAGTGCCGTGTGTCTGCAATTAATTCTGAATGCAGAAGCGAAATCTGGCCTCATGCATCAAAGAGCTTGGAGGCCATGTCTCTGGTTATTTGCTCAGCTGACTGTGTTTGATCAGAGCTGATGTCCTCAGCGGTGCAGGGAGGCTGACACACTTACAGGAATCTGAGTGCGTTACTAATTGCCGACACAGTGCAGAATAAATAAGTCTGCGGCTTTTCCCTATTTTTTTTTTTTTTAGCGCTTTTTAGAGCATTGGTTGATTCCCTGTGTTCCATCTGGCAACATTATATTTAAGGTCTGTGGGAACAAGGCTCTGATTTATATTTCAAGAGTATTTAACTGGTTGTATTGTGGACTTTTTTATTTTGTGGCCTGCAACTTCCTGGGACAAACCGCATCCCAAATAATTGTCAGTCTCAGGTCTTACGCTTCTGTTACGGTTTCCTTGTCCCTTGCAGATCAAGATTTTCTGAACAAGTCCTGTTGAAATCGCCCCATGCAGTTACATTCAGTTTGTCTCAACTCTTTTGGCTTCCCATGGAATTTCCTTTCCCTTGAACTCTGTTTGTAGCGGAGACACATTGCTTTGATTTCATGCCTATTTTCTATATAGCCTGATGAAATTAAGATAAAAAAATAAAGCATAAAAAAAAATGCAGAGGGCTTACCAGAACAAATGTTTAGTAATAGGACTGGTTGGTGCCCAGAGCTGTGGGACTGATCCCATGGTTAAGACACCCAAAATTGAATGCCTGAACCCGTATATTTTGTTGGGATATGTACAATACTGCTTTAGCTGGTAGGCCCCCTGGAAAATGCTTGGAGGTAGCTGCACTTTTCACACTGTGTGGATCTAATAATTAAATGACAGTGCCAGTTCCATAGCACTGTGAGAGGAGGAAGGCAGGTGAAAAAAGGAGCACCGAGCAACAGCGGGTACCAAGTTGTGCTGTGGTCACCTACTAACAAGCCTAGGAGTGGCCTGTGGAAAAACACACTGAGCACACGGCGTAGAAACAGGAGTTAATATCCACAAAGGTAACAGTAGTTGCAGAGGTTTTATGAGGACCTGGATTGGTACGAAGCACCTCTAGATGTCACTGCAACATTGTAAAATGTAGGTAAGAGAAGGGTACAAAGATGAAGTTACGGGCTTATATGCTCCAATTCCTGGTTACCGTCTCAGTCAGCCCTCAATAAATTGTTGCATCATTTAAAAAGTCATTACCAACGGTTGATGAAACAGCAAGAAAATTTTTGATATGGGCCAGTATGATTGTTACCGAACATTTTACTAGAATATTAAATATTCTGAGATTTGTTTTAACCTAGTTTTTTAATAGCAAAAGCTAGTGCAGGGCAGCAGCTGATTCCTGGATGCTTCTTTGGTTTAGTCTCTGAGGTTCAGTCCTAATCTTTTCTAGGCTGTTTTTTTGCCAACACTGATGCTGATTACAACCAAGATAACTTCTCTTGCTTTGCACTGGTATCAATTCAATTGGCTTCTAGTGATTAAGATAAGAACCATCATTTATAGGAAATGTGTGAATTAGAACACAGAGTGTTTGCATTTGACCAAAAAAAAAAAAAATCAGGCTGAGATTTCATGAGGACCAATACAACACGTACACTATATAAAGTGACTAATATGTCAATTGCCTTCCTACAGGTCATCAAAGAAAAGCCACATTTGAATGAAACAGAAACAAAAGAAAAGAAGCCACCAGATTCAACAGGTTAGACTATTTTTTTTCTCTGATCAACTTCTAATTCCTAAGAAATAGCACAGAAACAGCCATGACTTTCCTGAGCAGCTCCAGTGAAGTTGCTTGGGTTACGTGTGCGTTCAGCAGCATGAGTGAGCACGGGGTATCCAACTGTTCAGCAAGATACTTTGCATGAGGACTTTATTAATCTTGACTTGACTGACAATAACTTTGCATGAGAAAAACATTTTCTAGTGCTGTGTCTCAAAGAAAGCATTTGTGACTCACGAAATCCCAGTTTTTAATAAGTAGTCTGCTCTTGCTTAGGAGACACTTTTACTGACCTTGAAAGTGGGAGAGGAAGGCAAATGCCTAGTTCAAAATTCAACAGAAGTTATGCTAAGCATGCAGCCCTACTCTAATACTGTTACTGACTATCAGGAAACCACTGACAGGTTCCTTTGTAATCTCTTTACTTATAGATGGGCACATCCAGCAGAGTGAGTCCTGCTCTCAGGAAGAAGAAGTTGATAAGCTCAACAAGGAAAATGCCAAGAGGGAAAGTTCTGTTCTGCTTGAAGTAGATCCTCCCAAATTTCATACTGAAGAGTCAGAGGAGAAAGAAGAAAGTTTGTCTTTGGAAAGCCATTACGAATATAGGAGAAACTCTTTTCAGGAATCCTTCACTCCAGAAAAGCAGCAGGAAAAAGATGCTGTTGATGATACTTGTCAAAAACTAACTGTGCAGGAGATAGAGAGTGAGCCCCCAGCAGATGAGGAGAAGGAGGAGGAACATCAAGTGCCTGAAGATGCACTTGAGGAACAACAAGAGGAGAAAGAGAATGAAGGGGAGGGAGACACTGATAAAAGTGAAAAAGGTGCTGAGGAACCACCAGCTCCTTCCCAAAAGGAAGATGAGGCAGAACAAAGTCAGGATGAAGAGGTACCAGAGGGAAGGTAAGGTCTGAAACTCAAACTACACATTCTGAAGAGACCCTTGCTTCAAAAAAAAGTGTAGTTCAAGTTTCAAGTCAAAGTGACTGATTTATATAAGTATTGGTGAAAATTTATCCCAATACAGAAGTGAAAAATATGTTTATGCCTCTGATCTAAGTGAAATTATACTCATAAAAAAGACAGGCAAACAATCCACCACACATGGTGTTAGCAGTGTGCTGTGGTTGTTTGCTTGGGAAATATGTTCGGAACATGGGAATTTTGTTATGCTATTCTTTATCTCTGAGGAGAATTCCCCCATAGTTATGTTTATATACTGCAATGTCATATAATATCAGCAAAATAGATTAGGCCATCTGCCAAGTGGGAATTAACTTACTGCAAAATGCAGTAACTTAAAGGACAACATAAAAATGTGATAATTTGCCCAGGCAATTGACCTGATAAATTTGTTTACTGCAATTCTTTCTTTGCTGGATTTAATAGATAGCCTTTCAGGGATAAACAGGTTTAAGCTCTCGGGAACTTGTATGAACAAAGTGGAATTCCAATGCTTTCCTCTTGCTTTAAATGCGAGATTGATAGCCTAATGTCAAGTTTAGAAGAACTCAGGTGAAGTTTTCAGTAACTGAGAAACATTTTGCTGTCACGATTAATTTAAGAGCCATTTTTATTTCTCGAGGTGAATATTAAACCAGTTAATTTTACACCATGAAACAAAATACCTTAATGTTATTTGAATGCAATGTCTGTGTAGGCATTTTTCACCTATGTTTCTGAAGTTGCTCTGCTTTAAGTGTACTCTGCACTAATACCATGTTTTGTCCTTGCAGGTGTAAAAGCTGCGAAAAAGGTACAGGAAATTCTAGTTCAATCCCTGGGCAGACCTGCCAATTTGAGCATAGTGGTAGCAGTGAGCATCGAGTGCATGATGAAGGCCCAGTCAAAGATGACAACAAAAAGAGCAGAGTAGTTGCAGGAAGCACTGATGGCATATGTAAAACTATAAAAAGCAAGGAAGCATCCTAAAGGCAAAGCATTTGATTCCATGGGTGACGAGCAGAGAGCAGTATCTGTAGAAGTGAATGATTTTGTGATTGTAATTAGGAGTGGGAAAAGGTGCGCATGGAACCTCTGATGGGAAACAGTTGTTCATGGACCACATCCTAAACTGATGAGAAGTAACGTGATTCTGCTTGCTTCCATCTTAGAGGCTTCTGTTCACAATTAATCTGCTTCTGCCACAACTACTCCACTAATACTACCCTCTCTCCCTTTTCTTTTAACAAAAGAGCTAAAACCTCTAAGTACAGAGTGGAGGGAGAAAGTATATCAGGTGCAGCAAACAGTCGACTTGTGGAAGTGTTGAGAATATGTGTTAACAGGGAATCTGCAATGCTGTGGATGTAGCCTGAAAAACCAGCTTGCTCATATTCGTACCATTGTAATCTGAAGTGAGAACAACTGCAGTCTACAAAGTAAAGAAATACAGACTTTTGGGTGGAAACCTGAGTGATGCTGTTGAACAGTCAGATAAATGGTGCTCAGACACCGAACTCTGAAGCAGTGCTCACCATGGTGAGGCAGAGATTTCTAATATTGGACCTCCAGTTCGAGAATTTCAGTGCCTATTCCTGCATATGAAATTATGGCACGTGAGGAGGTGAAAGACTTGAAGCTATATGCGTGTGCGTGTGCATACACAGGACTCAGGATGAATTTATCTGCTTTGGGAATGGGCAGAGATTGGGGGAGGGAAACATTTATTACAGGTTTGTGCTAGGGTTTTGTAGCAGAAAACAGGAGATAGCACACTGAAACTTTAAAATCCATAAACTGTTGTGGGCCCTGGTAGATTGTTAGGGATAACATTAAGGTTAGAGTGTCTCTGTTGGAGCATCTTTGATCTGTAATTGGAAGTTGTTCTTGAATAGGGAGAAATCCCCTCTGGTTTGCAGGAAAAGAAAAACAGAGGGTCTGTCACGGGGAACATCTTGAAGGCAAAAACTTAAACATAGTTTTGAAAAGCAGTCAGGCGTCTTTAAAAGAATATTTCCTTGCCCAAAGTTGGGTGATGTTTTGAGCTGAGCTTTCAGAAAGACATTTTCTTCTGTCACTTACGTGCTGGTGCTGATGGAGTTTGTGTTGTTAGAGTCGAATTTTGCCTTAGGTTAGAGGTTTTGTTGGCATTTTGTGGGTCTTGGTAACGTGCAAAGACCCATACTTACAGTCTTGCAATTCAGACGCTGCAGAATCCCAAGTAGGTGGCAAACTTCCAGAAGCCCCAGCTTTTCACAATTCCTTGACCATGAACTAACTTCCTGACCATGTAAGTTATTAACACTGTCAAAAAAAATCTAGGTACACAGCTGGTGTCCTGGAAAAATGGACATTCACTGTGAATAAGGACAATCTACAGCTACATTAATGACCAAAGTGTTCCTGCCAGCTACATGCTGTCATGGGGTTTCTTGTTTGTGTTTTTGATCATTTTCACTGGAGTAATGAATGGTTTTAAAATTGCTCAACAAGCCTCACACAAAAAGGAGCTGGCATTCCAAACCAGAGAGCTCATGTTGAAACACTGGGGCTGTAGCCCTCCCAAATGGTTGAAGAAGTATTTGTCACCTTGGTCAGCCAAAGGTCACTCTCGGGAATATCAATCAAATGAAAAACAACGAGGGCATGAAACTGAAGTCACAACAGCCTGCAAAAAGTCCAAATTAGGCACGGAGGGCTGGTCTCCAGCAGGGATTTTGACATCAGGATGGCAGAAAGGTCCTGCATGTGGAGGTCCAGAAAGTAACACCAGAGACCTGCCAAAACTCCATAGCTGCTGCAGTGTAATGTTGGGAACCATCCCTTTTCTGTGCCCCTCTTTACCTTTTATTTGCCATCTTTTTTTAAGGACAGAAATTCTTCAGAGCAGCATATGAGTTACCGGGTGTCCCGAGCCATACTGGAAACCCCAAGTGCTGTCCGCCAGGGTGAAACTCCCTCATGTGCACAAGCTCTAAATGTGATCCTTAAAGGTGATGACCACACTGTGGAGAAGGACAAGTTTTGTCAATCAGTTAAGAAGGGGATTCTTCACTGTGAACACCAAAAAGCTGGGAAATAGCCTCTCTTAGCTGGGCCTGCAGGAGAGTTGTTTCTCTCCCTACCCCACTGGAGAGTTACAGCACGTACTCACCTATTAACAGTCCCTGAGGAGGAAAAAATATTTTAAAAAATCAGAGATTAGGCTGAATTGCAGAGGCCCCTTATGAGTATGAAGCTACATTGGTATAGTCTAGTGGTCTTCACTTTGTCTCTCCCTACTGTTGTATGGAAGATGATAACTTAATAAAGGAGTCCTTGTCTTGGTAGTGTAGCTCCCCAACAACAACCTCCTTTTCTGAGCCAGAGCTTCTGAAATAAACCCCTTCTTCAATAACAGAGAAAGACCTAGCTATAAAGCTTACAGTAAGTGTATTCAGTTCTTAAATGAACTTATCTGGGGAAAAGAGGAACTGAAATATGAGCTAGACAAGCACTCCATGTGACCACTCATCTGCTCTCTGTGGATTTTGTCTTTTTTAGATGATATTCCTACTCCACCAGCACCATTTGATCACCGGATTGTCTCAGCCAAAAGGGTGGGGATCAGCAATTATTATAATGTCAACGAGGATGAAATTCTGGGAGGGTAAGTCAGGTGAAGTAAATCGACTTGGAGAGCAAGGCACAAATTTACAGCCAAGCACGCTGGGAGGTCAGTGGAGGCAACATGCCCCACTAGAGCCGAAGTCATGAAAGTCTAAGCTCTTACAGTGCTTTATAGAGGGATGAAAAGAGGAGGCTGGTTTTACAGTGTGAGTGAATTTTGGCTTACTATTAGTCACCGGCAGACTTGGCCTGTGTTTGGCATTGTTCTAGCCAGATGTCCTCAGGCTTTATGACAGGGCTCCTAGGATGCTGTAATCCTTTACCTCAAATTACAGCCAGCAGTATGTAGAGACATGTTGTATTCTTCTTCCTCTCAGTGAGTCTCACCCCTGAAAACACATGCATGTTTTCAGATAGATTCGCAGGCTGATCTGACAGGCCATGCAGTTACTTAGCTCTCATGCTGACATTATGTAGGAGAGTGGGATATTGTAATTTTTCATGGCAGCGTACTCACAGGTAAGGCTTTGTTTCATCAAGAAATCACAGCCCTCCCATGGAGGACAACGATGCGATGGAGAGGGGCAGATGGTGCACATAAGTGAGTCATTATCCTTACAGTACATCCTTGGCTTCCCTGGGGTTAGTCATTGCATGTCATGAGGTGAGCATAGTGAATCATTCGAGTGGGGTAGTACCAGATAGAACAGCGTGTGGTGTTGGTGTGCCTAAATGAGCAGTAGCAAGTACAATCTACACAATAAAATAGCAACAGCAGAGCAATTGAAATGAAAGCCAGTAGGGAGAGGATAATTTATGGTTGTTTATAGTGTAGTTTACATTCAGAGTTGATGTCTGTATCACTGGATGGTGTTTTTTTCTCCTTTTTTCTAGAGGGCGATTTGGGCAAGTGCACAAATGTGAAGAGAAAGCAACAGGTCTCAAGCTGGCAGCCAAAATTATAAAAGCACAAGGTCCAAAACAGAAGGTTGGTAGAGCATGATATTAGTCTTTTGTTCCCCAGTGGATCACACACTGCTCTTCAGCTACACAACAGACCACGACCAAGTATCTCACAAGCCATCACACTCATAGGACCTGCTAGATTACCATTAATTCTAGTTCTATTTCCTTTCTCCTCCAAAGCTTCTAGTAGCTCATCAAAGTACTATTTTTGGGGTGTTTTCCGTTTCTTTTATATCTTATTTTTTTTTTTCTTTCTGCTGCTAATTCCATTAGTGTTTTCTTTAATGGTAAAAACATTTGTCAGGCCTGTGACAGTGTATTCCCTCCCAAGTACACTGTAGCCTTTGCTGCAATGACTTGATGTCAATGTGGGGGATGCTGATAACAGACATGATCTGGGCTCCTGACATCAACACAAATACAGATGAGAGGAATTAGTCTGGGCTGTTTTGCAAACCTCTTGGCCATCTGGGAGTGGCTTTCACAGGAAAGACATGCATAACATCCTTTGTGTGACATCAGTGTCATTCAGGGCATTCAAGAGTAGGATTTGTCTCAGGT
The DNA here is from genome assembly GCA_013398855.1 of Mohoua ochrocephala. Taxonomy (NCBI): domain Eukaryota; kingdom Metazoa; phylum Chordata; class Aves; order Passeriformes; family Acanthizidae; genus Mohoua; species Mohoua ochrocephala. The sequence continues at coordinate 98,283 of VZTA01024417.1, forward strand.
AACTGGGGTTGCTAAGGTACAGCTGTGGCCAAGCTGATCACCAAGAATCCCTTTGTAGTGAACGGAGAGAGACTGACACCATCAGAGAATGATTCAGCATGTCTAAAATAGTTGGGCTGAATGGAGGTACCAGTCTCTCTCCTCAGACTGCAAAGTTAGGTTTTGAGGACTGTCCTGGACTTGCTTGATTTTGTACACCTACTGCTGCTTGAACAAAATCCTCCTCTGCTTCTCTTTTTCCCTTACATCCCCGGCAGCCTACCACTTGCCCATGTGGGCTCTCCTCTTCCTTTTCCAGCCAATAGCTCATTACTGAAACACCCCACTCAAGCTCTGAGTTCAGTCTATTAGTTCCTATAGCCTTGACATCTGCCGCTGCAGGAGCCCTGAGTTTGGTTGCCACAAGTGAAAACATGAAGATAATGTAGATTTGCTTCAAACATAGCTTTCTCGGGAAAAAAAGGCATCTGAAACAATACTCATGGCTCTTTACAGGATGAAGTAAAAAATGAAATCAATGTCATGAACCAGCTGAATCACGTGAACCTCATCCAGCTATATGATGCCTTTGAATCTAAAAATGACATTGTACTCGTCATGGAATAGTAAGTGTGTTCTTTTCTTTTCCTTTCTCTGCTGCTAGAATTGTCAATTTCCTTCTTGCTTTTTCCTGAAATTAGAAATGGAGCTTCTTACAGGTGGAAAACATGTATGAAATATGTTCTCATGAAAAACAGAAAAAAAAGGGAATTTTAGAGAAAAGTTTTCCCGTGCAGCCAGTAGTGTGCTATATTCCTGGTGCTATAAAGCAACTGCTCCAATTGAAGATAAAGCTGTGTTACATATCTTATCTTTAATTTGATACTTTAATTTTTGTCAGCTAAGAAACAAACCTCTCAGAATATCTCCTATTCTGTGAGGCAAACAAGAAAACATCTTTACACCAAAGAGGAGCCAGATGTGGGTGTTGTGCCTAATCCTTATACTGGGTGCCTGAAAGGATAAACCTGCTTTTTATGCTGGGTTATCAGGCTAATTAGGCACAAAAGTCCTGCCTTAAGGTCAAGTCAAGCAGACATTGTCTTAAGGAAGGCAAAAAGGCCAAAACTAGAACACTGAAATGCATGGCAGAGGGTTCAAAGTTAGGTGAGTTTGACTCTTCTAGACATTCTCAGATAGTCCTCTGAATTTGGAGTGCATGATTAGCATATCACAAAAGAAAAGTATCTGTGTACCTATGAACAGATAAGATGGAGGCATACTGAAATGTGAAGAGAAATTAAGTAATTTTTGTTGACTTTAGGTAGTTTGAGATTGACATTTTGGATCCTGTCCCTCTTAAACTCAGAGGGAAGAGACCACAGATTTAAATGTAGATTCTCCATCACGTTGTCTTGATTTTCCACGGAACTTCATTAATTTCAGTGGTACAAAATGATGACTCAAGACAGCATAAAATTCAAATTGCAAGACTTTTGTGGTTTTCAGTGGATGGGAGACTGGACTCTCAGGCCTTGAAGAGGTTCAGGCCAATATGCATCAGAACCCAGTTTTTAGAAAGTTCAGATCAGAGTACAATTTCATCTTACTGAACTTGACTGTGAATGATAAAAACAGTCAATAGCATCATTTCTGCCTTAGTCTTACTGTATGGGACTGGATTTGAACTTGGTCACTGCTTTATTGTCTTTTTCTCCTCAGTGTGGAAGGAGGAGAGTTATTTGACCGGATTATTGACGACAACTACAATTTGACAGAGATGGATACTATCTCGTTCATAAAACAGATCTGCAAGGGAATTCAGTACATGCACCAAATGTACATTCTTCATTTGGATCTCAAGGTAGAGTTTTGAGATGTATGTTTTGTGCAATGACAGATGTGGAAATTCCTATTCTTAATGGTAGGCCATAAAACTTAGCAGATTCCTGTGGCAGAAACAACAAAGAGCCTTATTCTGCTTTCCTTATTTCAATGCATACTTACTTTAACCACATTGAGATCAGTTAAATTACTACAGGACTAAGTAAATTAGATGAAAATTGTGGTCATATGTCATCAAGCTTCATAGCGCTTAAATTTTCCACAGACTGATTTTACAGAAAGCCAGCAGCTGACTACAAATACGTTGCTATTTTTAATTTCAATATTTAGATCTTAAGATATTGCACAAATATTATTTAATTCAACTGCACAAGATGTGTGTTTTACACATCAGCCATGGGGTGGCAATTATCCCTGTTTTTTACTATGCAGAAAGGCATGAGTGAGTGGAACTAAATTCAAGGGTCATTCAGGATCAGTTTAAGCCCACAGAACTTTCTGAGGACTACACTAAACTGCTGTTGTCATGAAAAGGCATCAGTAGATAGCCAGGTTAAGGGAAAGTACATTAAAAAGTACTTTCTAAAATGAAAAGAATAAAAACAGTCAGTGGCTAATGTAATGAACACAGTATGTCTGTGTTGGATTAGACAATAACTGCTAGTGCAGCTGAAAGCCCAGAGAAAGGTGGCAGATTCTCTACCACGTACTTACACATGTACAAGTTCTCTACCATGGACTTGTGCATTCTTACTCTGATCAACTGCGAATGGTCAACTGCAAATGGTCAACTGCCACCCCTTAGAAAACATTTGTTATTATTTTTCATTAAACTGTACACTTGAGCTGGCTCTTTTTCCCTTAGCCCAAGTTTTTATTAAATAATGGACTTGTTTCTTACCTCTGTTTAAGGCAGGAATAAAATGGGATGATGTCTTTAGTTTTATGACTGGCTAGAAAGCTTCCTGGTGATCCCTGAGCTTTACAATACTTACAATACAAGAAAAAAATCTTTTTTCTGTAAAAAGAAACAAGAAATGCACAAGATGGTTTTCTCTTTGGTGAGATTTTTATAGCGGCTGCTGTTTTTGGCTTGTAATAACTGAGTTAATATAGGACATCTTTAATGTTGTTAGCATATACATTACTGCAGTGGTTAAGGAAATGAGCAGATGCTTGTTGGGACCTGCTTCGGTAGCCGATCAATGACCAGACTTGCTTTTCTCTTTCTCTATAAACATCCAGTTACCTAGAAACCTGTCAAACAGAAGTTCACACGGTTCTTTGGGACACATTAATTAGGATCTTGAGATGGCACAGTTTTAATGTGAGGTCAAACTGCTGACAAAAAGATACATATACAATCCAAGAAATTAATCCCAGAGATCTCTTTTCATGTGCTTGCCAGCTACGACTTCTCCCTTCTGTTTTGCTTGTTCATAGATTGCTGTCAGTAACAAATGAGTTTGGGAAAGAAAGCTTGAAATTGAAAGAAAATCATCTTGACCATAATCATCCAGGACCTCAGAAACTATGGACATATGGTGTTTAAAAGTCCTACATGTAAAATGAATTAGTAATGGTGACAAAGGTTAACTAATGTTTTAAGTGTTGAGGGCTGTTTTGTTTCAAAGAGGACTCACTGAGCAATAAGACAGAGTAGCTATAAAAGTGCTGGCAGGGAATATGGGACTGCATTTTAGGTATTTACATTTCAAAGACAATTGGCCAAATCCTTCTCCCAGCTCCTTCTGCAAGAATTTGGAGTAATTCTTGGAAGTTAATGGGTTCCTGCCAGGAAAGTGAAGAGTAGCATTTGGCCCTGTGAAAATCCAGAGGGATTTAACCTGTGAATCCTATCTTTTGCTAAAATACCTGAGAAAAACATAAAGTTGATGTGACTGGCTTAATTTATTAATGTTCAATATGACAGAACATTTGAGAACTCAGAAATGTAAAGCTGTAAGGTAAATTTCAAAGCCCAAAAAATTTCATTTTTTAAAAAAAATCAGTGTGAGCTTATTAAGGTCTGTAAAGTCACAGTGACAGCATCCTGAAAACCCTCTTTGGAAGTCTACATTCCCTGTCCCCCTCCCCCTAATGAGTTCTTTATCTGAACTTTATGTCAAATTGAAAAGCCGTGGAGAAGAAAAAGCAGTTGGAAGGCACAAAATGCATGGCTCCGATTGCTCTGTGACAGCAAGGGGGGTATCCACGCAGAGAGATCTGAGCAAGGAGGAAAGCAAAAGGTGCTTATGAGATATTTGCACTGTTATTAGTGTTTTTGTCCCTGCAGTTTACTAAAAGCCCAGGTTTTCATACTTGTTTCTCATTCAAGTGTTGTTTTTTTTCCTTTTGTTTCTCTTGGCAGCCTGAGAATATCCTGTGCGTGAACCGAGAGGCAAATCAAATTAAAATTATTGATTTTGGATTGGCAAGAAGGTACATGCATGTGTTCTCACTAATCATAAATTAATTAGGAAACAATGAAAAAAGTATTGTATCCCTACAATGATGTATTTGATACATAAGGGTCTTCTACTGTTCTTAGGACAAATTTGTTTCTCTTAACCAGGGATATCTTTTAATATGGAATGTTTGGAGCAGAGTGCAAAAGATTTGACCTGAAACCTTCTTTTCGGGTAGAAGGTTGAAAGAGGGCTGATTCTCACTAAGCATGCATATAAGTATCTTGGAATAGCTAAAATGGACAAAACCAGCGGTACATCTTGTCTAGTCTCTTGTCTCCGCTGTTAAGAGATTCTTCAAAAGAGAGTGTAACATACTATCGAGGGCTCTTAAAATATATCCTATGCTATATCACTTTCTAGTTTAATTAGGTGCTATAACCTCAGTGAAGGATTTACTGGTTAAAAATTTCATGCCTGTGATATGGAGAAGTCCCAAAAGGATGGTAAGAGCTGCTCTGGGAAGTCCTTGAAATATGAATTTCTTCCTTTTTATAGCAGTTGCATTTTGTCCTAGTATGATATACAGCTTGCAAACACTTTTCATTCTCTATATGGGCATATTTCTTTTTAGTTTGTACCTCTGTCTGTCCTTGTTTTCCTACTGAATTTTCTGTACGCTTCTGGAATTCCTCTAAGTGCTAGACAATTGACAATGCAACTTTAACGAGAACTGTAATCGATGTCCTTTGTTAATGTTTCCATTTCCTAGATATAAACCCAGGGAAAAACTTCGAGTTAACTTTGGGACTCCAGAATTCCTTGCTCCTGAAGTTGTGAATTATGAGTTTGTCTCTTTCCCTACAGACATGTGGAGTTTAGGAGTCATTGCTTATATGCTGTAAGTAGGATTCAGTATCTGCTTTGTAAGCTGTTTCCAGGTTGAACTGTGTCAGTCATCCAAGTCTGCTGTTATAATGGAAGAGTGAAAAAATGTGTACCCAAAATAGGAAATGTAGACTTCTTTCCAAGTTCCATATTGAGAAATCTCTCCTCTTTTCCAATTGCCATGAACTTTTCCTCTCCTTTTTTGCACATCTCTCAGGAGTGTTTGAGCATCCAGAATAATGTAAGCTGCTCGGTAAATTCCCAATGGGTAGAGCAAGAGTGGTAAGAGGTCTAGAAAATATGACCTGCCATGAAAGACAGTGATGTTTGGTGTGTTAGAGAAGACGGGTGATTATTTAAACATGTAAATAGATGAGAAAATGGGAATGGGCTGGAGACCTTTGTAGACAGGAGTATTTTGTAAGATAGGCCAGAGTGACAGAACAGTCTTAGCTGGCACATTGGAGACCACGTACAGGAGGAGGGAAAGACAGGAGGACTGAACATATTCCTTTTTACTTCAGCCTCACTGGATTGTCTCCTTTTTTGGGTGATGATGACAATGAGACCCTCAACAATATCCTGGCCTGCAACTGGGATTTTGAAGATGAGGAATTTCAAGATGTTTCTGATGAGGCCAAAGATTTCATATCAAAGCTTCTCATCAAGGAAAAATGGTATATAATCCTGTATCTTTGAAATGTGTGTTCCATGCCATCATGACACAGTTGTGTCACTCGTGCTGCTCCATTGCAGAACTAATGTGACTTATCTAAGTTTATTATGTCCACATACAGTATTATAATGACACTTCATTGATGTTGTTCATTGTATCTGTCAAATACTCTGAAATGACCTGAATACATTTTTGCTGTGAAACAAAACTCAATTCATCTGCCATCTGTCATACTGTTCTGAAATGACAGCGTTGCATGATGGCAGAACACACGACCTGTAGCAGATAATTGCTGAATTGTAAGATTCTGGGAAAAAACTCTTAATGCCATTCTGGTTTTCCTCTAGCTGGAGATTAAGTGCAACTGCTGCCTTAAAACACCCATGGTTAACAGACCACAAGCTCCACTACAGACTCCAGGTCCCTACATTTAAATATCCTTATGCATCTGCTGTTTGCCCTCTTGTGTTGCCGCGTCACTTTGCTTTGACATTTTTCTTAACTTCATTTGAGTCTTTGTTGCTGATTTATTTCTTGCCATTGTGAGCCTCGTGTGTCCCGTTGCATTTTTTAGCTGTTACAATTTGCATGCTCACACTTGCTCATCAGTTCTTGCATGTCTGGGAGGAAATATAAGATCCTGCAACTCTGTGTTGCTGAGTGGATCCATTTCTTAGCAAAATGAAAGTCTTTGCAAAATGAGCACTGAATTACCATTTGAAAAGGATTTTCCAACTGGGAATGATTCTCTTTCCTGCTTTGAAAACCCTTTCAGGCTTTCCTGAAGTCCCTCATGAGTGCTGTTAGATTTCATCGTACCTCTTCCAAAGAGATACCTTTCCCAACAGAGCTATGAACTTCACCTAGTGCTTACCTTTGTACTTGAGCACCTTCTTGCCCTCCCTTCAATGATAACCAGCTCAGTGGCCAACACAAAAGGAGAAGTCGTTTGCTCAAGCAAACAACTCAGTTGGGCTGAGCTGGAGGAGCAACAAGATTTTAAATCCCTTCGGTTATTCCTGTGTCAGTAATTTTTGGAGATTCATGCTGTTGGTGACACTGCTGTTTCTGAGTCCACTCTATGATTCAGTGGTTCACGAGGGGATAATTTTAAGCAGGTTTCAGAATTGTTACAGCATTTGAAGTGCAATATTCACTTCTTCCTTTGCAGGCAAAGCACTTCTGTGTTAAATAAAATGACTGCTGCATTGCCTATGATATATATGTCATGGTGCATCTTGACATACAGCCATCATGAAGAATTAATAGACCATCTTATTAATTAACAAAATAATGTTATTAAAATAAGAGCAAAGATCATGATGATAATCAAGCACAGGTAGCTCTGCTGATGAGGTGGTGGGATGGGCTGAATAGGGTCTTGACAGCTCCGTCCTTGCAAGATATTCCTGTTATAGAGTAAAGATAACCAGAATTACTATAAAATAGGATATAAAAATCAAATCAATTATTCCAGTTTTCACTTAGTTTTCGTTGTAATCTCCCAGAACAGCAATGCCCATGAAATTATTTGTAAGATTTGTAAGTGTGTGTGCACTGTAAAAATAGGAGAGTTTATCATGGTTTTCATAGGTTTATGAACTTCATAGTTTATGAAACTTCAGAGGTTTTCATAGGATACAAATTGACTCCTTTAGTTGGGCTCCAGTTTCAGAAGCTCTGATTTCTTCAGTCTGGGGAACAGACAGTCTCTTCCAAATGCTGCAAGAACACAAACTGTTGCCCTTCTTCCTATCACCAGTTTTTTTCTCAGAAAACCCTACCCTAATGCAAACCTCACAGCTCATGTTTTCCTTTGCATCTTCTCCCCCAGTATTTGTTATTCATACCTGTGCTTTGCAAAGTAGCTTCGCTAAACATGCTGATGTTGCAGTGTTCTTCTGCCATTACCTTAAGTAGAGGTGAGATATGATCAATCTTCAATTACTGCTCCAATAAAGGTATCTTTCTTTCTCTTTTTTTTTGTTTTTTTTTTTTTTTTTGTTTTGTTTTGTTTTTTCCTTAGAAAAAGGCTAAAGGTGACTGTGTGTCTCAAGCACCCCTGGCTCAATAACCTCTCTGAAAGAGCTGCCAAACAGAAGGTTTGTTTCAGGTCCCAAATGTTCCTTCAGATGTAAAATCTGTAGCCCCTGTGGAAGGGATCAGTGGGCAGCTGAAAACCTTGTATAGTCCGAAGTGCATGGTCCAAACTGTATTCACCACCACCATCCCTGCTGCTGTCTGGAGAGCATTCAAAATGTAAACTGGCTCTATTACTTATACCAAGGAACAGCAATGTGCAAAATAATTAATGGGTATGGAGCCATATGTGCTGCAAACCCTGGCCATTTTAGAGGGAATGGTTATGCTCCCACTGGCTCTCATGGGGCAGGATTTCACCCAATAATTTTTCAGTGTTGAAAGCTTTCGGGTTTTCATGCTGTGGTTAGAAGTACAGTTTAAAAAGGGTAGAAATATGAAAAGTAATAACTTTTTAGCAGAGGCACGGGCCAGACCCTCAGGGCAGCTTGACTAACTGCAGCGAAATCAAAGCAAGGTGTCCCCTAGAAGAAGCTGCTCCACAAGTCCGAGGACCCAGTTCTGACAGGGCACTTACCTTCCCTTTTAGCAACCCAAACAATTTTGACAGAGCATCTCTCTGTCCTATTTCCCTGGCTCCTTGTCTTTGCCCTTTCATTAACAAACAGTTCATCAGTGGTTCTCTGGCTGGCTTGGTTGCCTCCCCTGGGGAATCAGGGAGACTCAAGTCTGCTCTCTTTTTTCTGTCTCTGGTCTTTGACTCACTCAGCCACTTTGAAATCGCGCTACCTCAGGCAGTGCAGTGTCTCCATAAACCAGTACTCCCATTCCCACAGCCACTTTCACCAACTACCACAGAAGTTGGTGGCTCTGTTCAAGGACCAGGGGAACTGCTCAAAGGTTCTGGAGGCCATCTCTGGGCAAAACTCAGTGGAGGGTCAAGATGTGAATTGGGCTGAGAACACCCACATACACTGTAAAACCACTTCCTTTTGGTAGTGCGTCATGAGTAACAACAGGATGCCAAAATAAAAGTAGTCCACCTTTCACCGCTAACAAGTTTTTAATGGTGCCATCATCCATCATCTGCTTGGTAGGGCAAGTGATGGAAGGACTGGCGTTTTTTTGCAACGTGTTTTTTCCAGGAACATGTGAAAAAGAGAGTATTGTGAGAGGTTGGAATTTTTACTTCTGACTAAGTAAGATTAGAGCAGATTTTATACCGTGTAGTACAGTAACACAGAAGGTAATGATCTTTACACGAGCTATTTCAGGGACATGAGGATGCCTTTCCATGACACAGTGGAAGCCAGTAAGGACTAAGGCACCATTATTACATCCTACTTGCTCTCCGAAGCCATGTAACTTCCTGATACGGTAATATCTGATCATCAACTTCTGGAGTGGAAATCCACTGGGAATTTATACCTCTTTGTGATCCTCAGCATTCACCCTCACTTCACTGGTGCTGAGAGAGACTCCATGAAGGTTTGATCCACTCACCTGTGTGCTTCTACACAGTAGTTTTCTAAACAGGTTTTCCAGCCCCGGAAAGGGCTGGAAAACACCAAGACTGGTGTTTGTGTCTGTATTTCCCATTTCAAGCCACTAACTTGTGGCCACAAACACAGCAACAAAATGGTGAAAATTCTCCCTCTCTAATGCAGGAAGCACGGTATTACACAATTTTCTATTACAACCAAAGTCAACTTTAAGATAAATTGAGTGTCCAACAGCAGTCGAAATTATTTTTAAATAAACTTTTAATAGCTTTGTAACATAGTAACCTACCCATGATCTAACTTGCAGGAAAATCTGGTTTTGGCTTTTGCAGTGTTATTTCCTCTGTGTGTGTTTTTCTTTTTGGAGTTTATTTGAGTTTACTTAATGAGTGGATTAAAGTCATAGCTGTGCTTTATTTTTAAAGAATCCCTTTAGCTATTTTTATCAGACAAGTAGTATGGTCACCACATTTAACCCAAAATAATGCACTCAAGTGCCAGTTGATTTAGACCTGGCATTATAAATGCTTGCAGTGGTAACACAAATAAATGGAGAGGTTTGCAGCATGCCTTTGCCTACTGTGATCTGTATGACAAGAGAGGCAAAAAAAGCAGAGTAGCTGCATTTCAAGAGAGACCTCCAGGATCAATTCTCCACTTAACAAAGAGGCATTGTCTTTTTAATGTTGTATAAAACATTTCACAGAAAAGGTGTCTGCGAGAATCCTTTGTAAGCAAGGAGTTTCAGTGCTGCTTTCTTTTCTTTATGCACAAAGAAACCACCATGCGGTCGTCCTAGAACACTTAACCAAATGAAAAAATATACTGCTGAATTAACTGGATTCTTGTTTTGTTTATTTTGCAGAAAAGCTCCTGTGTGGTTACTGCTGCTAAGAGATTTGAAAATATCAGCAGTCTCGGTGCTTTATCCCCCGTGCCATGACTGAGACTTCTGCTAAATGGACCAACAGCACTTTAGTTGCAGGACAAGTCCCAGCATTGTGGAACTGCTTCTTCTCTATTCAGCTGTTGAAAGAAGGAAAGTACTTCTCCAGGTTGCAGGAACATGTTTCTTCTGGAGCAGCATGTTCTCCATGCCTGCGAGTGCTACATTAGCTTGGTTTCATAATGAACTTTTCTCTATCTAGTCTTATATCCTCATTTACTTATCAAAGGCTCTTTAAAGTTCAAATTATCATGTAAATTTAACTGTTTCTCATCTCAGTCCAGAAGGTAATCTGTCACTATGTTGTATTTGTAGCCAAGGTTCATTTGACACTGGAGTCAAATACCTTAAAAAGCAAAAAAACCTGCAGCAAATTTAAAGCTGCCTCATGTAGAAGATGTGAAATTTGTTTTTCCTGTCACACTAAAATGAGTTAAGGATTAGCTCAGCCAGAGTTAAAGCCATGTTAATGTAACACCAGCGGAAGGGAGAAATGAGGCTTTCCTTGCGTGTTGGTGAATTTGCTGCAACTGTGATATGGTACATTTCAGGATTTTTTAGCCTGATGAATTACTGCTCGCTGTAAATACACTTGGATTAATTAAACAAGAAAGAGAACAAGGCGCTATTCATTTGTACCCATGCAGACCCTGTTCTCCAAAACACAAGTATAATTCAGAGTTATTTTAACAGAGGGTGATTTTATATCAGCTAATCTGTTTAATGCTAATTTAACTGATTAGAACCACTGCAAAGAGGTGAGTCAGTGCTTTGCTCATTATAACCTCTGACTACAGGCTCAAATAAAAATCCTCTGTATTTCTAAAGTTTTCTTATCTTGCTCCCAAGACTTTCTGATTCTTAACTGGGTAAAAAAATGGAAGTCAGAACAGCTGAATTCCTTACCTGAGATTGTTTGAATATTGTTTGCTCATCATTAAGTGAATCTGAGCCTAAGTTGCCAAGGCTCTGAAGTTAAAATAATGAGACTTATTCCCTGCTGTACATGGCTTTCTTACTGCTTGGTTTCAGAACTACATGAATGCAAATCGTAATGAGTATTTTATTTAATCATGCTGTTGTGGTGTCTTTACATTGTCTTTGCTTAATCCAGTTATGATCAAACCACATATTAATATAGCCATCTCTATATATTTATCTATGCATTTCATATGTTTATATATTTAAGTTCTGTCTTTTTAAAAAAGGGATCAACATGAAGACAAAACAGTATTATTCATCACCACGCAATGAATTGCTTCTCACACCTTTGTCCTTTCTGGATAGCATTCATTTTGAAATAAGAAGGGGCCCATTAATGGGACATCATGGCCATCACACTCTCTACAGCCAGTTTGATCCAATGTTTTAAAATCGTTGTAGTACCTCTCTTAAGACTGCTCCTGTCAATGAACCGGGCTTCTTACAGCTGCGACATCTTAGTAATACTGACGTGTTGCACCAGAGGTTGCAAGTACTGCAATCACACACCGACACACCTTGTAACTTTTATACAATACAGAGCACTGCCACCTTCAAGTCCTCATCTGTAGTCTTAACTAAAGTAAACTTTGACAAGCAGAAATGGAAGTTTCTTTGGGAAAAGACTGAGCAGTCTCGAAGCAAGAAAATGAGCATATGACTTTTAGATAGAATCTGGGCTGCGTGTTTTTAGTCACCATTTAATTTTGCCTGTACAAATAGAAACAGAAAAGCTACCTTTCTGTTAGGGCTGGAGTTCCCACTCCTGTTCTGGCTGTCTTCAAGATATTGTAGCTTTTTGTACAGTAAACAACTCAATGCTCAGACTAAAATGCAGCAAACCACTTTGGAATGACAGGATCTCATTATGCACTTTAGTGCCACTATTGTAGAATTGGATCAGGCTTTTGTTTTTCCTGTGGTAGATTTTATATGGATGTGAATAAATTGCATGTAATTTTGAATCTTATTACCCATACTAAAATAATAGTGTGACTACAGTCTTTACTGCTTTGTTGCTCAGTTGAATTAAGGGGATTTATTATTTGTTGATATATACATCTGAGCAGTAATTAAGAGCTTAGTGCCATGAAGATCAACCCAGTGTTAGAGTGCGTTGCACTGAGTCAACCACAAATCCTCCAGGAGCTGTAGGAAAACACGGCCTCTGTTGAGCACATCCCCCAAGTTCATCTGTACAGTACTCTGTCAGAAATAGGAACGCATGGGAGGATAGAAGAGCTGGATGTATTTCCCCCACCTCGAGAATTTAGGCATGAGTTGAGGAGGGGACTCCTCAGCAGCCTCTGGCTTGTGCAACGGGGCAGTGTGCTAACACAATCAAGGCATTTAACTTCCATTCTTAATAACATGGATAATGGTGGTCACACTCTAGAGTCTCATCTGTAAATTGTCCCACTGTTTCATTCTTGGAACAGCTCCTTCAGTGGGGGGTGAAGTTGAGGGAGGGACAGTCAGAGGAGGTTGGACTGAGCAAGTCTCTGCAGTGACTGAAGGTGCCATTTGGTGCCTGAGGTTAAACCCAAGTGGGCCTGTAGGTGTCCAGTGGAGGAGGAAAGAATCCCAAGCACACTTCTGCTTTTTTCTCCACGGACGCTGGGTCTGCAGCACTGAGTCGAAAGGGAGGTACATTACCTAGGGCCTTGTTGTTACCAAGGGTAAAAAATTATGCTGTTGTGTAATCATCACTGCTGTGTATAGCAACGTGCCTGAGAAAAATGTCTCCAGAGATGTTCATTTGTGTCTTGTATCCACCTCAACATGAGGAAGATCTTCTTTACATTGAGGATGGCAGAGCACTGGAACAGGCTGCCCAGGGAGATCATGGAGTCGCCCTCTCTGGAGACATTCCAAACCCCCCTCGATGTTTTCCTGTGTCACCTGCTTTAGGTGACCCTGCCTTGGCAGGGGGGTTGGACTGGATGATCTCCAGAGGTCCCTTTCAACCCTAACAATTCTATAATTCTGTGATCTTTTTTGGCTGTTGTAATTTTAGTTAAATAATAGCTTGAGACAGATTCTTTTTTGTGGCTTCCTAATTTGTGTCTCATTGCACTTTGAGCAGCATGCTGTTTTGTGTGTGTGCTCACATATGCGAGTTTGGTTTGGGTTCTGTTTTGCTTTGCCCTACCTCTGGAAACATTCTAAGTTGAGTTGGACAGGGCTTTAAGCAACCTGATCTAGTGGGAGACATCATTTCTCACTGTGGGAAGGTTGGACTAGATGACCTTTAAAGGTCACTTCCAACTCAAACTATTCTATGATTCTATGATTCTATGATTTTATGATTTAAATGTGTTCTGTAATGACTAATAGCTAAAGCCTGCTGTGTTAAATTATTGTTTTGACACATCATCATTTATTTTCTACTAGGTCATAATAATACTAAGGCTTCTAGGTTCTAATAAGTCACCTACATCTGTGTGAGTTTGTTTATAATTTTTGCTACGTATTGGCTTATGTGATTGCGTTTGGAAACTGTGAATTGCTGTGCTTGTGAGCAGGTTTGGGTGTGAAAGGCACTGTTCTAGCCGTTGTTATTCCATTTGACTGTATACTCATGGACAGACGGGGATGACTGGAGGTGCCTCGAGAGTGGTATAGAAACATCGGTTGTGGCGGGAGGGATAAAGTGCCCAGACACAGTCTTTGTTTTGTGTCCACCATCGCATTCTTCCTGACATGTGAAAATTAAAGGCCATATCCTGGGAACATGACAGCTATCACCTGGCACTCATAAGAATTAGGATGCTGCTACTCCCACTCCTATAGATGCAGCAGGTATACTAGATGCCAGATATACTGGAGTGGTCTGAAACTGACATCAAGATTAGAAGCAAATATACTCAGCACAAGATGGGACACTAGGGGTTTTTCAGCTGTTTTTATATGTTGTACGTCCTGAAGATTATGAAATGGGTAAAAGCCTCTTCTGCAGAAAGATCTCCATACTATCATGTCTGTGTTTGTGAACCCCTGCAGCGAGTCACTCCTCTGGGTACCCTCACGGCATAAGCAGTTGGCAACTTGGATAACCCACTCTGGAGATTACAGGAGCAGCTGCTATTTAATTTTGTTTTCATATTCCCTCTAACGTCAGAAGCTGAATAAAGTTAAAGCCAAGCTAAATTCTTGATTCCAACCAGGAATAACAGGGTAGCTCACAGAAATAAATGAGGGAAGTGCTAGATCCACCTTTTGTGATGTGGGTCGTACAAGAGCCCAGTTTAGCCACCCCGCCTTCCTGCCAAAAATATCTACCTTGCACCAGTCCTGATCAGTAAAAATAAAAAGAACCTTAATCTTTTTTAACAGCAAAGGAATCTCAGTCAAGCAACAGTTTTGCTGCAGTAAGAGTCAAGTTATTTTAGCATTTTCAGTTTAATGCCGACGTTATAAATCACTGACAGCCTCTGTCAGCAAAATGGCCCCCACCAGGAGCTGTGAGAAAAGGAGGTGTTTGTCAGCTCTTCTCCACTGATAGAGAAACCCTGGATTCCGTTCCCCTGGATCCAGTGAGCAGGGCAGTTCTTAGCTTGTGGACTTTTAATACGTGGTAATGGATGCGGATTTGCACCCAGAGTAGTGATGGATGAATGAGCACCGATGCTCCAAACTCCTTCCAGGAGGACGATGCATCTTCACGTACTACTTTTATCATCACCGACATGTACTTGTTCTTGTGTCTCCTGTGAATAAAACTAAACACTGCATGAATCCGTTTAGGAATGCCGGACTGTTTCACCTTCCATGAAGGCTTGGTAGCTGAACAACTAACTACCTGTTTCGAACTTAGAGGAAGACTGGTAGAGATAGTGCTTTGTAAATATGTTGTTTAGCTGTGTCCGTAGAGCTAGCGATCACATTTTGGTGTGGCAGAACTAATGTTTGTGCACCCCACGGCAACTTCCCTTGAAACTAGATGACAGGCATGTGTCAACTCAATCATGAAGCATGTGGATTTTCGCGTACCTTATCACTTTGGTTTGCGTATCTGGTTCTGTAGATTAACTCATGTATCTCTGGTATGTGTTCTTTTGTGAAAACCATGAAGCAATCTTGTAAAAAGATGAATGAGGAATAAATGCTGATTTTGTTTACGCTAGGGTTTTTGTTTGCTGTATTTAATGTGCCTGTCATTTATATCAGTGACAGAAAGAAGCCTTTTTCCCAACTACTGTCTCTAGATAAATGAAAAGTGATTTCAGTTGAAACAAATGTACCTCAAAGGTTGACTCAGGCTCACGGTTTGTACTCGCTCCTTGTAAGAAAACATTGTCTCTCTCTGCGAGTAACTGGGGCTTGGGGTGCTCTTGACTGCAGTCTTGCTGGAAGTCCTTGAGACCAGGTTACTAAGAAGGAAATTAGAAATTACTGAAATTTCTGGTGTTTGGTCACTCAAGGGACCGGGTGTACTTTTCTCCCTAAATTGTCACACTTGCACCACTGGCCTACTCAGTATTGCTGTCTGGGGGATGCACTTTAACCTTAAGCCATCTAGGAGTTCATCGACTACCAAAAGAGTCTGGAATCAGAATTATTGTTTCCTGCAGAGTTAAATCAAACTTCAAGTGGGCTAGCTAGTAAAAAAATAAAGAGCAAGAGTAAAAATTGAGAGAAAGGTTACAGGGTAAGAAATCAGGAAGCAACCTCTGACTGGCACTGGACTATATTCAGTAAGTAGCACTTTTTCTGTCTGGTTTATCCACAGCTCTGGTTGCAGCACTTCAGACATCCACCATACTTGAGAAGCAACTTTGGCTTCTTACACTGGAAGGCTCTCATTTAATACCAGCCTATATTTGACAAGCCCGAGGTGTGCAGGTGTAAGATCTAAGCGTACGAGATGACACCCTCCTGGTTAAGCTGTGAGTTAAATCAACCAAAGGGTTGCATTCATTCCCCAGAGAGATGGGGAATGGGAGCTTTGTTCCTGGCCCACACAGAACAAAGCCACCGCAATCCGGCTGGCAGAGCTTGGGGGCCGAAGGAATCAAGAAGGGAACGATTTTACAGTAGCCAAGCACAGGACATGAAACTGCTGCCCCTTTCCACCTGCCCAAGGCAGCCCCGAGACCACCAGCCATTCCAACAGGAGCACGGGTCACCTGGTTAGCCCAGGCAAAACCTGTGCTCCAGCATCTCTCCGCATGAGGAGTTCAGTAGGTGCCTGAAAGTCTTTCGGGGTGACAGCCCAGAGCGAGTTCCTGTGCATGACTGGGCCTTACACATTTGCTCTTCATTTGCCTTTCTTGAAACCAGTTGCTGTGTTTTAGTTTTCAGTGCCTTTGACCTTGGCGTAGGAGTTTTTGTCCAGAAAATATTAACATCTGTGCTTTAAAACTGATGAGGAATACTTTGCTATAGTACCTTGGTCCTCTCAACATCTCCTGCTAAATGCATGCCACTGGCAAAAATAAAATAAATGGGGCTAAAATAAGGCTTAGCTCCCTGTATGTGTCTGTAAAGCAACTCCTCACTTTTAAAATGTGTTACCTAAGTTCATGTGGTTAAAAATATGTTGACTACAGGAAAAAAAATCCAACAAGGGACATTCATAATTCTTCATTAATTAATAGTCAACCCTTTTTCTCCCCCAATTATTTCAAACACCTGCTCACAGTAAATTTCCTTTGCAGTTTTTTAATGCTACTTTAATATTACCCAGAACTTGGAAACATACACTAAGGTTCTCTTATTTTTAATTATTTTCAAATTAATTTTAATTTTCTGAATATTTTCAGTGCTGCCCATTCATTCCATAAAACTGAATTTTAATTTTAATTTTTTTTTTCCTTAAAGGCCTCCTAAACTTTCCAGAGAAACTTTATGGGCTGTTTTAATGAAAGCTTTTGGAAAAGGCACTGGATATTTCAAAATTCCTCTCTTGAAGTCTCCTCATCCAAAAAAAGGGGGCGGGGGGAAATCACTTCATTGGGTGACTCACATCTCTTGCATGCAGTAGGAGTTCATCCAGGAGCTGGGCCATCTTGTATTTGGAGTGCAGGCTCTTCTGGGTGCCACAGCAGGGCCACCACCCCCAGCAGTGCCTCTCCTGTGCCGGGCGGGCTGTGCCCACCCTCCGGCTTCCAGCTTGTGCCCATCTTCAGGGGGTGCACAGTGAACATCTGCACTGCCACCATGGATGTGAGGCTGTCTCTGGTGCTCAACGTGCTGCTGCCTCTTGGGGACACAGAGCTGTGACTGTGGCAGAGATGAGGAAGGGAAGGTGAAAGTTGTTCTTTTCCAGAGCCGTCCACTCCTCACCAGCTAATCTAAATGCACGTCCTCTCTTTGCTTTAGGCACCCAGTCACTGTTTTGTGAACTCTGATCTTCGTCTATCCACAGCTTAGGTAGGTGGGTCATCCGACCACTGTGAACAGATCAGGGCAAACAACTTTCAGGATGACCTCGGTCCTCCAATAACTTGAATACTTTCACGGAAGGGGTACCAAGACACCCCTGCTCTGAGCCTTGAATGTGTTCACCCCATTTCAGTCTGTGTGGTCTCAGGGGTCAGGGATAATTTAGAGACAGGTGGCAGGGTCTTGCCTCAAAAATGTGGTGGCCTCATTGTGTCAACTGAGCATTCCTGCTGCATCGCCGTGTCACCTGCTACTTGTACCCCTCCGCTTTGTCAGGCGGCTCATAATGGGTTTCTAATCCCTCACTGACAAAGCTCATGTCATGGGTAACACTGGGGAAGCCAAACCACCAGACTGCTGAAAGGAGATATTTAACTGGCACTGACATTTGCTAAGTTTCTTCATTTTGCTTTTAGCTTTGTTTTTTGTTATGGTTCGCTTCTGCAGACTTAAGAAATATCCATTGCAAGGAGCTTTCATCTACTGTGCTCTTAATCCCTGCAGATGCCCATGTTCCATGGACTGCAAGAAGCTTCCTATTTGTAGGAGTTTGTTGATTTTTTTGGGCTTTGCCCTAGTGAAAGTGCTGTCTCAGAGCTATTCAGATGGCCTGAAATGTTAGACTTAGTCCCACGGGCATTCTTAGTCAGAGCAAAAAGCAACAGCGACTCCGCCATAGCAGCAAGTTGTGCCCTGACCGCGGACGCCTTCCTGAGCTGGGGCCAAAGCTGTCAGTCAGTCAGTCAGTCAGTCAGTGCCACCAGGAGGGAACTGGTACCAGCGGGAAGGCGATGCCCCCACAGTGGGGAGCATCTCAAGGGCTGGCGTGTGGGCCTGGTGCCTGTTCCCTTTGCAGCCCCGCCCGGGGCCGGGAGGCGCAGCGCTGGCGGTGCCCAGCGCACGGCGGGGGCTGTGCAGGGCCGGTCACACCGCGCTGCGAGGGGCCGGCGCGGCCACCAGAGGCCAGCATTGCTGTTCGGGAGCCCAGACTGCGGCCCCTTCCTCGTCTCTGCAGGGAATGCTTTGGGAAGGCACGTTACACCCAGAGCTGCCAGCGCCGGCTGGGTCATGCAGCACAGTGGCATTCCCAAATCCCACTCAGGGACCACCGTGCCAACCAATGCAAGTGGAGGCGGCTGACCTTTAAAATATCTCTGACTAATAAAACACTATTTATTTTCAGGCAAAACCTGCACTAAATACAGCTTTGAACCACTCCCCATCCCTAAGCCTGTCCTTAGCACACCGCGCAGGAGGAGGCAGGGAAGTGCCTGAGAAATGAATGATATCAGAGAAAGGTTGGAGAGTTTGCACCGTGTGAGACTGGCCCGGGTGAGTGTGGGGAAATGCACGGTGCAGCTGGGAGTGCTCCTTACTTACTGCCATTTTACATTACTCTCTCTTCGGCAATAGCACTGCTTGCAGAACACAAACAGAAAATAGATGTGATTTAGGATTGGCGTGTAAAACAGCTGACGGGAGTAGAAGAACATGGAGAAACTTGCACACTCCTGCTATAAATAGAAATCTCTACAGGATATGGTTTGCGTGTTAAGAAAGAGATCCTGTAAGAAGCTAAACACATCAAGTGAGACCATGGGTACTTCTCTGCTGGCTTGAATGGGGTGTGAGAGCATTAGGCAACTACTAGGATTAGTTCTTTTTGTACTAAAACATTCATTTTTTCTTTGCCCTATGCACAGAAGTCCCGTAGCTGTCTTGAAAGAGCAAGAATGGAGGTCCCAGGTTCCATAGTGCTATCGTTTCTTTATTCATATGGAAGCTGAATGATTATTCATTAATTAGAACCAGAAAATACAAGGTCAGAGGTTTTTGTGGTGGCCTCATCTGATCTTCAGTACGTTGTATGACATAAGACCTCCCACAATCAATTTCTTCTTGCACTATGGCACATTTAAAAATAAAAAAATCTTACTTCTTGTCTGATTTTGTTCACCTTCTAGCCACTGGTTCTTGCCTTACATTTGCCAAACTGAACCAATCCCTGCTAGCAAATGCCTCCTCACCGACGTACTTCTAGACTGACTGTCCAAGCCCCCTCTCCACCTTCTCTTTACAAAACGTAGGGTTGCCTTTTCCCGTCTTCCACCACAGAACATGATAAATGTTCTCACAACTCTCTTTTTTTATGTGTATGTTGGTTTTCCAAAACCATTTTTGTTCTGTAGGCACTGTAATACAGCCAACCAGGAACTGTCACCTCAGTGTCAGCTATAGCAGGAGCTCAAAGTCCTTGCTATTAATTCCTCACTTGTCTCTTCCCACACTCTTGATCAACTGTTAGCCTCACTGGTTGTTAGGTCACTAAATTTTGGCTATGACCTGCAGGTTACCAGTGCCTGGCTTTCCCTGCTAGCCAGGACAGAAGTTTCCAGCCCACAAGCAGGCCCTTTGGTATCTGGTTCCTTCGCTATCAGGTTCCTTTGGTATCTGGTTAATGACATTGCTACACAGAGAGCAGTCACTGGACTCCAGAAATAATGTCATTTTGCACTGGGTGGCCTACCTTCTCTCTACATACCAGTCGAAGACCCTGTGTGACAACAGTGTCTCAGGTCAGTCCAATGGTTTTCACCTCAGCCACCAACAAGCTGGGGTTACATATTCTTTCAATCAAAGTTTAAATTTAAAAAAACAAGCCAATAGGGTTAACAGAGAAGACTTGTTATGGAAATATGGCATAAATCAGGCAAGGCCCTCTTTGTGAGGTTAAAGGGAAGGTACATATCCACAGGAAGTATGGGAGCGAGGTAGAAATAATTTAGCCTTAAGGAAAGTCAGGAATCTGACTTACTGGAAGCACATGATTCTGATGGAGGTATGAGCGAGGAACCCCATCAGTATCGCATTTGCCCTGAGGACTTAGCGGAATTTTTTGAAGTAAGGTCATAAAAGAACTGAGACCAAATTCATCTGCTGTCATTCATTCTGGCCTTCCAAGCCACAGCTAAGAGAGAATCCCTTGCCTGTACAGTTTACAATCCAAGTAGACAAACAAGCCAAAGGCAGCAAGGAGAGCAGAGGTGCAAAGTCATTGACCTGAGTCCACTCCTCTTGCAGGTTTGGTCACACATCTCCTTTCCAGCCCTGTCTCAACAAGCTACATTCCCAGCTGCTGGCCACCACCCATCCATACTGTCACAAACCCCTGCCATCCAGGTGTGCTGCTTCACCTCTCCTGTGAGCAGTCCACAGCCTTTCCTGAGCAAAACCCGAGCTCAGGCAGTAGGTCACTCTGACAGAGACCAGCTGATAAACACCCAAAAGGCAGCTCTGGCAGCAGCTCTGGCAGAGGGAAGATGGAGAAGAGCCAGGGCTGGGTGAAGCTCCTCGTGCCCGCAGCCAGCTCCTCTGCAGCCGGGTGGTTTGGTCAGCATGTTCCGTGGAAGGGTGGTGACTCCAGTCTCTGGGGCTCATCCCAGCTACAGCTCGTGCTGCCTGCATACATCTGTGGCATGGACAGGGAATGAGGCCAGCTCTCTCGAAAAAGGTGAATGTGAGCCTCAGCAACCCAGTGGGTCAGTGATGAATCTGGTTGAAGATTAATGGGTAAAGGACAGCAAAAGGATGAAGAAAGTTACAAAAGTGCCGAACTAGATACAGAAGGTGGAGGACACAGGTCATCTGCTTACGCTCTGCTTCCTGCCACAGTGATCACCACTGAAGTCACTGCAGCATTACTGGTGATTTTGTTCAACGGGGTCAGGGCCTTTGGCTGCACAGGTCTGCAGGGAAGGATCTTGCCCAGAGACAGTGAAAGATCATCCATTGGCCTCATTTTCCTGTGAACCCCAACCCCGTGTTCATGTCTTCCCATTTAAATGCTAAAATATCTCCAAACTGTACAGTGTGTGCTTACACCGGCTCTCTTGTACATGATGGGAGGTCATGAGAGTCGGATTAGCAAAATCGTGAGGGATGGGCTAACGCCAAAGGCAGCAAAGGTGAGATGGGCAGCGTCTTCTCTCCTTGCTGCCACTCGCATTAAGAGAACAAAGGACAAGCTGAAAGGGCTGGTGGAGCATAGGCAATGAGTCTTTACTCCTAATTTCTTGAGCAAATTTGTGCATGGTGGCACACTCAATATAAAGGCAGCATTGTCAATTTTGAGCATCAAAGCATCATGCCTTCCAAAATCCTGAGAGTGGCTTAAAGATCCTGAGACTTCTTAAAAACAACAAATGTCAATTTCCTTTTATTTTCCTTTGGGTTTTGGAGCCTTTTGGGGAGAATTTTCTTCTTCTTTGTTGTAAAAGTAAGGTTTACCTTCTGCTCTGAATGAATGCAAAGGGCCTTATGGACTCCCTTGATTTCAGCTTCTGGGTCTTTAAGGGAAACACCGAAAGTCATTAAGATGTGCAATTAAATCACAACCGTGGCTAACACAGCAAATATAAATGCAAACCTTGCCCTAGAGAACAAAGACCCATTCATTCTGCTTAAATTGGTCTTGAGAGTTGCTTGCTGCTTCATTTTTTTTTCCTTTTTCCCCCTGTCCGTATTTCTTCAGAAGGAGGGGGAGCTTTCTTGGCTTAAGCCACATCCTGGATCCTCAGAAAAGTCTGTGCTCAGCGGCCTGAGTCTGTCTTGCCTCCTGTCTGCCAACCCTCTAGAAAAGTGAGGTTACAGACAAACATCAGCAGTGAGTGAGCAGTAATAAAGAACCTTGATAACTGAGGTAAAGTGGCCATTATGCAACTAGGAATGATAGGTAGAAAAATAGAAGCCGGAAATGTTGAAAGGCAGCTGAGGTTACATTCCTCATTGGAAGTAAAAGGTGAAGGAAGATCAGTTGGCAGCAAGCGCTCTCGCTCCGTACATAGAGAGGGATTTGCCAGCAAAGGATATTAATGATCTGAGAGTGAATTGCAAGTCCACAAGGGAAATCTGAACTGAAAATGGAAAAGACAGAAAGCTAGGCAGGGGGATTTGTATCGGGTTAAAATGTCAACATTTGGAGATGGATGAATCACTGGAGCTCGGACTAGGAGGAACAAAATAACCCACCCTCTCGACAAAGAAACCAAAGAAAACAGCAAAACATAACGCCATTGTGTCCCTTTGTCCCAAAGTTAAAGCTCTGCCAGCCTGACCTTTTTTTTGGTTGGTCATATTTGTGCAAGAGGATTGGCTCAGAGGTGAAAAGTGGTGGTCTACAGAAGGGGCCAGCTTGCCTCTGCCAACTTTCGAAAACTGGATTTGTCCCTTTTCCCCCACCCCCCTCTTTTTTAAACTGTCAAAAGGCACCTCTGGTCTCTGTGGTACTCAGGGAGCTCTACCTGACCAAATCTCTGTTACCAGATGAAGGGCGTTCAGAAGCTAATCCATCTAAAGGGATTTTTGGCCAGGAAAGAGGAAAGGCCCACAGTGCAAGGTTTGGGGATTCAATTTTTTGGAGACCACAGTTTGTATTGGACTGCTCTGTTCTATAATCCTATCTCTGTTCCTGTCAAGAATGTATTAGAAGATGTGAAAAACATCTCCGATATATTTTGCTCAGTGGAAGACCTCTTTCTAAAAAAAACATGAGGACCACAAATTTGAAACTTTAAGTAAGTTCTGTGCTAGTGCTGCAATTTACAGGGTGGGTTGGGGCTTTGATTGCATTTTTTTGTTCCTTTTTAGGAGTCAGTTGAGCTTCAGGCATTTCCAGGGCTATTTATGCCTGTTAATCCCTAGAAACTGGCTGAGAGCCTTGGATTTGTCTTCCTCAGTTTGAAACGAGGCATGGTCCGCTCGGGGTTGTAGCTCGCTAATGCAAAAAGTGGCAGGGCATGAGGCAGGTGAGGGGCTGGGGGGAGGACAGGGAGATCTGTGCCCCCCCCTACTCTGCCCCAGCAAGGGGCAGGTGACAGAAGAACCTCTCCTGAAGAGACAATTAAGCGTCAATCCAAAGAACAACATTAAATTGGCAACATTCCTTCCTCCGTCAAACCACAGGATTTTCAATCAAATATGAATTTTAATAGCGAGATGTGATTTTTGGCTGCTCTTTAGGCTTAATTTATTAGCAGTTTAATCAAAACTTTTGGGCAATTAGCCAAACTTGTTACTTTGCATGGCCAAACTGGATATTAGTCCTTGTTTCACTGGAGAAAGAGATTCCTTGTAAGTTCTCCAGGATGTCTTGGTTTTGGATATCTGAGAAGTGCAGATCCACCAAAACCTATTTACCCACCCAGGTTTCACTCTCTCTTCTTCCACTTCTAAATGTAAAATATGCTGAAGTGTGTGAAAAACATCTACATGCGTTTCCCACACTTTCCAAAGCCCAGCCTGTATTCCAGGGGAATGTGTGAGCTAACTTTTCCCCAAAGCCATCTAGGCTCTGCTAAACAACGTAAAAGAAGGAGTCGAGCTACTTCAGGGTCTCACAATGTGGTGTTATGATTGTTGATTTTCATATTAGCTGGAAAGGGCTCAAAACTTCCTTCACATTACCTTCTTGGTGACACTTCCCCTTAAATCCTGGTGGTCTCCCAGATATATCACCTCAGGTGTTTTTTCTGACAGTTTTTCTCAAGTTGTGAATTGCCTTACGAAGCCGGTCAAAAAATGTTCTACAGCATCAGGGTTTGCAAGTGTTGAAAATAAAGCTAAAAAGTTGATGCAAGGAGTAATAGTCTTCTAAAATCCTCCTATTCATTTTTATTGTGTTTAAGCAAAAATACTGATTAGATAAAGCACCTAAACCAGCTAGAATTGAACATGATCATTCCCTGGTTCTTACAATAAAGGCTTAAGACATTAAGAAGTCAAATCTCTGATGAATGCTCCCAACCTTCATCACTTAGCTCCATGAACTGTCAATTAAATCTCCATCTACTGAAGAGACTCCCCTGATTGCTTCTCTTTTATGCCATAAAGTTAGCAGCCACAAGTGTTCCAGGAGACTCAACAAAACTGGCTCATTCTGGCACATTTCTGCCATCAGGACATGAGAAAGAACAGAATATTTGTGAAGAGTGGAATTCAAGAACAGGAGAATGTATTTATTAGTTGGCAACCACAGCAGAAGGCCAGAGGAGTGAACAGGGAGAGGAGCTGGGCATACACTCTGAGGAAATTCACCTCTCCGATATTGTGGTGGATAATTCTGATGCTTTTTTTTTTTTTTTTCTGTGAGTGTGCATGTTTTTCATTTTTGGGGTTGTTTTTGTTTTTGGTTTTTTTTGGTCTTGTTGTTTAATCTGACTTGTAAAGAAGAATTGGACTTTCACTGGTCTAGAAACTGCTATCCACTAATTAAAATGCACCCTGGGTCACCAGAGAGTAAATCCCAGGTTCACACAGGCTTTGAGGCATCTCGTTTGAAATGAAGTACCTGTGTGTGCCTGCAGACCTGGCTTCCAGGCAGTGCAAGCCAGACATAGGAGCTGCTGCTTCTCACCCCAGGGACCAGACCTCTCCTGCCAAAAAGTGAAGCCACACAGATGAACTTTGCAGTAAATGAGAAGCCACAGGGCACAGCCAGGTGGGTAAACACTGGAACACCATGCTCCTGAATTTGGAGTGAGGGTTGTAAGGGCAGGAGCTCTTGCAAAGCACCTGATATGGAAGGGCCAGCAGAGCTGCCACAAACGACCGGGGCTGGCTCCTGACTTTTGGTGATACTGGCTGAGTCACTGCTGGCAAATGGTGTCCCAGGGAAGTCACTGAGACTGCCTCGTGTGACTAATCACTTGTCGGCTCAGACCTCCCAGCCTCTCTCTCTGTGCTCTTGGCAATGGTGCTTAGAGTGAAAACAAATAAATAATCCAAAAAAACCCCCCAGCAAGTGTTTTCCAACGTGTTCGCAGCCTTTAACAAAACATTTGGAACCTATTTTCCAAAAAGTTCCAAAGGTTTTCCAAAGCCCAGATTTGTCTAGACTCTCCCATCCTCAGCGCAGGGAAACAGGGTGAATGGATAGGGTGTGATATGGATTTTTTCGAAAGTCTGTTTGGATTTCAGGAAGCGAACAAGATAAGCCAAATGACCCTTTCCTGCTTTTGCTCTTTTAATACTTATTTTCCCTCAGTAAGTCCTGACAAGAAATGTTTGAACTAAAGGAAGTCAGATGAGTTTGTTGAGTTCCCCCCTGCCTCACCTCTCTGCTAAAAAACCACCCACACCTGTGGCTGGGAGGTAGCACCAAATCAGTCTTTACAATCCGAGCCCTTGGGCACATGGGAGAGCTGCTCCCTTTGTCATTTCTGCAATACAGAAATCTGCTTTCCTTCTTTTTCCACTTTGTTTAAAGCTTGCTGGAGGCAGCGGGAAATAATCCCCTAGGGACTTCGGGAAGCACCAGAGCCATGGAGGGTCTGATCCAGAGGGGAAGAAAAGAAATAATCCCCATTGCATTAAGAGCTGCAGGTGCTGATTTGTGGAGGAGACCTCTGGTGTCACATCAGTTTTGCTGCCAGAAAAGCCTGAGCACAGACAAGTTGGAGGAACTGGTCTCCAGCCCAGCCACCCCATGCCTGATGGAGGGGTCTGCATAATGACCAAAAATCACTTCTCCCCCATACAGGTTTGTTCCTAAGCACACTCCTTGGCTTGGCGTAAGGTCTGGTGAAGGAAGATTCACGGTTCTCCCGTTTTTACACCGTTAGGTGTATTCGTGATTGCAAAGGTACCTGACCTGAACGCAGCCCTTCATGCCCTAAGTCAGACATATCTCTGAATTTTAGATGTAAGAAATCTGGATTTCATACTGACACACTTATATCCACAAAATGGTTTCTGTGAGCGTCACCTTCTAGAATGGCACATTTGTAAGAAATAGAAAATCGCATGTCCCAATATAAATTTCCTGACCACCCAGCTCCAGCACTAACATGCCACCTTCCTTTCCTCCCAGGTCTCTGGCCTTGCTCCTGTGCATAATTTAAAAAAAAAAAAAAATGCCTACCCTGCTTTGTAGAGAGGAGAGTTTTAATATTTGATCAGAAAAATCTTTGGAACCCTGAATATTATTGTAACTTTGAGGCTGGAGAAATAAATTCTGTTCCTCTGCTGGAACATACTGACCTTCCTCCCCTGTTGTTTATTTGGATGATCTGAACTAATTTTTTTTGTTTGAAATCCACGCTACCTAAAAGCATTTCCTAGAACTATTTTTTAAAGTAGCTTGCTAAACTGACTCTAGAAGTTGCTTAGTGGTTGCTTGGTATTTGAGAATCATTTACTGCAGTAGAGACTTTCCCACCAGCAGATGTTACCATAGTATAACAGGAGGATGGAGAATGACCACAAACAGGCGGGAGAGTGGCGCAGCTAAAGGAATGCAAAGGGTTAATGCACCAGCTGGATAACCTTTGAAAGGATACACAATAAATGGTCAGAAGGTTTTGAAATCTGCAGCAGCCGAGTGAGCTACTTGTCACACAGGATCTGTAATGACAGGACATTGTCCTGATGCAGAGTTTCTCTTTGTGGTATCAGAGGATCTGTGCTATTCCTGTAAGAGTTTTTGAAAGGCTGATTTTTTACAGGTTACTAAGTCATTTGCAGATACTTGGTGGTCCTTTCTTTGAAGATACATCTCTGTTGTGAAAAATGTAAGTACTGAAAAAATCTTAATAAAACACACATAGGAATTATAAACATCTGCCCTATCAAGAAGTTTCATCTCTGCTTTGGAGATCTCTGAAGTGGAGGAGGGACAGTTTATTTTCCAATTTTCTTAAGTCCTTCCCCTTTCTAATGAGGCTGTCAGCAGTGAATTATCACAGTTAGGTGTTACCTAGGCTCCAAAAAGACTCAGCTTTTTAGATGTCTGAGCACCTTACCACAGCTGCCACTATCGACCCAACCCTTTTCCTCTATCCTGTCCCTAATTCACGAGGTTTACTGGCTCTGAATCTCTTAATCTGAAATAATTCCAAGTCTTCCAGGTAGAATGTGTGCTAGCCATGTTTTTCTCATAGTAGCAGGTCCAGTTCTCTGCAGAGCCCAGCTGCATAGCTACAGACCCGTCCCAACACGGTGACTTTAAAAGAGAGTATGTGTGTTTCATCACTCGTTCTACTGCAGATGCTGTTTTTGCCTTTTTCCCTCATTTTGTTGCTTTCAACTAACTATTCATTCATCTCCCTGGTGGGCAGGGAGATGAGACACTGACATGAAAAAACTGAAAATGGCCCCACTTTTAGGATATCTGGAACAATGACAGAGATGTTGTCATTTGGACAGATTGGGGTTGACTAAAGAAAGAGAGACCCAAAGAAATTTCCACCAAAGAGTCAAATGGAGGCAAGGTTATTGCTCCAACCAGCTTATTAACATGCATTTTGGGCAGCCCAATTTCTACTAGCATAGGTTTGGGTCAAAATTCAAAAGATAAGTTCATAAATGACACGCACAGGACACCACAAAAGCATATTCCTTATACATCTGCATATCTCATTCCAAGTGCCACATTTGATCAGTGCCTCTTGCAGACAGACTATTTCTTTCAAGGTTTGACTGCTCCAACTGTACCTAAAACATCTGAGGGGCCAAGGAGGCTCTTTTCAGTGTGGGTGGCTACACAAACCCCAAACCCGTCTGGCAGGAGTTAGGCTGCAAGTCTCAATCTGTCTTGTCCAATTTCACCATTTATGGCTGCAATACGTTATGTTTGGACAGGGAGTATCAGCAGCATGCTGTGCATTAATCCAAAGGCTGCATTCCTTAATAGATTAAATAGCCTTCATCTCTGATAAGTGATTGCATTGCTGGTGCATGAATGGTGCTGCGAAGCGCATAACGCTGTTAATAGCTGGGAAAGAGAACAGCATGAGAAAGCCCCTTTCCAGACTCACTTCCTCAGGATGTCATTTGGACTCAGAAATATCTGTGGGCTGCAAAGCTTCCACCCACGTTTCTAACTTCAATCTTTCCTGGATGCTTGGGTTCCCTTAGGACCAACATATCATGACATACCAAAAAATATTATATATAGCTTTGCCCTCTAGATCAGCAGTGCCCTCTGGAAGAACCCTTGGCTTTACTGGCAGCAGCGAATACATGTTTTCCAAAGTTGCAAGACTAGCAGAAATGAGGAGCTTTGCTCTTTGACAGCAGCTGTAGCTGTGTGGCCTAAAATACCTCAGATTAAAATGACAGTTTACCACAAAATATTCCCATCCTGCCAAAGGAGCTTGCCCAAAACATGCCCTTTCTCTCCTTACCTTCCAATCTTGGCGGCGTGTGAAGGCTTATTTTCCAAGTCTATCACAGAAGAAGCCCTTAAGAAATGTTCCTCCCTCAGTCATTTCTGCTAACTCTATAGCAAAAGGTTAAAATGCAATGGGACAAAACTACAGAAAACTATTTATCAAGGGAACAGGGAAAATGTTGTTTCTACAGCACAGAAGCAATAGAGAGAAGTCTATAACCAAAGGCTGAAGCCAAAGCTGCTTTTAGAGCTGAGATAATCACCAAAGTATTTAGCAGAACAGAATGCTATATTTTATGGCACGCTCTCTGCCTGAAAACTGTTACTTAATGCACTGGGGTGACAAAAAAAGAAAAGGCATGCTTCTAAGGATTTGGACAGCACAATTATACTCTGAAAAGTAAGACATGGCTTTGTACTCTGAAAGCTGAAATAAATGTGGGATTATGTGTATTGATGAACAAATAGGAAGTCAATTTGCTCTAGATTCACCTTTAGATCTAAAAAAAAAAATCAATCTAAGCTCTTGCTGGCTTCAGAGACATTATTAATAGTACAGATTCTGAAAATCAAATTCTGCACTCTGTTATCTGCTACATCCTCCACTTTCAAATATAGCTGAAGGATCAGTTTGGTCTTTTTGACTGAACCTAGAATTTTTGTTGGTGATGTAGGAACCAGAAGAGACCACAGGTCATTCTTCTGGAGGTGCACAAAGTCTCAGGAAAATTATCAGGAATAGAAAGTAGTTATGAATTATTGATGAGACATTAGATTAACTCCCCATGACCAAGAAGTTTACTTACCCTGTTACTGCTCATCCACAATCTAATTTCCAGGACTCTGAATTGCCTCTGCAACACTGTACATTAGGGTGCTGTTTTACCTGTGTATTTGACATAGTCACTCTCTTCAAGGATCATGTGCATGTATGAAGTCAGGAACAAGACCCAGTTCTTTTGTTTGCTCCCACATCTTGCTGCACCAGAATGTGCTTCCATCTAGAGAGCACAAATGTAGTCACCGATACAACTATAACTTGATGGATTGCTCCTGGAGGTTGCTCTCAATATTTGCTTGATCCCTTTTTTCACTGGCTGCAGTCTGGGACCATGCTCCGAGGAGTTTGGCCTAAGAATCAGTTCTTCAGAGCCTGGCTAAGTAGATGAGGGGTAAAAAAAAAGAAGTTTCGGTTCTTCTCTTGCTGATGCAACCTTCTTGCTTTGAAGGTATCGTAGCTAAATTAGGAGAAAAGAAAGGATTCTGAGGTTGGAGCTCACAGCTGCTGATTAGCTCAGGGATACCATGAACATTTTCTGTTTGCTGAGAGCTACCTTGCTTGCCAGGAACAGTGAACACAAAAGCTTTTCAGGAGCAACATTCCGAGTAAAACGCAAGCCTTTGGATTTCAGTTTGTTGAAGTTCACTCAGGTTACCTTTTCTCACATGGGAATTTGGTTGCTATTTTGCATTCATCCATAAAATTATGCACAAACACCCTTGAACTACAGGGTTTTCCTCATAATCAAGAAGGATTATAGCTGTATTTCTATCTGCCCCTCACCAGGAGGTGCTATGAGTATAGTTGGATGTATCTACTCGGGACACGATGAACCTTTGTGAGCACCTGTGCACAGGCTTGCACAGAAGACTCACACTGGGCTAACAGTGTCTCTGGGATCACACACACAAAAAAGGAAAATTTGAAGAGGGTTAGAAATGTGCATGGCTCCACCTTTCTACTTCATCCTCCTTCTCCTGTAAGAGGACATTGCAGAAATTGGGTTTCCTTCTGTGATCTTGGCATACCCAAAGGGTCCTCAAAAAGATTTCCTTGCCACAGTGTTCAGGACAGTAACATTTGCATTTCATGCACTCTAGAAAAGCATGTTCCTCAGTTTGAGATTTGCAGGTCTGACCACAGCTCCCTAAGCCAGGATTTTCTTACAGCTGTAAGGGTGGCTCTACCTGCCTGCCTGTGGGGCAGTCCATGGCTGGTAAGCCAGGGCATTTGTTACGGGGCTTTTATGGGCATCCTTGACATAAGAAGTTGTGATGAGTGTCCCAGCCATGGCCTGGAGGTGCAGATGGCATCACTGCAGAGTACTCTGGGGTGTGTCAAAGCTTAATTCTTGCTTCTGTTTGAGGGGATCTGAATGTACCTCCCATGAAGGTGTATTTGAGTCGTGAGCAGGCTGTACACAGTGTCCCAGGCCCAGCCTTTCCCACCAGTGAAGCTGTTTTGCTTTGTTGGTAATAACTCTTCACCAGACTGGAGAAGGTGAAGTCTAGAGGTCAGAGCATTTTTGTGGGAATACAGAGATCTGCATCATTCATCCCAAGGGGAGGCTTTGTGTGTGGCCTGTGACACTATCACTCACTTTCCTTCTGGCACACTGGCTATTTATGCAGGTTCAAATTACTGCAGACAGAGGAGAGATCTGAACGAGGGTCTCCCAGGTCTCCTCAGTGAGTGCTTTAACCTTTCAGCCCCTGGGGTAAGCTGGTGAGGGGGCATCACCTTCCCTGGCTGTGTTTTCTGTAGGCACCAATCTAGTTGGATTGGCCAACATCCGCTTCACAAGTGAAATGGGCAAGGCTCTCTGTGCTCGGTGTGCACCTGGAGAAAGGGTACTGTTCTGGCTGCAGTGCCCACCTTTACTGGAGGGAAGGAATTTTCCGGCCATCTCTGCTGCAAGTGAAAGGAGAGGCTCCAGGCGATCCCGTGCCGTAACGAACCTAAATCCCTGGATTAGCTTCGTCTGACCCTGGTTTCATTAGAGCCATTACATAAGGATGATAGCTATATAATATATAGGCCAGACAAAGAGCTCATAAGGCAGCATAGCAGGGAGCAGAACTAGAAATGGTAAAGTATGTTTTCCCCTCCTGATGGAAAAAGAGAGGCGCACTGGCTGAAGTCTGTCAGAAACAAATGTTGGTATTGAGGCTCCCGCTCTCCTGCAGAGTCCGGTGCTGCAGAATGGCTAAGCCATCCCTACTGGAGTCTGGAAAGGAGCGGTGCAAGAGAAGAGGCTGAAAGGGAGTCATTATTTAGCACCAGTGGGTTTGCGAGTCTCTGCAGCAGAGGGTTAACATGTGATATGCCAGCAAATCATGGCATAATGCTGATGCTTTGGATTCAGTGAATTTTAGTGGCAGGAGTTGTGAAAACACAGCTCTAATCAGAGCTCTGCTGTAGCTATCTGTAGAAGACCAAATTTGTCAGGGAAGCCCTGAGCGTACCCAGTCATGGAAATGTTCTTTCTGAGTTAAAGGTCTTTGGGGGTTTTCCTAAGGAGGGGACTGTGCAACCTACAGCAAGACAGGGGAGCAGTCACTCATCACATCCTTCCCAGTGTGACTAAGCATCTCCGTAAGTGACCACGAGCATACACAAAGGTCATGAAAACTGGAGTACAGCATCCACTCTGTTCTCATGCATGGAAATTCTCAGTGAAGGCAATGGGAGACTTTTGCCAAAGACTTAATTAGTGCCCAAGTATTTGGTTGTTACAGCCTGTTTCTTATTTGCACTAATACTCTTTTCCACAGTTGTGATACCTCAAAAGAAGCTGGGACCCAACTTACTCTGCATGTGGTTGATCTATGGATATCATTCCTATATATATATATGTATGTATATGTATATGTATATGTTAGCATAAGACTGGAAACGCATAGCATAAATGGGGATCTGTTCCTTTGCAGGTTTTTTTTTTCATAGATTTAGTTAAAAAGACAGGAAAAAGTATATTCCTTCAGGGAAATAAAAAATAATTTTAAGGGCACTGAGGCTTTCTCAAAACATCCAAATATTATTCAGCTCAGAAACTCAAAATTAAGATTCTGTTTCAAGGAGAGAGGGCAAGATTCAAAGCAGGAATGCACAAGACAGTATGCATAAGAGCTAAATCCTGCAGGGACATAAGTGTGTCCTGCCTGGAAATCTGTGGACAGCAGACAAGCCCCATTCAGCCCCCAGCCACCACACTTTTCATTAAAGGCTCCCTGGGGAGACTGGGAGAGGATGTGGGCAAAAGATTTAGACAGAGTTATTGAATCCCCCACCCCACCACTGTCAGGGGACAAGACTGGACACTGGAAACTCTCGCAGAACCAGATGACCCATTTATCCTCCCCTGCCTATATCCCAGCCCTGGAGGAATCCCTGAGACAGCAGGCACCTGCTCTGACAAGGCTGTGGTGTCTTTTGTAGCATAGCACAGCCAGAGGAGCAAGGCCCTGGAGGGTACAGCCTTCTGGCTAGTTGGGAATGGCGAAGGAGAAGCCCAGGCACCAGAGGAGGAGGTCGAGGGACACAAGGCAGAAAGCCCAGCAGGGGCTAAGAGCGTGCAGGCTGCACAAGGGAAAGGCTGAAACCCCGGGGAGAGGAGGCAGTGATGTGGGCAAGAAATGGCAGATGAGAAGGGTCGGCCCTGCAGAGCCTTCCTGCAGTCCCCGCTCCAGGGCCCATCTGGAGATTGTTAGGCCCCCTGCCCACCCACCCACCATGCCTGGAACGTGCAAGTACCTTATCTTGCATTTCTTGTAATGCAGAACACCAACTTCTTTTTATGGTTCTTGGCACAGTTTATGACCTTTTTACAACTCCTTCCCTGTCAGGATATAGGCCATAAAGATATTTTAAATGGCTTCTCTCGGTGGTGATCTATTAGTTGGAATAATGGCTCCATATGCAAAATATGAAGCCATAACCACTGTAAGCTAGCTCTGTACCTTCACATCGTTCAAATCCTGCTTAGAGAGCCACTTGTGCTTTGAAGCTATGAGAAAATAGCCAGAAAATAATTAAGTAGAAGGACTGTTGAGCATAATTTATGTAACCTTTCACATTTTCAAACTGCAATTACCTGTGTAGGGACTGAATGAATAGTGGGTTTTCAGTTCAGTTGCTGAACAGAATTATCAGAGGAAAAACATTTGGTTAAAACCAAAGCAGAATTTTTCAGATTTTCTTGAAATGTAAGACAGGAATTATTTATTTTCTGTTTCAAATTACTTAATCCCTTTAAAATGCTTTAGAAGCTGTAGATTGCCTGTGAAGTGAAAAACATCATTTCAGAGTGAAAAGTCACGGTGTCACTTCAGCCTTCAAACAGAGAAGTTTGGCTTTCCAAACTTATTGCTTTATGAGACTATCAGGGCAAACTCCTTGAGGAATTTAAAATCTTCCCATAAGCACATTTTTTTTTGCCCAGAAATGCATTTTTTAACCCAATCTATAGTTCAGAAGAAGAAAGAAAAGACCAAAAATAGAGCACTGTGTTTGCTGCCATCTCTTACTCTGACCCCTCTTCCTCCTTGCTGTCTTTCTGCCCTGCACCAACCATCCACTTGCATCCTTTAGGGTCGTGGTGGCTATGTCAGCCCAGAGCACACCCATCACTCCATGGGTATTCCCACCACCGATGCCTGAGCAGATGACTGTATTTCCACCAGATACTGGCATACAGCACCATGAGTCAAGAGGTTGCACCCATGTTCTGGAGAGGAACAGTTGTCCTATGACATGTAGGGAGTGCACGGATAAATTAAACAAGCAGCAAGACTTTTTACATTCATCTGGATAACTTAATCAAGGTGCAAGGAACATAAACTTTTTTTTTTTTTTTTAATGAATACCTACAGGTTTCTGAACTGCCAGAAGAAGAGAAGTGGCCAGACTTGGAGTCCTTTGGACAGCCCAGCATACCATTGGTATTCTTGATCTCTCTGCTTCATCACGTTTCTTCACTGCTGCTCACATGCTTGATGTGCTGAGCGCTATACTGACTAGCCAGGAAAAGAAAATTCAAGAATATGAAAGACAAAAGCTATCAAAGGCCTATGGAACAGGCAGGGCAGAAAATGGCTGTTTCTTCAACCTTTTGTGGGTGCCCTCTGGAAGTTCATAGCACTGCCACATTTTGGGGTGAAAGGATTTCTGCTCCTAACTCTGCTTGTGCTATTCATTCAACTGCTGCACAAAACACACTGCTACACATTCAGGAACAGATGATTGCAAACTGGTGTGTGAGTGTGTGTGTGTGTATATATATGTATGTATGTATGTATGTATGTGTACACGCATATAGATGAGAGTGTGTGTGTGTGCATGTTTAAAAATCAATACAGTAGGATTGCTCTGGGTTATCTGCCTCAAAGTTCAGTAAGATGTTAAGTGTCAGACACTGATACTACATGAGAAACACTTGACAGAATCTCTCATGCACTTCAGTGGCACTACTGAGAGAAGGGGTGACTATATCATGGGGTCACAGACTCTTATTGCAAACAGTGGTTGGTGTGAGAAGGTGTTTCGGGTGTATCACACCGTGGGCTGGGCTCACAGCAGATAAAATCACTGACTGGTACAGGCATTTTCACTCAATTTGCACCAGCTTTCACCCAGTTACCTCTGAAGTGTATGTGTCTATAGGCATAGCTCCAAAGCTGTCATCACAGTGATTTCTTCACGTGTTGAGAAACACGGAGATTATAAAACATCTTGTTATGATAGCTGCCCATAAGGTGGGCTACGCACAGCACTCCAGCAGCAGAGGGGTCCCTGGCAGCTGCAGTATGGATGCAGGTGTCTGCCTGCGGGGGCAGGCGGGCAGGAGTGAGGGAATACCAGCAACACACAACACACACACAGCAACACATGCAGCAACACACCACAACACCGAGCAGCTACTGAGTCCTGATGCCCTTTTGCACAGCAAGGTGGTGTAGTTGTGCAGCAGGTTTGAGCAGGACAGAGCGATGGATGCCCAGGCACGGCCATTGTAGCAGACAGTCCTAGACAATAATTATGAATCTCTCCTCCGAGCTCATGAAATGCCTTTTATTGCTTCATTTTCAAGCTCACAAAGACACTTCCCATGGCAGGAGCCCAGCCGATATTAATGGCAGTCCCATGCCTTGATAGCCCCTGCACTGTGCCTTGGAAGTTTAGTTGGCAATTTGTTGGACTTCAACTGTGTACCTGGGAGATGAGGAGATGACCAGAGGGGCAGGAGTTTAAAATCAAAGGCAGTCTATTATGGCCCATCAGGTCTCCATCACCTGCTCAGCCTTCCCTCAAGGTATGTGGGACCCCGTGGGGATCTTGTGTCATTACAGTCGGTTTCTCCTGGGAGCCACCTCCTTCCCCTCGGGGAAGCAGTTGGGAGGTTAAAATTTAGAAAGTGGTTCTCTACAGCTAAAAAACGTGCGGTTTCACCCTAACCATAAAATATCTCAAATCATTGGGATTAGCCCTTTTCTGCTTTCCCGTGTGCCTTCAATTAGCCGCATGAAAGCGAACCCGCGGCTTTAGGACCGAAAATAGCTGGAGCGAAGTGACGCAGGCTTCGCCTGAGATGAAAGAGCGGCTTCCAGAAGCCTAA
Organism: Mohoua ochrocephala; assembly: GCA_013398855.1. Classification (NCBI taxonomy): domain Eukaryota; kingdom Metazoa; phylum Chordata; class Aves; order Passeriformes; family Acanthizidae; genus Mohoua; species Mohoua ochrocephala. The sequence goes on from VZTA01024417.1 coordinate 134,496, forward strand.
TTAAAAGCAACTGAGAAACCAGTACTTGATACAGCCTCTACTCACCTGAAAAAATAAACGGAGAGCTGCAGCCAGGCTTCGGCGCGGCGTTGTGGGAAAGCGGCTGGAGGGTTTCGCCTGGGTCACGGGAAGGCCCAGCTCCGCTGGAGCACAAAATCTTTCTGTTTCTGCCTGCCCCGAGTCAGGGGGAGGTCAGCCAGCCAGCCGAGGCCACCGCCGCTCCGGCAGGCCTTCTCCATACCTTGGGAGAAACGACAGCGACATCTGCCACTGCGCCAATCCCCAGGGCCTCTCTCCCTCCGCTCCTCAATTCCCAGCGCCCCTCTCCCTCCGCTGTGTCCCAGCTGCAGGTTATGGGGAAAATGGAGTTTCAGGCAGGTTTTCCAAATTTTCCTTCACACTTGTGTTCACAAGCAACCTTATCAGCTCTGTGAAATGACATGTAGATGTAGAAAACAGCCAGGCAAGCTGACAGGTTACAAAAAACACCATTTCTCTTTTAAAATTCACTGTCTTTGGGGGTCATCCCTGTAGTGCCCTGCTCTGTCCCTCTGAGATGCCAATGGTTTTGTAATTTTGTTCTTCAATTCAAAACATTTTTTCTTCCATCAAATATCCCTGTTGCGGCTCACATGCACTAAAAATTATAGAGGCAGGGGTAGTGCAAAAAATCTTGCAGGATGGTTTAACCACAACTTAAAAGTACTTCTGTGTTCAAGTTCCACATCCTTGGTGCTTGGTCTGTTTCCTGATACTGGTGAAGGATCTTGACTGGGAAAAAACCCAAAACCCTCTACAGAATGTGAGGAAACTTTACAACGCTGATTGACACTCTCGAACTAAAACAGCTCAGTTTTTCTTCTGAAAAGAAAACTATTTCAAGATACATTTTACTGAAATCAAATTTCAATTGGCACAAGGCAATCCAGGAAACAAAATGCCTTGAATAAAATATTTGTTTCCCAAGAAGTTTTTATCTTGATCGAGTGAAAAAAAATTATTTTCAGGATAAGGTGAAAATGATGAAAGAAGTATTGTGTTTTTACCAATGATCTGAAAAAAAAAATGGCTTTATGGTTCCATGTTAATTAGGATTGTATGAATCCAAAATTTATACTTTAATGTAAAGAAGTCAGCAGCTGNGACCAAATAGCTTTATAGTTCCATGTTAATTAAGATTGCTATATCTGCACTAACATAGGTATGAATCTAAAATTTATACCTTAATGTAAAGAAGTCAGCAGCTGCTTGTAATATACATTTATCACCCTATGACACAGGCACAGGAATGGGACAGCATAGTTTAAATAGATTTTAAATTCCAGAAGGTAAAATTGGAAGCAGCAGAAGAGAAAGACTAAGACAAAACAGCACGTAGTCACATTTATTTGCCGTGGACTTTTCTTGTTCATCAATGAAGCATTCGGTTTCGGTCAGAAATGTTCATATTTTTTGCTAATTTTCATCTTAAGGGAAAAGAGAAGCCAGCTGATCCCTACTGCATGCTTCTGTGTGTTTCACAGGTAGCCTGAATTAGGAGCTGAGAAGCTGTCAGGAAACCCCACTTAGGAGCAGCAGTATGCAGCGAAGAAAAACAGGACTCATAACTTCAACCTGATTTAGAATCTGATAAAGTTGATAGAAGTCACTCAGAAGTCGTAGCTCAGAGCCCTAAGAAGAGCCCCCACTGCACTGAAAGGGATCATCGTGCCCAGCACAGAGGTTTCTTAAATTATAGAGCAAGGTGAGACTTAAATCCTATTTATCTTGTTACTGGATAGATCAACTTGTTTAAAAAAACCTAAGCGGGCAATCGGCAGATTTTGTGGCAGGGATTTTCTGTGGTGTTCCCTCTAAATGCTGCTTAAACTATAAGTTAATGAGAAGGGACCTTTTTCATTGGTACATTCTTGTTCATAGCCAGTGGGAACAGATGTGTGTGTGATCTGTGACTATGGTGCATATTTTGCTACTCTGATGGAGCTGCAAATTCAAAATCAACAGGAAATGTTTTAAAAAAACACAAACCCAAAAAGCCAAAAAATCCCCAAACCAAGCAAAAACCAGAAAAGAAGTGTTGAGGGTTTTTGGGAAACACTTTGGGAGGAGATTGAGGGTGGAACCAGCAAACACTGAAAACTCAGTAATAAAATCATAGGTACATATGTGCCTAGGGTGGCTGAAGAGACAGAAAAATACAGATAATTAATCCACACCAAAGGAAACACAGTCATTTGGAGGCAAAACTTGACAGAAAGCACTGCTGTATTTTAAGGGGCTCTGTGAGGAACACTTTTCCTTAGGAATCATTGGAGTAACATATTCTCCTTTCTTGAGTTTGCTGAAGTGTGAAACATTATCCTGAAAGCTGTTTATTTATGAACCCTCCGCAAGGCACATGGAATTCTCAAGGACATAATCTCTCCATTTCTTGTAAAAATATTTGAAAAGCATTTCAGAGGCCTCACTGCACCTCTCAACCCACCACTACTGATTCGACAGCCGCACTTATGGGACAGAATCATTTTGGGGCTCCTTTGAAGAGTCACACCGGAGATGAAATTTTTGCCAGCTTTTTTCTGTGCAGCACTCAACATGAAAAGGGCTCAGCCTACACAGTGAAGCCCGAAATTAGCAAAGAGCAATAGACTCTCAATTTTAAAGTGTAACTTTTGTATTTATGAGTATCATTTCTAGAAGCATGCCTAGAGAAAAAGTACAACCAGTGTTAAGTAGGATCAGGCAGGGGTGAGAAGCAGAAATATGAAGGAATAGTCTTACAGATTTTTTCTTGTGACAATTACCTTTTCATCTTAGTAAAAGAAATTGATTAGCTACTGAAAGGTTTCATTTTGAATTATTCAACTTTTAAAGAAATTTTCTGTAGAAAATATCAACAATTTCATTTAGTATTCAGATGTGAAATAAGATTTAAATTTGAAATCAATTGCCTTTACTTCTAAAATATTAGGATATTTAAATGATCAAATATATTTTATTTCTCAGTTAGAATTTTTAAAATGCTTTTTACTCTTGACATCAAGGAAAACCTGCTTTGTTGTTGCTCTGTTGTTCTTTATATCAGTGTCTGAGTTACAAATGAGGGGTTGCTTGTGGGAGACATGAGGTGTGAAAAGGAACATTTGTGTATGACAGAGAGAGAAGAATAAATGGATATGTGATGAGGCACATATTTTAAAGGCAAAGTGTTTTAGGAAGACAAAATTGCTAGTAGTTCTGTAAGGCAGGCATTAAAAGTAGTCTTAATGTTTTAAAAATATGTGTAAAGATTCAGGTAAGGAAGGAAATGTATCATCTAAACTTTCTGAATTGCATTTTTTAAAATTATCATTGCCCAATCTATCATCGATTCAATCTTCTGTTTATGAACTTGGAGAACAATGTGTGCTTCATAGCATAGTTGTCTCTTGAGTGTTTACTAATCCTTTGATAGCAGTGCTAGTAGAACCACATCACTTCATTTCAGCTCTCAGGTGTTAGTTTTATTAATGTAATTGCCATTCTTTAAGAGATTTCAACAAATCTTTTTGGCACTTCAACCCTTCACCAGCTTTTTCTAAAAGCTGAATTGTCATTTGCTTATAAAGTGTCACTGTATGTCTTGAAAAATAAAAAATTAATATGGGAACAAAAGGCCCTATTCAATGTTCTTAACATTCTTGTGAAACAAATTTCATATTGAACTTCAGTCGCAGTCAACAGATTTTTCTGTGAAAAGCACAGGAAAGGGGATCTAAATTGGATCCAGAAAAGTAACTTATAACAGGATAAGTCCCCTTAAAACTCTTTGTGAAGAAGCAGATGGCTCTGCTGCTCTCTTGGCTTGCTCCCCCAGACCTCTGCCTGCCTCACCCAGACCCTGATTTTCAGAAACATTGAAGCCCATCCACCACCGCAGTGATTAACACAAGATTTGGATGCTTAGCTTCATCTCGAGACTGGAAACTTCCAGGACATTGTGCAGTGTGAAATTATTAACTTCATATGACTGCTGACCAGACCTGTCTGGAGGAGCAGAATTTGTGCAAGGATGCCCGGTTGCCCACGGTATTTCTCTGCGCTGGTAGGGATACTGGGGGCAGGACTTCTCTGTTGGCTGCCGTGTGGAGGCTTGCTGGGAAGCTGGCGATTCTGAGAACAGTGAAAGGGGTGGAGGAGAGGTCCGGTGTAAGGAGAACAGGTGACAGCACCTAAAGAACAAAGAGGTAAAGCTAAATAGCCCAAGGCAGCTAACTGATGTTATTCTTCTGCATTTGGAGGCCATTGGTGCGACTGGGAGCAAGCAGATCTGCCTCTCCACTTGGACCTTCACAGCCCCACCAGCTTCACAGGTGAAGCCAGGAAAGAGGGGAATGTGCTGCCCACGCCTCCGTCTACCTAATTTAACTCTAGAAGGGTTACAGGCTGCTGTGTTTCCCAAGCTGGTAAAAGATACCTTGACCGCTTGTTTTATTCCTCACGGATTTCTCTGGGCACCGGAAGCCTGGTGGTAGCAGGAAGATCTTGCACTTGGTTACATGCTGGGGTGGTCAAGATCACCCTGTTTTTCTTAATTCTCTGAACTGGAGTCTGAAGATGAAAAGATTAATTGTTTTCAACTCACCTCTTACTTCCCTCCCCCCTAGTGTCTTCCCCACTAAGGAAAAACAGGAGAGAAATTTACTCCTCCCAGGAGGCAAGTTATTCGTTACACAACTCAGCGTGGGGGCAAAAACTGGAGTTAAAATTTAATTTTAATGTCACTAAATTAAGCCACTAAATTATCTTCTTAAAATGAACTTGGTAATCCAAGAGGCAAAATCTCTCTCTCTGGGCTTAATTGAGAAAACAATTAGATCTAGATAAAGCCAGTTTGTGCCAGATGACACAGTCTAGAGCACACTGAAAGAAACCTAATCCTCAAAAGCAGAAGCAAGAGAAGATTGTTATAAAAAGGTGTCTTTTCCAGGTTTCTCTGGTATTTCTGTGGAACCTCTTGCAGCTGCCATGTGGAGGTTCATGAAATGTGGATCAAACTGATGGTGCCTGTTCCGCAGGCTGGGAGCTCCAGAGCAAAGCCCTGATGTGCTGAAGGCAGAGCCCTGCGACAGAGGTGTCCTCTGTGGGCACTGTACTCACCCTGGTGTGGTGCCCACCAATCCATCCACTTCACTGGGAGAGGAGCTGGGCAGAGCAGGGAGATACTCCTATGTGGTAGTGTCTCCTAAAAATCAGTTTGAGGCCCCTGCTTTTCTGCTGGGGTCAGGGTTGAGATTTGATCTCCAGGTATGGATGTCTTTTGGGCTGTCAGAGAGCCAAAAGTGTCAAGTAAGCACCACAGTGGAAAGTTAGTTGTGAGGAGTTTTCTTGGTTTTTGTTTTTTGAGTTTTTTTGGTGGTTTTTTTTTGTTGTTGTTGGGGTTTTTTTCCTTCTTTTTTTCCCCTAAAAACCTTCATTTATTCACGTTTCCTGTAGGTTTGCCTGGCGTTACCCAGTGGAGGAGCTCCCCAGGCCATTCTGGGAGCAGGGAGTGTTGATCCAGCTGGGCCTGGCGGCCTGAGCAGCCATTCCCTGCAACAAACCAGCAATTGTTTGGTGGCCCTGGGGGCCCCAGGGAGCCTCTGTGCCCCCCAGGCAGGGGGTGGAGCAGGGCAGGGAGCTCCTGTAGCCCCCCTTCCTTCTAAAGGCGGTGCCTTCAGTCACACCATATCACTGCCCTGCATCCACTCTCTTCTGGACATCCTTTTTTTTTTTTTCCTGTTTCATCTGACAAACCTTTTCTTTTTTAACTCTGCATTTTGAAAACTGTTTCGTTTTAATACAATACAATAAAATAGCTGTCTCCTTATCTGTTCACTTTCAACAGCTCTAGAGACATCAGCAGGGAGTGCAGCCCCAGCGGGAATTTATTTCCCTTCTTTCTCTTCCAGCGACAGAGCAGAAGCACTGGCACCTTTTCATACAGATTTTATCTGATAAGCTGGCAGCACAAAGTGTTTTGGTTGTTGTTCTTACTTTCCATACATCTCATACCTTTTTTTCGTGTGTCAGTATGATGAAGCCTTCCAGGAAACTGTGACTGCCCCCAGTCCCGTAAGAAAGGAGTGCAACCAAGCAACGACACGGCAATCGTCGTTTTGTTAATGGATATGTGTGTGCAAGTGTGTGCCGGTGAGACAGGCAGAGTTTGGAGGGGATGGGGAGAGAATTAAATACCGTACATGCCTACAGCAACAAGAGACTTCTGTCTTAATGCACAGCTAAGATTTTTGGAGAATGTAAGTCACTTAGATTTCAACGAAAAAAGCAGAAGTTTGTTTACTTGCAAAGCAGATCACAAGCAGCACATGCAAGATGTCATACTGTTTATCCTTTATGCTCACCGGTTAGGAAATTCTTCTTTCTTCCCAAGCTGGAGGAAGTGGTCTGCAGGGAATAAAAGGCATCTCTTTCAAGCTATGCAAAGCCTAGTGCATTTTGCAAAGAAAGGTAGTTCTTCCAAAAACCACTTCATACTTTCTCACTGCTGCCTGCTGGAATGACTATCGCATAGGCCAACTGGCAACTATTCATCTGCATTCTTAATTCAGTGGGGAATGAAACAAGGAAAACATTTTTATAAGGCTGCTTAAAAATTATATGCAAGGGAAACAATTAAAAAAATGTGCAGCCATTTTCTTGATGGTGCAGAAATGCCATATCCAATGACCAATTTAAATGGGCCAATTTTCTCCAACTGGATTTATTTTGCAAAACCTGCCAGGCAGACAGAAAGCTAAATAGTGAAGTGTTTCATTTTAATATAACTTTAATTTAACAATAGTGCCAGAAATACCCAGACAGGTTTATAGTGCACAAATTATGCTATTCCACTACTCCTCTTCTGGCTGCCCCCGGATGACAGTCAGGTTTTTGTAGACCGGTTAGTCAGTTTCTGGTTGGAACTGGTTTGGATTCAAAATCTACCAAACTTCTTAGGACCCAAGTTTTCAACTTTAAACCCTCAATTGCTTTGTCTTTGGGCACAGTCAGGCCACAGTAGCCTCTAACTTCAAGGAGTTCTTTATTGCTTTAAAGTATATACATCACAGACTATTTTCACTATTGGTCTGTCTATGCTTAATTTTTGTAGCATTTTGACATTGCAAAAATAACAGTATAAAGAGCTGAGTGCCACAAAAAAAGCATCAGCAAATGTTTTTTGTTGGAACACGTGAATGGTAAGAAACTTCTCCATCTATAACTCGCTCCAGCCTGTACTACACTTCTCTCTGTGCACTCACTGTAAGGGCTTGTGAGAACAACCGCTTTTTCAATGTGCTTGACTTTCTTCTGGACGTGGGGGAGGAGTGTTCAAGGTGTAATGAAAAAAAGTAATTGTTTAATTGTAATAATACTGCTGAGGCAGATTGTCTTGTAACGTACATATGAGGTCAGGCTAAAATGGCAACGGTGTTCCCATCTGGCTTTAAATCTGGGATTCATAAATTTTCCTGTGCCCCGATTCTCAAAGTGGAGCTGGGGTTTTCGGACTGGGAGAGGCTGAATCCTCCATTCACCCTCTGCCTGGCAGATGGAGAAGCTGCTGAACAGCTGCTGAACACTTTACAGCATGGTATTTTTAGGTGAAACCTCACCAATCCCACTTTGCCTTTCAATGCCCTTCTAGAAATTGCACCAAGGGAGAGGTTCGCTCATGCGAAGATGAACCATCCCGACACGTAGGATGACAAAAACATTCTGAGATTGTTTTCTTCTCAGCTGCGTTGGCATGCCAGCCCTACATGAATTAGAGTCCCAAGGCTAACCAATGAAACCTTCAGGTGTAGCTTACAAGGTGAATATGCAGGTGTTCCCTGATGGTTCCTCTGAATAATACACATTCCCAAGCGTGGAAAAAAATCTCTTGCCCAATACCCAGGAGTAGGTTACTCCAGGTAAGCTGGGAGTCCTCAAAGGGAAAGCCTGGGTTTGGTTGGTGCTTTCATGGAATACTTCAGCACAGCTAGAAGAGATGGGAGGCAAAGGACAGGGTAGGGAGAAAATTACACACATCTGTATTTTTTAAGTCAAAGCAACAAGAAGAATGGACTAAAGTAGGGATCAGCATTAGGAACTGGATAAAATTTGTATATCTGTAGCACATCTTTTGCATGCCTTTCACAGAGAACATAGATGAGGTTAGGATATTCTGGTTTCACTCTCACCTGTGCTTCTCAGGTTGATAAGGCTGCTCCCCTTTCTGAAAAATGGTGATAAACAGCTCAGTATCTCACAGAAACATTGTCTGATTTAGTGTATTCATATGGATCAGTTCAATACCTGAATAGTCTGCAGAGTTTTTTCACAGCAAGCTGTACAGCAAGGTTAGCTGTTTCTGAGCACAAAGCTGAGGAGACCAAGGATGCTGATTGGCTGTGCATCTTATCCAAAGCAATGGATAAGATCAACTGGTTTGGGGGAAAAAGGGATCTATACTAATAAAAATCTCTAGAAGTGATAGGATGATATTTTCTACCATAACCCATAAACAAAATACATACTGAATCACAGTCTGTGATTATTTGAGGTCTGAGAAAAGGAAATAGGAAATTAAATCAACTAAAGATCCTGAAATTCCTCAGACCGCAAGACCGCACCATTCTTAAAGAAACCAAACAAAATACATTCTAAAATCCCTTTCTTTCTAACTTTTCTTCTCTGTCATACCTTAAAACTTGCTGACTTTTGAATGAATACTTTTTGTTTTAACAGTGTTGTCTAACTTAGAAATATTAAATTATTCATTGCCATTTTTCTACAGAAATATATGTATGGTAAACAAACAATTATATTCTGACTTTCTGGCTATCTATTGTTGTACAAATAGGTAATTTCTTCCCAAAACTCACTTCTGATTTATTTCACACCTTTTAAATATTATAAATCACTTGAACACCAATCCTATTTCAAAGAGTAATTATGTTTGTGTTTAACCATAAAGATCTATTTAAAAAATGGAGAAAAGTAAAACCTCTGTGGATTTCTAGCGGGGGGGGGAGGGGGAAAAGTAAATTTTCTAAGCACTTCCTGGAACTAAAACTACTCAAAAAACATCTGTATAATACTATTGACTACATGTATTCATCTGTAGAATAAGTAAATATGTTTTTCACTCTTTCTGCACTTATCATGTGTCCTGCCATTTCCATTATCTTTCTGATGTATTAAACCAGATCTTTTTCTTTTCCTGTTTCTATTTTATTAAACAAAAAATGTATACAAAATAAAAAGTAATACTTACAAGATAATATATAGATGTATTCAAAATTTACAGAATTACAGACAAAAACTTGTGTGATATATAAATAGCAAAAGATAAACAGCACAATATTTTGTAGAGAGAAAACCCAGAAAACAGAACCTCTGAAAAAGAGACTTTATTCCAACCTGTTTTGTTCAACTCTTTAATTTTTAAAATGTGTTTCTGCTGAAGTTTTTATGTTCTTACTGCTTATAGGTCCTATCTGTGGATGTGATCTATTTCAACCAGTTGAAATGAATTGGGTTTTTTTTTCTTGGTACTTTAAATATTTTGCTTTTATTGTTAGACTGTGGTTGTTGGAAAATATTTGGTGGAAAGAAAGATGAGAAAGGTAAAGAGGAAAAGCATACATCACTGTAAAATAGCTTACTGAAAAAACAGTGAAGTACTGAGATTTTGGTTTTTAGATGAATTCTGCCTTCTTATATTTTAGCTGAGAAACCAGAAAGGAGTTAGGAAAAATTGTTCTGAACTGATGTGAGCATTAGAATGGGTTTTGGGAGAAGGCGGGTGACAAATTGTGGTTGGTGGAGTTGTGTCAGCTGCAGCACAAAGGCTGAATGAACCACCCCATGTTACTCTGCTGCCGTGATCCCCAGACCCCGCAGGTGTAGGGGCACTGACTTGCTTGCAGGACTTTGTTCTTTCCTTGTCTCCTCAGCCTGCCCCTGGTCACAGGGGATGCTCTGATCTTCCCCCTGCTGCTCTTCAGCCAGGGGACACTTGTACCTATGACTTGGAAAGCAAAAATCCCCAAACTCAATGACTTTCCCTGCGATCTGTCTATTCCCTTACGATCACGCGGAGGGGCGAGGAAACACTGCCGATGCTAATTTGACAGTGACCTTGTGGTGAGCTGGCTTTGCTACCCTGCATGAACTTTGTCAGCTTAGAAAGGGCCGTGCTGTGTGCACAGACACCTATACAAGGCCAGTGTGGGTGGAGGGGAGCATCCCACCAGCAGAAATTAGGACTGTTTTCTTTTTTGATTTTTCCCATTCTTTTCTGTGATTCGCAGCCTAGAGAAACACCGCAAGAATGAGGAGAATTTCGGTAGGTCGGGTGCAAAGGCAAGGCAGGATGTCAGAAGTGGGTGAAAGATAAGAAGCTGCGTTTGCTTAGAGTTTGGGAAAGTTGGACTGTAAGTTTGAGGAACAACTGGGATGGGGTTTTTCAGGGTGGCAAGTATGGAGATCAGCAATCAGTTTTGTACTGCCCAGTCACAAAGATTGCTGTCATGATTCTTGCCATTGTGGTGGCTCGTGCCTTACTCCCATTTGTAGGAAACGCAAGTGATGGAAGCTTAGAGAGCAGACTGGAGTGAACAGGGATGCCAGACACACGTCCTAATGGGCATGCTGTGGACACGTGTTCATCCGTGTCTTGCCTCTGTGTCCCAGGTCTGGGTGACTCCCTGCCAAGTAAATGAAGGCAAGTGGAGGAGAACCATGACCTTCATAATGCTGTGGACTCAATCAGCCTGATGACAGGCTCAGAGTAACAGCACCAGCAACATACACAGATGTGTGGCTAAGAGCAGTTTCGGCTTTTTTTTTTTAAAAGAAAGCTGTCGCCTGAAGAGATGGGGTAGACATTTTCTGAAAGCTCTGTCTGTGTGTTTGTCTGATGAAGTGGGTCAGTGATCTTCCTGGTTATCGGAACACTCACAGAAATGAATTTCCACTTTTCTCCCCAAATGCGAACATAAATATCTCATGTTACTGCATTTAGGAGGCTGAGGATCCCACAAAGATGTCATAGTCTCTGTTTGTCAAAAGCTGCTGTAGAGAACCCCATAAGTCCATGAAGACTGTGAGAAGAGGTTCTTCAGGTGCTCTAAAGCACTCAAGGGGCCTAGAAGTGACTGAAGGAGACACCCAAATGCTCCGTGGCTTTCCGTCTCCCTCGGCCTGCCTAAGAACGTGACACTCGCAGAAAGAGTTCCCAAAAATAATTGGTTTGGATGGACAGAAAGACTTTGGCTCTAGCATTCTGCTCCTCTGGTTTATGGCCAGTGTTCATGCCAGCATCCTTTGTAGGGAGCTCACTCCTGCAGTTGGGAGCCGCGGGTTTGCGGGCTGTGCAGAAATGCTCGCTCCCTGGGAGCAGTCTGAATAGCAAGGTGTGATATCTTCATTACATAGCACTTCAAAAGGGAATTCCTCTCAGACCCCGAGCACGCAGCTGGAGCATGCAAATAGGGTGTCTCTTTTGAGAACCCCAAAGAGCACATGAATTAGTGTGTTAAATATTAGCTATTGAATATTGGAGGAAATGGGTAGTCATAGCTATCAGCATTTTCTTGACCCTTCATATCAGAAAGCAGCCAGTTCTCTTGCATTTAGGAGAGAGAACATGCAGCTTTTTTCTTTTTTTTTTTTTTAACATGCTAACATATAAAACATTCTAAGGGAAATTCAGTAATTTTTTTCCTCAAGTAAGACACTCTTCTCTGCAAGAAGATAGACAGATGTTTTATATTTTTATATCATTATAGTTTTGGAAAATATGGAGAAATACTTATGAAAAATGCCAACAGTATCATTCTTTCATTCCTTTATTCAGACCTAGGTTAGGGAGTTGCTTTGATGAAATTTAACAATATCTTTGTGAGGATTATTCTTTTATACAAAGGTGCTTGTTTGATTAATTTTGTTAAGGTAGGACTGTCTACATTTAGATAGCCTGACAAATATGAGTCACAAATGTAATTCCTTAATCTTCATGGCAGGTGAAACTTCTTATAAAATGAGACATAAGAGATGCCACTGCAAGGAAAAATGATTGACAAAGCAAAGTACAACAGAAATGGAAAAAAGGGACCTGAAAAATAGGTAATAGATCAAACAAAATGTGCTCCGTGCTTTGTCCTGAAGGTTCCTCAAGTGGAGCATAGACAATGACGAGGTGAAGAGTCACAGACTGTGCTTTTATGGTGTCTTCTGCTCAGCAAGTTCCCAGAGCATTTCACAGAGCATCTCACGTGAGCAGGAGGCAGCACTGGAATGCCACAAATTTATGGGTGGTAAAACGTGTTGCCAGAGCGTAGTTAATTAGAGATGTTGCTGGTCTGTGTGAGGGGCCAGAAGCCTCTGAAATTCTTTCATCTCTAGGTTTACCAGAGTCTTTCCCATAAGTCATAAAAGACACTGGCTGTGAGGACATGATGATACACTGCCCTGGGAAGTGGTGTCAGAAGCGTGCGCTGCTTCAAACGCATCCCAGGAGCTAATCACCCAAGTCCTGTCCTCTTGCTGGAAGTGACTGTGTCAGGGAGCAGGAGGACTCAGGACGCCCAGGTGCTGAAGCTGGAGAGCCAGCTGGGGTTTCGCTGTCTGGAAGTGGGGGCAAGTCTGGTGTTGCTACAAAGAGAGCTGGAAAGTATGAAAAGAACAAATGTAGTCTGGTTCCCTCTTTAGCTCAGACAGCCACTTTAAGTGCCTTTCTAGGGAGGGTGATGGAGTTGAACAGCTCTTTGCAGCCAGGTCTCTTTGGCAGCCTAGGCTATGCCCAGGCAGAGGGGCGTGGAGAACCGGCAGCAGTCTCTCTGCAACTGATTTATGGGGGCACAGGAGATATGTGACAGGCAGGGTTGAGAAGAGTTCACCTCCCCGCTTTCTTTCTCTTTTTTTTTCTTTTTTTTTTTCTTTTTTACATCAGAACACATGCAGAGAAATATCTGATTGCACTAATAGCTTTATTACTTTTAGCATGTACTCACTTAGCCAAACAGGTGAAACTGATTTGTGCCAGGTTTTTACGAGCCCAAGGGCCAAGCAAGCAAAACGGGAGTTTTGTGTGACAGGGCCCAGCTTCTTCTGGTTCTCATCCCGGTTTGAAATTTGTGAGAAAATTCAATTTGAGCAAAGCACCCTTTTCAACTCTGAGACAAGCTCGCGGCCACCTGAATCAAAACCAGATGTACTTATCAGGCCTAAAGATAACAAATAGCGGCTTGAGATCCTGTCAGCAGAGGACCACCGGAGCAAGGGCTACAAAACTCGCTTGCCTCATGAAATTCTAGCACGATGCATATTAATGCTCACCAGATCTGGAGTCAGGTCTCCTCAGCTCCTTTCCCCCCTCCCCTTTAATAAATCCTGAAGAACATCGCTGCATTGTAAACTGGTTATTTGAGACTGTTTAAGTAAAACCTAAAGCCCCCACATCCCTCTAATTCCTCCCCCTTCTCCCCCTCCCTTTCCCTCTTCCCCCCAGGCTGACAAAAGCAGGTCTTTTCAAGTATGCCCATAGCAGGAGATGGTTTGTTTTGGCAAGGGAGCAGGTGCCTTCCCCAGCTCGGAGATCTGGAGTGTCAGCAGTGACCCTGAGGTCTTGGGTGGCCAGCTTCACGCTTACACTTCCCCATGTCAGCCGATACACCTACCACCCACACGCTGAAAGCTTCCAGCAAGCTCAGAAATGCTTAAAAAGGGAGCTGACCTTTCCCTCCTCTCTTCCCTCCTCCTCCTCCTCCTCCCCCTCCCCCTCCCCCCCCCCCCC
>VZTA01024417.1:148331-246897 GCA_013398855.1 Mohoua ochrocephala
GAGAACGTTATGAATGTCAGGCCCCACTTCTTATAAACAGCAAGGTAGGGGATCGTTTGAACGCTGGGGTTGTGTAACCTTAGCTTCTTGCAGATGATTAAAATATGACCATGTAAACAAATGATGCCTTAAATCCCTGGAATATTCTGCCCCACTCTTATCTAAAGAGAAAGAGAAGATGGGAGGATTATGTGGATATTTTTCAGGGTAATTCTATTTGGTGCTCCTAAGCCCAGGGTGTCTGTTTCAGCACGAAGTGGACCGGTCTTCTGTTACCTTTTAATTATTCTTTTCTATTTGCATCTTCCAAACAAAATCATTTTCCCACATGGTGCTTTAACGAGCTTCAGTAGTCTCCACTAAAATGCATCACTGAGAAGACGTGTAAAGCATGACCTAAGCCAGTCCCTGGGCTGCTCTGCGCTAACACGTCAGCAGACCCTGGAAAAGCTCTAGCTGCCCGTGCTGAAGGGTTTCCAGCCCATGCTGAGGTGAATGCTATTAATTGAGAAGTGCATTGACTGGAGCTGTTAATTTAACAGAAAAACCTCACTTTGGCATTCCAGAATTTAGTAATACAACCATAAAATATGTCAATTATGAAAATACCATTTCATAATTTTCTCCTGGACTGTTGGACCCTGCACCGAAATGAATGTCTAGAGCGCTGTAAATTGTTTTTTTAAACACACACACACACACAGAGAAGCCCTTGCCCAGAAATGTCTCTCTAGATAAAATTCTCTAGTTCAGCACACATAGTGATGATAGACCAATAACTACAGCACATCCCAGGACCGCATTTTGCTCTCAGGCAACCCCACTGAAACCTTATCACTGTCCAAGCAGCCACCCAGGGGAAAGAGAGGCACATTTTGACCCAATAAGGAGCTGTAAAATGGCTTTTTTTCAGGGGAAAGCCACCAAGGGCGCGATGCATAAAGAAAGTTGATGTTCCATGCATGTCCTTTCAAGGAAAACTACACGAGCAGTACCAGACTAAGCTCGGTTCAGCAGTTTCCTTACCAGTTACTTAGCTTTCCAGTTAACGCTACCAATGTGGTCACTGGAGCAGGGGCAACAAAGTTCCCATGATTATAGTCAGGCCAAATAAGCCACTTCCTCTGCTAAGTGCTAATCAACATTTTCCTTTTGCCTTCCTAAGCAGTTGCAAGGGGAATATTGCCTCTTCCATGCAGGCCAAAAGAATTAGGCAACCAAAACACAGCATTACTAGAATTGCACTTCTCCCTCGCCCTGGCCATGGCAGGCTGGATGCAACACCCCAGGGTAACTTTCTGAAAAGGACCAACAACCCTCAGGCTCCCACCCAGCTTCTGCTTTCTTTCTCCCATCACTCACCCTAATCAAGTCATGCCCTCCTTCCGACTGCCTCGTGGTAGGGGGGTCACATTTCCAGAGGCTTTTGGGTCATCTGTCATGTCGAGCCTTTTCCTTTGTGTTTACACTTGGCGGTTGGTTTTTGTTCCCTGATGCTCCATGTGGGCTGAATTCAGTAATGGCTACTTGGTTTTTGCTGAAGATTTTGAAGCCTGATGTTCCCTTTCCATCTCCCTCGAGCTCCTTGTCTCTTTACCTGCATCTCAACATTATTATTATTACAATTATTTTTAAAAAATTATTGTTGTTGTTATTATTATTATTATTATTATTATTATCAGCTACCTAAAAGGAGATTGTGGCGAGGATGGACCGGTCTCTTCTCCCAGTCAGCTAGTGACAGGATGAGAGCACAGAGACTCAAGCTGTACCAAGGGAGGTTCAGGTTGGACATCAGGTTGGGCATCAGGAAGAATTCCTTCATGCAAAGGCTTCTTAAGCATCGGAATGGAGTGCCCGGGGAGGGGGTGGAGTCACAATCCTTGGAGGTGTCCGAGAAATGACTGGATGTGGCACTTAGCGCCATGGTCTAGTTCACAGGGCGGTGATCTATCATTGGACTCAATGATCTCGGAGGTCTTTTCCAACCTAAATGATTCTGAGTTTCAGAATGATTCAAACGTTTTTCAGTAGTCCCCTGAATCATAAATCCAACTGCACCTTGAACTGCAGAAGTTAAAAAAACGTGGCCGGCTTTGTATTTTCTGTCTCAAGCCTATGACTGCTGTAAAGACCTATGCTTCTTGTGCCATGTGGCACCTTCCTTCTCTAGAGGTAGCAGCCTCGGGTTCCCAGGAATTGCTTTTGTCTCCTGCTGGCAGTGACTTGTGCTGTCAGGACTTGGCCACAGGATGGCAATGTGTGTATGGAGTGAGACAGACTTGCTGCTGTCCCGCTGGGAGGTTCAGGATGAGGGATGAAGCTGGGAAAGCTGGACGCCGGAAGAGGCAGTGACCATCGTTTTTCTGGGCTCTGCTGTGTTTTGTAGTTGTTGTTGAAGTCAAATACACTGCTGGCTGGAAAGTACCTCTCTCCAAGAAGAGGCCTATATTTAGGTAATTATCCCAAACCAAGCTATATGTAATTACAGCTTCTGATTTCAAAGGCATTTGCCAGTTCAGGCCCGTTGCCATCTTGTGAATAATTCTTTGTCACACAAGCTTGCTGGCAAGGCTGATGCAAGTGGCTGCTCTGCATTAAATTTGGGCTATATGATTGGTCATGTACTTTATAATGGGATGTAACTCTTCTCTCTTTTAACGACTGTAACTCTTAAAAAGAACCTGTTGGGTAGGAAGAAAGACATGGTGATTAACACCTCCATATGGACTACAGGAGACCCAAGGTTCAAGACCTTGGACTGCTGTTGCCTTCCTATGCAATCTTTGGCAAACCTCGTAATAATAGATCCAAAAGACTACCTAAGTGCCTGAAAGTCATCTGTGAAAAGCTCAGGTTTTGGCAGAAATGAAGTCCAGAACAGTATATTAAGAACCAGTGCTCGCAATCCAGTGTGTGGGAACAGCATGGCCCTTTCAAATGGAGTTCATTGCCCCTTCCTCCTGCCCCCTGACAAGCAGGATCACCTGGCTAGCAGGATCTGGGATGGAATGGGATCAGCCTTCAGCCCTGCTCCTTTCTCCTGGGTGCTGGAGGTGCCTTAACTTTCTTTGGAGCTTCACTTTGGAGCCTTCTCCCGAGGTAGGCGCCATCAGCATTTCTTTCCTATCAAGGTTGCTGTTTCATGTTCTTATGTGGTGAAACTTGCCTCCAGTGTCCTGTCTCCCGATTTTGTCCTCAATCTCCCTGTGTTTCTCTGTGCCACTCGGCAATAGCATGTGGGAGTATTCTATGAATGTTTCTCTTTTTAAGAGTCACAAGGTTTGAGGCACTTTAGTGAGGTGGGGTTGCATGAAGGCTTGGGTATTGACTGCTTTTGCAAATGCAGTTCGAACAAGTGCATAAGGCGGTGTAGAACTCTCAAGATGTCTGCTGTGCTTAAACAACTTACAGTGGGTTTTACACTAGTAAGAGATTCAAAGTTGGATGCTCCAAGTGTGGGGGCAATAGTTATAGCTCCCAGAGGGAGCCCAGCTCCAGGAGTCAAATAAAAATACACCCAGAAGTGTTATTTCTCAGCAACCCCCCTATTAGAGACACCACTTTACAAGGAATTATTTCCATTCGTCCTGCAGTAAGCCCTTGTTCTCAGCTGGCAATCAGACTCTGTTTTATTTTGGCTTTTTTCCTGACCTAACATAAAGGGTCTTAGGGCCTCCTGGGGAACTGGAGCCCTTCAAACAGCAGCTGAAGGTAAGGGGGAGCCAAGCAGTGTTTGGGACAAGTGGATTTGAGGGGCCTGTGGTTCTCCTGCCCAGCTCTGTGTCCAGCTTTGGCTGCTGGGGTCCTGGGAGAGAGGCATTCACAGTTTTCCTGTGGTAATTGCAACAGGGCATTGGCCAGCAGCAGCTGCTGTTGATCCGCTTGTACTTCTGCTCCAGCCGAGTGAACATTAGCTTTAAATATTTGACACTCTGAGTGGTTAGTGTGGGCACGTAATTGTTGCTTGTAAATAGGACTGTCTCAGAAGAAAATCTCAGTGTTTTGGGGGTTTTCTCACCTTGGCTTCTCTTTAAGACTTTCCATTTTCATCAGCCAGTCATCTTCCACCGTTGGAATAATCCCTTTTTTTTTTTCTGAAGCCATCATTCTGTTATCGCATGTCACTACGATGGTTACAAGTTTCCACCTGTGTCACTTGCTGTGTCCTGATTCTGTGATTCTGTGTGTCAGGGACTCTGGTGAAGACCAGAATCCCTGAAGGCCTTTTTGAGGGTAACACATAACCTGCCATTGGCCAGAAAACACCAGGAGAAAGAAGAGCAAAGGCTGCTGATAGGAAGTCAAAGACTTCTCTGGCTTTATTTGGCTTTGGAAACAAAGGATAAATGTAACTTATTTTACTGCTTACATGTCCTGCAGGATAAATAAAACTTATATTTGAATTAATTCAGAACGTGGATTCCTTCCCAAAAGGGAAGGACTCTGTGTGTGTGTGTGTAGGTGGACTAAAAGTTATTTCTCAGCTGAAGAGAAAACATAGCAACTCCACTAAAACATCACTACAATATGTATGGCTACTTTTCTCTTGCTGTATTTTAAGCCATAAAATCTAAATGGGAGCTCTTCTCTCTATTCCTCACAGAATGAAGGTCCGACACATTTCTGTGGTCTTCCTAGGCACCAGGATCAAATGGTATATTAAAGACTCCTTTAATATAAATCTCACAACTATTGTGTGCCATGCCATTTGATCTGCCCTATCTGATGATACTGGAGTGAAAAATCCTGGAAATGCCATCATGCTAAAATATCTATTTCTTCCCCTAAAGAACTTGCCAAGAGCATAATCTTTAGTGATGGTAGAAATACATGTTGAAAATTGCCAGTCAAATAATTGGTGTATTTCAGCCACCTTGTATTATCAAAGCACTGAAAATCACAGGTGTGGAATACACCAGTCCTACAAGATGCATATTTGGCAGCTGTAATCCATAATGTTAGAGTAATATGTGCGTGTTCATCATACTTGTCTTGATTTGAATGTAGTTTACAAGTTCTTCCTTAGACAGTTCTTGGAAGTTTACAAGTTCTTCCCTCAGACTGAAGAGTTGAGTCTTGAAGTCCTCTTGGACAAATCTGCATTAGAGTTAAAAGGTTTTAAGCCTGCACATATTGAAAGATTGAGTCCTCTAGGGAAAAAAAAGGCCATTTCAGGAAAGAAAAAACCCTTTATATTTCTTCATCTCTTTCCTCCTTCAGCTTTCACTGGTGACCTTTCTTTTCAGGAAGGGCTGAGTTTGCACTGTCTCTGCCCATCCTGTCCTGAGGATAGGTGTTTCATGTGTGTGTCTATGTGCTTTCATGTGGTTTTCCCTTACTTTGGGCTAGTTCTTCATTTGCGACTTTTTCAGCTGCCACCCTGGTGATCTGCCTTAGGGGAGATGCCAAACAGGAGTCTCAGGTCTGAGGAAGAAAAACCCTTTTGTGTAGGTCCTACAGCAATAGATATGCAGTACGAGCATGATTTATGTGACGTGCTGTGTGTGGGTTGAAGAAAAGACACTGAGGTTTATTAATTCAGATTAGGATAGGGCTGAGGCTTTGACATAAGTGCCTCTGCCTCCAGCTGCCCTATGGAGATGGCTAGGCTTTGCCACCAACACAAAACAGTAGGTAAGCCTGTCAGACTGACTCATACAGAAAGAGTGAAAAGTGATGTCCTCTAAAATACTGGATTTATTCCCGTAAACCCCAAAATCAGGAAAATAAAGAATTATGGTGAGAATTCCCATTGCTTAAGGAGAGGAGAAGAATTAAATAAGAAAACCATATACATTATAAAACAGTAGACTTACTCCTATTTTGATGTCTTTTTTCTTTTATTTTTTTTCTGTTTTCTTTTATTCCCCTACCCTGCACTTGGTATGTCTGTTACAATGTGATTATAGCAACAGTTTAAGAAAAATCTCTCTGCTTTTTGATTGAGCACTGCAGTGCCAATTTCTGGGATCTGGTTTTATAAGCTGAGGAATGAGTTGGGTGGGAAAAAGGTTGAATCACCTCAAAATCAGACTGTGCTCGTACGTTATGAGGTTAAAATGTTGTAAGACTGCTTCCTGATAACCAATTTGTGTGACTCAGGATTGAATAATGTTGATGTTAAAAGGTCTGATAGGTCTGTTCTTCCAAATGAGAGCTGGCTAGTCAGGCGGGCATCAGTTCATTCCTAGTATATAACACAGTGACACAAAGACAAATAACTTGGTGAAGGAGCCCCGAGAGTGGCTGTGGAATTACCTAATTGTGGATAAATAAGAGTAGAGGTCATCAGCATCCCAGCTTTTACTAAATTTAGGTTGACTACTTAAGAAAGGAAATAGCTTTCAAGAAAATGTGGAATGCTAGCCAAGGAGTTAGGTGATGGAAAAATCAAGGATCATAAAGGGACTTTATATTCTACGGTGCAAAGCTGAAGGATAGCTGAAAACTTTTCTGATTGTGCAGCAACAAACTGTAAGAGTCCCTATTGTGCCACTAGAATATAGAAATTTAGAGACTGAACAAAGACATTTCTTGAAAATACAAGTGTGAAAAATGCTTTTATAGGTACATGGCCTAACCAGAACAAGACACATAAAGTGAACAAAATCTGACTGGTTATGATTAGTTTAAAGTGGATCTTAAAAAAAAAAAATAAAAATCATGGATTAATTTTAGACACAATAATTATAACTCTTTAGAATCACATTTAAAAGTTCCCCTCTCTTTTCCTTCCCACTGCCAGCATCTCTTCTCCCTTCTATCAACCTTCCCTAGACGCTTTCTCCTTCCTTAGCATGCAGTCACTCAAATAATTGGCTTAACATTTGCTTCAGCTGAGAGGATGGACGCTCTGGGAGAGAGGGCAAAGGAGTGAGATAAGAAGGAAGAAGAGAAAAGAAGCTGAAATAAAGGGTTGGAAGAATAGAAACTCAAAAATGCATTAGCGACTAACTCGACATGTTTTCTTCCGGTTGGTCTGTTTTAGGAGACCTGACTCATTTCCAGACACCCTAGTTTCCTTAGGATCTTCTCGTGCAAAAGAAGAAAGAAGTTGGACTGAGAAGCCCACGAAGAACAATCCCTTTGTAGTGTAAAACAAGTTAAAATCCACTTATTTACTCTGATCCTGTCACACAAAGTGAGCAAAATCCACTACCTCAACAATAAGGCCAGGTAACTTTAAAACTAAATAAATTATATGGAATGCCATTTGGAGTTAATTTTTCATGTTGGTTCAGTGTTACATCTGGCTTATTTTTTTTTTAAATTGCTAAATAATTCTATCACAAATGGTGACTTCTGTGATAAACAAATTGAGAAGTACCAGCCCACCTCTGGAGCCACAATTAAAGGGCAGTAATTTGTGACAGACAGGAGGGCTTCTTATGCCAATATGCATCTCTGGATATCACTTCTTGCTTTTTGCAGGGACTTTGGGGTGGGTATGTTGTGTAATTTGAGTGGTTTGAAGAGGGCTCCTTAATCCTCTGTCCCTCATAAACAAGTGGCGTAGGGAAAAATGTTGAGGCCTACGGAAAATTGCCAGTTTGGAGATACGTCAGTCACACCAAATTACAAACCCAGATGAGGATTTCAAGTTGTTAAACAGATTTGATTTGGAGGAGTCAAGTTCCTCAGCGATATGTACAGAGCTGAAAAGGGTGGATTAATCTGCATAGGTTTGAGGACAGACGGAGCTGTCAAAGCTCGCACAAGATTATCTTGAGAAGCACAGCAAAGCTCTGATTCAAATCCTGTTGAGAGTGTCAGTGGGAATGAACCCATGGATATTAAAGAGCTTTGGGACAAGCTTCAAGTATGGGCTGCAAATAAAGTTAGCTGTTTAGTCCTACCTGTGGGACAATGTGCCCAAACAATAAGCATGCCTCCTGTGTGCTTAGGAATTGAAGGGTTTGGGTTTTGAGATCTGGGGTTTCTTGGGTTTCTTTGAGGTGTGGGATTGGTTTTTTCTCTTTTGTTTTTGCTGTCTGGGGTTTTTTACTTCTCAAACATTGCGCAGACAGAATTTTGATCTTCAGCAGTCAATACCAGTATGTATTTGTGTATGTGTGTTTGAGGAAACCTGAGTCAGAAGAGAGAACCTATAGAGACCAATAAAAAAGGAAAAGAGAATTAAACTGCCAGTCAGACTTCAGTTGCTTTTTAGTCACTAGCTTCTTCTTTCTCTGTTAAATAGCAATTTATTAAAATTTAAATTTGAAAACAAGTATTTCACAGTCTGGTTTTCAACCAACTTTAAAAAAAAAATTTTTTTTGAAACAGTGAGACAGTGTTGATGTGATTATGGCAATAAATTATTATGGGCTGAAACGAAAAAGGGAAGATTTACATTGCATTTTGAAAGCTGTGAAAGTTACAGTAAGTCTGTGGTTCCAATACCAGTAAATAGCTCTTCTATTACAGAATAGCCATTCTTTGTCTGGAGACTGAAAGCAGAAATTGAAAAATATGGTTCATATATGAAAACATTTTTAAAAATTGTCTCATAAAGATGCAGTGAAGCAGCTGAAACCAAACAAGTACCGTATTTCAGGGTGTGACAAGTGATGTGACAGAGCAAGTTGGATCAATATATATTGCACCAAAACCAATGATCTATGAACCAGGAGATTTCAGATCCATTGCTCCATGTGGGCTACATCAGTGCTATGACAGCAGGCCCTTGCTCGTTGTAAAGCTTGGGATATGCAGAATGATCAATCCTATAAGCTGTTACACACTGGTTTTTAGGTCTACTAAGACTTAGCATTCATCTATTTTCTTTTGGCATCAAGGTGTCATTTACCATGCAGCCCAGGGTCTGGTCTCCAGGCTATGCTGACTTGTCTCTCACTTAAACAGTTCTGTTACGCTAAGTGATAGTAAGAGTGCCCAATGGGAATGACATCTCAAAAGGACTCCTGAAATATCTTGTGCTTGGATTGAGTGGTGATGAGTGCCTGGGAGGACTTAGCTCCAGTATTACAGAGAGAACTGACTTTCCCCAGTGGTCAGGCGTTGGGACCGTGGGGAAAGAGGTGGCAACATGTTTACTGAGCACTGGGTCATTTTGAGGGCCTGCTGAAGTACTGCTCAGTGCCTTAGAGATTTCTCAAGTGTTTGCAGGAGGGAGTTAAGCCTGGCTCACAACCAGACTGCCTGCAGGTAATCCTCACCCTTGTGCAACGATGCGGCAACTGTAAGTAATGCTCCAGTGCTCCAAGAGTCCTCGAGGCTTGGATGTGACACTTGCCCAGCAAGATCTTGGGTTTGATAAACCTCAGGCCTGGTGCCAGCCCTTTCCTGGAAAGGCATAGGAAGGATGTGCTGAGGACCTGGGCTGTGTGAGGAGGCAAGAGAGGGACTCAGTCACTGCAGGACACAACTAGCATGGTGCTTGGCTGTCTCAGGATGGAAACCGCATATGGGATTCAGCTCCATGATAAAAGACGACCTCAGGTTTCTGCATGTAGCTGCGTAAATGTCAGCCAATATCTAAGATCCTGTCATAGTGGAAAGGTCATCAATGCAATCAGTGGGGTGTGGCAAAAGAGCCTGCTTCCCTGAGACAGACACTTATTTCCTGTATTAAGTACTCTTGTGGCTCTGTTGTTTGTATTCTTCATGTTGAAAAGCCTTCATCAAGGCGTTAACCGGCTCTGTGCATTAGCACGACCTTGGTTCATTTGAAGTGCCTTGAATTCAAAAGGTGATTCATCACATCCTGAAAAATATATAGAGTGACCACCTGTTCCTCAGCTGAAGGGATTCATGTGGCAAGACTGAAAGTGTGTGCAGTTACGCTGCTGAGGTTCCGAGACCACTGCCATTGGAAAGGCACCTGTGTGAATCCATACGTCTGCCATGGAGTCTGCTGAAGGAAGTTGTGTATTGACTGTACTAGAGGAAACTTCTTGTGATGAACTGCGTGATTTGTGCTTGACTGGAAGGAGCTGGATTTATGTCCTTAGAAAAGGAGATTTTTTTTTTGTCATGACAGAATGATGTGGCAGGTATGTTTGTACGTCTCTCAGAATGTTTCCACTGTCATGGAAAACAAGTGGAGACTGATGCATTCTCTTCTGAAATGTCCATTGTTCCTAGTGCCATGTTTCTTTAGTGGATTTGTGTATCCTCTAGAGCTGTAATACAAAGGGGAAGCCTCTTATAAACAGTCCTCTTTATCTTGATGAGTCCCTTGAAAATGTTGCAAATAGCTAAATGTTTTGTGCCTGCAAAGGATCTGTCACTGAACAAAGACAGACTGATTCATCTTTTTAATCACCAGTAAGTACAGCAGAGTCTGAAAACTAACAAGAAGGTTACACTCTTTCAGGAGCTTTCTCTGCTAGTCTGAATGAGAAATACGGTTTTTAGCAAGAGGGGGGTTGGCAAAATTGAGTCTGTAGCACATTACTAATTCTGCAAGTGAAATGCCATTCGGGCTTTTCATAGTGCTTGTTGCAAAATCCTTTTAGAAGCAGTCTGAGCAATTTTCTTTTGGATTTTCCTTAGATAGAGAAATAACTAAATTTGCAGCTATCAAAGATGGTTTCCCAAAGGCTCCAGCAAACAGAGAGGAATAAAAGAGTGTCACCTTTTCAATTGCTTTCATCTTCAAAAGGGCAGGAATGAAAAGCATAATACAGATTGCGAGCAGTGGACAAGAGAATTGAATTAAAATATTGAATGGGTGAAAAATTAAGGCAGTAAGATTCAGTAAGATCCCCATGAATTGTTTCTATCTTACGTATGAGTGCAAATGTAAGGATGAGCCCTGTGTTAAAAAAGAGAGAGGTCAAGAGTGAAATAAGCAACATATTGATGAGTCCTTTCCTCAATGGGTAAAAGAGAATAACTCAATTGAATGTAATGGGGGTTTTGCTTAGTTTTTTTTCCTATTTAAGTCAAATTTGCATTTATTTTCCAATAGTGGTTCATCTTTTGATTAGTAATGTAAAGTACTCTGCATAGAATTGTCTCTCTGCTTATAACGTTATCTTGGTACATTGCATGGATCTTGGTACATTAGCCTATTTTCATAATCTCATTTTAATTTTCATAATTTAATTCTTCTTAGTTTCCTTTCCTAACCCTTTAGGGGTGAAATTTTGGCTCTGACAAGGTAAATATCAAAACTTGTGTTGACTAAAGTGGGATTCGAATCTCCGAGAAAATTCCACCCCTTAAGATAAGGGGGTAGGATTAAGGGGCAGGGGAAGAGATGTGTTTCCAACTAAACACTTATAGGAACAGTTTCTTCCTGTGTGTATGAGTAATTTTAGGGCCGTTCAGATGTATAAAAGAAGAATTTTTACTGAAATATCTGTGAATAGTTTTGAAAGAGACAAGTTGCACGATGCTCATCATCTAGTAATGTCTAAGGTAATGGCATCTAATAATGACAGCCAGCCATGTGAATGTAAGAAAACAATTAAATTCTTTACTGAATCAAGGCAATAATGTCTTTTGCATTGCCCTACACATTTGGGTTTAACCAGATCACTCTCTGGCAAATGCCTAAGATACTGTGTTGACAGGTCTTCTGCTTGATTTTAAACCCGAATGTTACTATTTGGTCATCATTTCTAATACGCACTCTTGAGGGATGGACACTGGAAGATGGAAGAAGGAAAGTGTTTTCAATGAAAAACATGGTAGAGTTGAGGTACCAGCAATCTAAAGGACATGCAGAAGAGCAGTACTCTTTGTCCACGATGGGTTACACGAGTCACATTATCCTTCCATGGTATTGTAGCAAGGAGATGAATAGAAGATGCTTCACTTACAGGATGGCTGGGAACAAGTTCTGTTAAAAATTATTCCTACCTGGTCTTTTACAACAGAAAGTATCTGGATCACTTTGTAACTTCTGACTTTTTTAATCACTATCCCCAAAACTACGGAATATAAGTAATGTATTTGGCAACGCCCAAGAACAATCAATTGATGAGTTTGGCAGGACTAGAAAAAGAAGAAATCTCAACAGCTATAATTCACCTAGTATTATTAGACTGACCAAGCCTGAAAAACAAGATGTATGATTGGCCAGATTATTTTGAGAAGTGTAATGCAAAATAACAAGAAATAACAGCAACCGTTACTTAAATGGTGTGGTGGAATGGCGTTATGGCACTGCTAAGCAAAAGCATCATTCACCAAGGTTTGCACTGAGGTGGAAAGTGAATTACCATCATTAAAATTATGAAAGTATGTAGAAGTGTGAGGGAAAACCCACAGTCCCTCGCTGAAAGTATATGGTTCCAGTTTCAACCAGATTAATCTAAAAATAAGGATTTGATAGCACATCTAAATTGAAGTCACTGGATGTTGCAAATGTTTGGGGTTTTTCTTCTTCTAACTTGTTTTAAAATATTGCTGTTTCATATAAATGATTTATTTAAAGTCACCTCGATTCTTGAGGTACTGCAGGACATGCAGGCTCTGTGACGAAGTTTTTCTCATTTAAATACAAAAATAATAGCCTTCTGTCTTTTTCTTTGCAGTCATCACAGCAATAAAAACAGAGAGAAGATGAAACCACCTGTTGAGTTGAAAACAACTCAGCTGCTGAATAAAAATTAATAAGGTTCAATTATTGTAAAGCTTTTGCTGTTGTTTGGTACCTTTTAATCTCCCGTGGAGAAACGTTAAAATTATTCTCCATCCCTACATGGCTTTAAAGAATAGATTCTTTCAGCCTTCAAGGAGAATAGATGTCCTTGTTTTCTTCGGTGATTTTAAATCTAGAGCCCAAACCTTTTTTGTGTCCCCAGAGTCTAGCACACAATAGCTTTCCACGCCATGACTCCTGTCCAATGGACTTGAAGGGAGCCACTTTGTCTTTTTTTCAACTTTCTGTAACTGCTGGGATTCTTCCTAATGTAGCCCAAAGGACCTTATATGTTTTATACAGAGTGTTCATCAACCTATGCAGTTATTTCCCATGCTAATCAATGTTATCTCTCAAAAACCTTCTTCTGAGGAGAAGGAGCTCTTGGTTGTGGGGAAGTGTTTGGTTTAGAAGATGCATAGATAAGTCTTTATTAATATTCTTGGTTTTAGTGGCTGTCTTGCTGTTCTGAACTCAGTGGTTTGTATTTCTGTTCGCCATCATATTATCCATAGCAGCACGGGGAAAAGCTTTCCAGTGTTCTCTGTTAATGTTTCGCTGAAAGTAGAATGCTTAATAAATGTGGACATAATGGGGTCAACATGTACCAATTACACTATTTTTCCTTCTGATTCTTAATTTTTAATACTTCTATGGTAAAACCACTGCTTTGTCTATCCAAACAATACTCTTCTTTAACCTTCAGAGTATAAAGAAGCCTTGGTAAAGGTATGACTCAAGGTCAGAGTTCCAGACAGGGAAGGATTCAAACATTGTTGTATTTCCAGTAGTAGCCACTTCTAATTAATTTTATTAATTGGTCAATTGTTGCTAGAGAAAAGGAAATGTACTCTAAGTAATTCTTCTGTTTTTCGGTGTGCCAGTCCAACATTTTCCATGTATTCAAGAAATGCCGAGGAATAAAATGATGGGCATTTGGTATTAAAATCTATGTCCCATGAAAAATTTTGCTATGAATCAACTGTGTAAAATCCACAACATTTTTGTTCTATTATTAACTGCTATTCAGGCAGCCAGTCTGTGCACTTTTAATCTTGCTGTCATCAGTGATTGGATTTCACTCTGGCAGTTTTTTGGACAGAAACCGAAAACTTCTGACAAGCTCCATAAAGACATGATTTTTGGCAAAAGGGACTTTCTTTGGCAATTAAAACATTTCTCTCTGGAATTGCCATCAAGGCCCAACCAGGGCAGACCTAGTCCATTTTTCTGTCTGACTTTTCTTTTTTTTTTTTTTAACATTCAGAGTAAAAGATCAATTATTCTGGTAAATGTTCCTCGTATGTTTAAAGAGGCATATATTTCATTGGAAGAAGAATGCTTTGCTGGAAATAAAAATGGCTCCAGGGGTAGATAAATTCATAACTGGTATAAAATTTAGTAGCTCCAGGGGATACCCTGTGATGACTTAGCTACCTGCACTGTAATAATGATTCCCAAATTAGGAGACATATTCCTGTTGGTTAGGAGTGAGCTCATGAGTTTGACTGCAAAGTTCAGCCTAATCCAGTGTTTATGTATTTGGTTAAAACAGATAATGTGCCAGACTGTGGTTTGGTTGCAATGGCCAAACTCTTTACTTCCCAGAGCAGAGATGCTCTTCTCTGATGGACAAATACTTTAGACTCGACACCTCCCACTCCCACCTTCTTTCTCTCATGTTCTCAGAGCCTGAGGAACTTCTTATATTGTGCTTTGCACAGTGCCTGCTGCTGTGAGATCGAGAGGTCTGACAGGCTTGTTTGGGTGATTCAGGGACTAGGTCACTCTAATAAGAAATGCAAAATGTGAGGCAGTGTTGCCTCAGCTGCGCTGCAGACTCAGTTTGCTCCATTCTGCAACAGTCCCTCTTGGCCAACATTTAACACCGTGGCTGGCACAGCAGAAATTGCTCTGAATCCTGGTTCACACACGCCTGCTCCATAGGAACAGCTGGACTCCTCTTTTGTGCTGCTAATAAAAATTCTGCATGCTTGAATTGATCTTACTCTCAGAAATGATTTAAATGCTACATCATAAAGTGCCATTTGAAACTCCTGGGGTTTTTAAATCTGCATTTATAGAGAGTGTGTGTGCAATAATGCACAGAATACCCAAAGGGAAATTTAGAGTGACATAGTTACAAGTATTTCTAGGGTTTTTCATGATTTATGGTGTCAGTGAGACTCAGCTGTAATTATCCAGATCTTCATAGCTTTACTTTTTTTATATTTACTTTGTCATATATGAATTTTGTTGCAAATAAAAATTAATGAGAGTTGGCTACGGTCTAGAAGTTTGAACTTTAAATTAAGAATAAATGCTTCACATAAAGATTAACATTCTGTCTCGATAGTTAAGGTTTTTTCTCACCCCTTGAAATGAAGGGGGAAGAAGTGAGGTTTTAAAGTGGGCCATCCCCTTCAGTTTCAGTATTACTCCTTCTGGTTACATCCCTAAACATAACATCTTCATGTTATGTTTATATGTTGTGAGTTCTTTAATGTGCTGTTCAGTAACCATATTTGAGGACAACCATCTGGTTGAAAACTTTGCTGCAAGGATGGTCCAGTAACCCCAAGAACAGTGCAGCACGAGGGCAATTACGGGGAGACACCCTGAAGTGTGGAAAGTCCTCCATTATGAATTTGGAGTGTTGGTGCTCTCTTGTGTAGGAGAGCAGTGTGAAACAGTTTTCAAGGTGGGAACGGAGGGATGCATTGGAAAGTACTCTCCTCTGGGGGTGGACTGCTCACCTCCTTATGGAGAGCTTCAAGCAAGCAGCGTCAGTGTGCAAATCTGTCTCCTGCAACACCATTGTAAGTGCAGCCTCTTCCCCTGAAGTACAGGTACTTACATTAAACACTGCCTCTCTTTTCTTCTTTTTCTGTTTGTTTTTGGGGGTTTTTTAACCATTTTTTATCTCAATATTTCTTGGTTTTTGGTCAACCATGCACATAGCTAAATGAATTTAGAAAGCTTTTTTTTTCATATCAGCTGTACTGAAGTATGTGCTTCTGTGCTTTGTTAAAATCTGACCCAAAACAGGCAGCGAGCTGAAAATTTTGGAGCAAGAGCAAAATCAAAACCATACCAGGTTCAATCAGATTTCTAAAGCACATTCTGAGTTTCAGAACAAGATAGAGAAAAATTCAGTCATGGGCAGTAGAATGGAATGCCTCCAAGGATACAAAACTACTTGTTCAACCAGAACTGTACTATCCCTTTTACAAGAGCATATTTCCTCTTGGAGCTCTAGACCCTTCTTAAATCACCTCAGAGGTCCGTGGCCAAGAATGAGAAGAAAAACATGGAAAAAGCATTTTTCTATCTGCAACTGCCTGTTTTTGTCCTCTGCACCTCTTCTTTTCCCCTACACATCTTCCTTCTATTTAAAAGTCTTCTTTTCAGGCAGTTCAAACACAGATATTATCATTAGTGAAGAGCTTCCTCACCACCCTCTGTGCACACTTCACTGCTCATTTCTTTTGTTCCATCTTGATGAGACAGCTTAATAAAGACCCGATAGATGAAACAGCCATATTTAAAGTGATTCTTGTCATTTTGGAGATTCTTGGGTCTGATAAATACCTTGATTTAACATCCAAGTTTTCTTTTAAAATAATTTGGTAGGACCTGAAATTTATTTCTCCTGTAAGTTGTTCTCCTGAACTCTGTTCTATAAAGCATGGATGAAAATCAGTATGTGAAGTGATCATGGATGAAGGCAACAGTGTAATCCCGAGAGATGTATTGCTCACTCTGGTGGGACTCATTGTTGGAGACAAGGAAAATATAAATAATTTGAGGTTTGGAGGGTTTGGTGTTCTGGGCAACTGACAAAAAAGAAATAAATTGTCTTGGGCTGACCTTAAAAATGAATGTGCATATTTGGAATTGTTGGCGAAACAGAAAGTGAACTTTTGAGTGGTAATCTATGTCCTGCAGCGTGGACTATGGTTACTCATCAGGGAGTCAAGAGGAACAAAGACTATATCATATCTTTACCTGATTCAGAGCAGACATTCTTCCTTGAGGAACGTTGCATTTAATTCCAGTTTGCCTTTCCTTGTCTTGTCCTCTTGCAGCTACTCCACATTATATGAGAATTTAGATGGCTGAATCACAAAACGACAGAATGAGAACAGAGAACACATATTCTGGCCATGACTCTCACAGTGGAGTGAGAGGGAGATACTTTTTTCATCCAAATTCTAGTGTGTACTATAGTAAGATTTATTTATCTGTCTCTGCCTAGAAATTGTGTGTAGCCTATTCTGGTTTTGTGGCCTGTGCTGGAGTGCTCTTGGAATCCAGCTATGTTAGTTGAAGTATTTGAAAACTAGTAAAATAACATGTTAGCACTTCCAAACCCAGTTATTTTCTTCCTTATTTTTACCCATCTTCCAAGTACAACTAAGATTAAGTGGTTTTGAGTAGAGAGCCATCCTGGAAATACTAAAAATCTGCTGTCTTATCATGAGCTTTTTGTACTAAAAAGAATTTAAGCAATGAGGAGTGAAGAAAGTTCCTCAGTGTGTCCCACTGGCTTCATTGTGGCCAGAGCTGTGAGATGATTGAAGCTCTACCATCCATGTGACAAATGCTGCCCTCGCTTTCAACCCTTGCAAACTTACTGGAACTGAGTGCTGCAGTACTTGGCCCTTTAAACCTGTCTGCTTCCTCTGACTGCCTTTCCTTCTCGCTCAAAAGAAAGAGCTGAACTTGCCTGGAAAATTTGACTCTCCTTGAGTTGATAACATTTTACTCCCGGGAATTTTCATCTATATATTGTTTCCAAAGATTCAAAGAGCGTCACATGTGCCCACACATGCAGAGAACTGGGAGCTTCTGCAATATTTCCATGAAAGCTCGACAGTAGCATGCAATAAAACTGTGCAGCGCTTCCATTAGCGGCACACAGCATGAGACACTTTTTCTCCTCAATGGGAGACTATGGAAAGTTGGAAGGCTGTGGTAACTGTCGGTGGATGGATCCATCGTGATTCACTTCATCACAAGAACCGGGTTCAAATCTTCTGAGAGTGTTCCCTCTGATCACCACACCAGACGCTGATTTGTAAAGCATCAGCTGAAGAAGTAATACTATAAAAATTGGCTTAATTTCAAAATGCCCCAAGGGCTCCTGCAGGAGTGTTCACTGTGTTGCTTTTCAGCTCCTATCTCTCTCTGCTGGTAACTTGGGTAAGATTGGTATGACCTGTAGCCGAGAGGGCAATGGTAGGGCAGTACAGCAGGAGTATCCCCTATCTGTGTTGGAGCAACTGGCTTAGACAGGAACAAGAAGGGAGGATAAGATGCTTTAATAGATGCTTTTAAACTTGCTGGTAAAAGACAGACTCTCTCAGGTGCTTTGAATGATGTACGTCATCCAGACTTCTCCTGAGACCGTTTAAAGTTATTATTTGCTGCCCCCAAATCCTCTAGAAACTATTACCTTATATGAAATGCAAAGCCACTAAATTCTTTCCTAATGACAGTCATTCAAAATGGATAGTTTAGAAGAGTTATAGTTAGCCTGATGCCAGGGGCTTTTTATAGTGAAACGAGGCCTAAGCGGTACCTCTCTCAAGTATACCTTTCAATCAACGTAACAAAAACTGCCTCGGTTTAATGAGAGAGAGAACTACACAGGAGAAGGGTGATTATTTTCTTCTCTCTCTTGGCCTAGAGATATCTACACTGACCATGCTCTGCTGAAGCGGAACAGGTTTGACACCTTTGATTTTAGTAAGAGTGGCATTTGTAACCAAATTCTTTGTGTTCTTGTCTAGCTCCACCAAACTTGTGGTTAACTGATGACACAGATATCAGTGATTGCACAAAGGCTTCATTTGCATAAATGTTTGGGCCATGATCGTTTTAATTTAGGGTGTCAGTGTGTTTGAAAAGTGCTTTTTGTCTGCTCGCTATTTTTTTCACTTGTTTCTTCCCTATGTTCCTGTTTAAATATATCCACAGGACTGAACGTGTTTAGTTACTCAGCAAGGAATCAGAAACATGATTATGGGGCCTAAGTGATGAATTACACAGCAGAAATAGTGCATGGAGAAAGTAGCTCCCTGGTGAACAACTTTCAAGCAAGAAATTGTTGACTCACACTACCTGAACACTTACAAGTAATTAATCCAGTCACAAACATCTGGATTAAGTTTTTTAAAGTTGATGTAAATTTTACAACTATTTAAGGCACCGTCCCTTTATAGATTTCTTCAGATTTATAAGGCTTTCCTCAATATGACACAGTTAATGGGAAATATGGTGTTAAACTTGCAGCAGTCTGGCAGAGAGGTGGCTTCTTTTCAATACTAAAAGTTCTTAATCTGGAACCAGAGCAGGTGTCAGTGTGTCTCCTTGCCGTGAGCCTATGTGGGGAGACCTTCCATTTTTGTGAAATGTGTGTCAGCAGAGAAACCAAACTCTGGTGACTTTAATTTGGGTATATATTCATGTGCAGCAGAGTCCAGAAAGCCATACTGCCAGGCCATCCAAGATTTTGTCAGATGTCTCTGACTGGTTCGTTTGCATAAAATGAAAGCTGAGGTACTTCTACAGCCAACCATAACACACACTGGCTAACGAAGATACCTATAACACACGGTTCAAAGTTTATTAGTGAACTTTTACTGAACAGCCTCTGGCACGCGGATTTGTTTTCCATTGGTGGGGAAGTGTGGAAGTAGCTGCCAGGCACAACTTTCACAAAACTGCATATTTCCAGGATGCTTAGCAAATAACCTCTGCATCTGGCCAAGTCCTTCCTGAGCAGCTTTGAGGCCTGAGCCTGAAACAGGCGCAGGACTGGAGAGGTGAAGGCTACAAAGGGAGAGTACACCACACCTGCATGCCTTAGAAGAGGTGCAGGTCAGCTATTTCATTCTCCAATGAGTGTGAGGTGCTTCCTGCATGTAAAGTTTGACACCATCCCTTTTATAGTGTTTCACGTGGTTTCTCTTAGCACTTCAAACACAGAGAAATGTTTTATGGCTAAATTGTTTAATCTCTCTCACTGGTAAGCAGACACGGTTGTAACCTATCACCCAGCCCTCCAATACGGCCTCCAATAGTCACATGTATTTGCATGACATTTAGTCACAGCAGCTCTGCAGTTTTCAGAAGGTCCTGAAATGCCTGTGAGTTACTCAAGGGCATGAGCTAATAGGAAAGGGTGCATGGACAGGACCTCATCAATACTTGTCTCTTCTATGACTGGGGGTCTGTGCTTCACAAAACCTCTAATGACACAGTTGGATGTGGGAGAAGAGATGTCATTTTCTTGAGCCATGCTGACATACTTGGTTTTCAGTGTGGGCTGATGAAATTCCACCTCTTGATTTGCATGTTGAAATGAGTGTGTAGGGCTTCCTAACTCTTCTGAGGGTTGTGAAGAAGTGGTGTGTGCATGACTGCAACACCAGGTAGCGAAGGCTGTGTACCACACCAGAGCAGCATTCTGGTGCTGACCTCCAGCCAGACTACAGGCCAGAGCTAGTATCTTTTATTAGGCCAGATGTTTTTATTTTCTGCACTTAAAATAAGGCATTACCTCTCCCTACTGGCCTTGTCTCACCTCGCCTTTGATCCTTAGACTGCTGTGTTTTAAAAAAAAAAAATTACTGAAAACTCATTCCTTTCTCCACTCCTTCACGACCTTTAAAAGCGCTAGGAGTGATAAGAAACATGAGGAATTATTGCCAGATAGACATATAGGCGGTGTGTCCAAGCTTCCTCTAGCCAGCTGTGTCATTCAGCCTCATCTGCAACAGCCTTTGTTGTCAGAAGTCGATTCAAAATATATTGCAGATGATGATAAATTGTGGAGGGGTTTCGCAACATGGGCCATTACTCACTGGACAATAGATTTAGAGAGCACTGAGCTCATTTATAGGTCGAATGAAATGGTAAGACATATTATCTCCACTGAATTATGTACTGGTCCTCCAATAAATGCGGCTCAGTGATCCCTGTTAAGGTAATTACAAGCAACAAAAAATACGCCAGCACAATGCACTGATTCTGCCTGTCATGGTAACATAATTTATTGGCCCCTGGGATTCAGAATTACTCTATTTCTCTTCCCCAAGACAGACAGCTATGAAAAGGAGGATGGCCTTGTGGTTAAGGATTTGGATGCTAAAGATATGGTTTCAGTTTTCAGTCCTCTCTCAGGCTTCCTGTGTGGCCTCAAACAAGCCATTAATGCCTTTGTGTTTTTCTTCTCTGTCAGTGAGATGATGATTATACTAGCAGGAAAGATCTGAACTGGACTGAACCCAGTTCTTTCTTTTTTCCTTTTTTTTTTCCTCCCCTCTCATATCTGTAGTTTCCTTACAGCTTTATATTCTTTGGGTTCACACCAATTCCTGGCTGACAAAGATGCCTAATCCATTCAGTATTTACGGAAGAACAATGGCATTTGATTTGGGTGTCTTTATTGAGTTCCTGAGGAATGCAGATAACCCAAACACCCTCTGAATTCAGTGCTGTGTGCTGAACTGCTCTGCGTCAGAGCTGAGCATCTGTCTTGCCTTCTGGAAATGTGCACCTCTCCCTCCAGTGACAGCAGAGGGAGATCAGGGTGACAACTCTCAAAATCTTGGTGGGAAGAATGCAAGCAACTGGCTTGTGGCTGCAGTGGACCTGCCAGGGCTGGAGGCAGGCTCCCCTCTCTGAGAGCTGCTGATGGGTTTGGGATGTTTTGAGGAAAGACTTGGTGCTCAGCAGATTTTTCTATGACACTTTGCAACTGTCTCACTATAAAGAAGCTCTCCAAGTGAAAGGAAAAAACATCATTAAAAGCCTGTTAAATAATCTGCTGAAAGACTCCTGTCTTGCTCTGTTTTTCTTCTCACCACTGCCTGTGGGATTTTCAGAGTTTTTGAATGGAACGTAGACCCAGCTTCCTAATAATAATTATCTTGGTTTTTTCATTGTGACATAAACAATAGTTTATTTTCTATGCAGTATGTGAACTCAGTCCAAAGCCCTAATTTTTCACAGTCTACATGAAAATTGCAAACCAGATCGGCATCTGAACTTTTTTTAGCCCCTAATTTGAGGAGTTGAACCCAGCTCTCCATCTGGAGACCCATGAACTCTGACAAACTCAGTCTGAGTCCAAGCTTTGTTTTATCTCTCTGGTATCAATCAAATCAACTGCAGGAACAGCTTCAAATATAAACCCTCTCTTCCCATGCCCCTTCTTCATTCTTGCAATGTCAAGGCAGTGTTAAGGATATTTTGATGTGCTGCCAGCTTTAAGACCATAAAGGATGGTTAACCCAGCCTGACTTTTGACCTCCTAACAGCAGACAGCACTGGCCACAGAAGTGATGTGAAAGTGGTAGAGGTGGCAGGGTGCATTTATGGCCTCCCTACCTCCTCCAAGACTTTCCAGTCATTCTTCAGAGAGCAACTGCTTTAAAAAGCTTTTTGATAACACGGAGAAGATGATGAAGAGGGCCAGCATTTCTCAGACACAGCTGCTGTCTCCTTACTCCTCCTCCTGTGCGTGCACACACATTTGCCTAAATACCTGTTAACTGCAGTAAGGTGCTGAAATTCCAAGTTATTCCTTGGAATGAGTCGAAAGCCTTTCCTGAAGATCACAGCAAAGACAGATTTTACTTTTTCAACATTCTTCTCTCTTTCTTTTTCTTTCCCTCTTTTTTTTTTTTTCTTTTCACATAGCAGGATGCCATCAGCTGGGTCTCCCTGTTGGCAACAGTGTGATAGGTGGCGATGCACCTCGTGTTTGCAGCAGAGGCTGCTTTGGCTCGTGTCTGCCCAGAGAGCAAAACAGGGGGAGCTGCCAAAAGAACCAGTCCGAGGTATGAAAGTTAGCAGTTAGCAATAGCTGCGGTGTGAAACATTCCCATGAAGTCCAGACATCAAGGATGCTGCTTGGAATAGCTTGAATGTCCTGCATTCTTTTCCAGTGAAAACAGCAGATACACACCAGCAGCGTGGGAGACAGCAGCCAAGGAGGAGCACATGAGTCCCGGGGAACAGGCCATCAATTTTCTTGCCGTGGCTGACCGAAGGAAACTGAAATGTATATTGCAGTGGCTTCTGATGCCAGAATGCAAGCTGCCCTTCAAACTCAAAGCATGTTGCCCTAAAAACGAAGCAAAAAAATCCCCAAGCTATTAATAGAATTGTATAAAGAAATACCTTGTAGTTTTTAATCGTGTACATATGGAACTGAGAAACCAAGCATAAAATGTCAGTGTGGCTATTACATGGGTCACTGGAACAGGTTTATGTTAGTTAATATGCTGAAATAGTAGATTAGGAAGAGGGTAGTTTATAGTCTTTATTTCATTTGTTGACAGGAAGAATCAGGAGCAGATTTGTTTTATGCTTGATCCCATCACAGAACAGCTAGGAACGGAGCAGAGCTTAAAATCCGGGCAACTGAAATGGGATAATGGCTGGACTGTGTATACATTTTTTGGTGAGTGAATGGGATGCTCATGAAGGAGAAGAGCTACTGAGATCACAACAATTAGCAGAGCAAAATGCTCTTGTGTGAACCCTGTGAAGTGACTCAGCAAAGAAGTATTACTGGGCATCTGATTGCAGAGCTGGTATGTACCCCAACTCCTCACGTGATGCAGCACTTAGGAGGAAAAGAGACCTGTAGAAAACAAGTTTATTCTTAGAAGAAAAAAGTGTTCTATCCTATGTGGTGATACGGGTGTTCTACCAGGTCACTAAAAATAGTGAGGACTTTAAAGCCACCCTAACACATCTGAAAACCTCATCACGTCATTCCATGCTGTGTTTGATTGTCGTGCACTGTAATTCCTGGCTCTTTGCTCCTGTCTGC
Organism: Mohoua ochrocephala; assembly: GCA_013398855.1. Classification (NCBI taxonomy): domain Eukaryota; kingdom Metazoa; phylum Chordata; class Aves; order Passeriformes; family Acanthizidae; genus Mohoua; species Mohoua ochrocephala. The sequence continues at coordinate 171,803 of VZTA01024417.1, forward strand.
TCTTGCTCCTGTGTTTATTTTAGCTTTATGAGCAAGCTGTCTCTTTTGTGAGAAACAGAGCATCTTTGAAAAATCAAGCCACCTGTATCTACTAGGCCTTCTTAAATTTTAATCAGAACATCATGAGAATCAAATCAGTTGAGAAGACCTGGGTGACTTGTGACATAAACACATACTTGAATGTAAAAAGTATTGCAAAAACCTGTCAATAATTAGTCTCTTTCATCTTGCCTGGAACCAGGCCAAAACTCAAGTCGAAATTCTCTATGCAGTCATGACAGAGCAGACTGCAGCCTCCAAAGCCCAGTGCAATGCAAGGCAGAATAGATGGGCAGTGCTCTGGCTTTTACCTGGGTTACGGCACCGCAGCATTTTCTAAAGGTGATTGAAGCACAAGGACCAAGCATCGATGATGCAAGGATGTTTATTGGAAAAAGGCACAAATATTTGTACTCTTTTGGCTTCTGCATAACAATTTCCACTTGTTCTGTCTACCTGCTGGCTAATGCACTGCAAGCTGTAATGCTACTTTTTCTTTTGCATGCTTCCTTATCTTGCTGCAGGATGTTCTGCAATCTACAGCAGGGTGTTCCTGTTCTGTGCAGAAGGATGTGATTTCTATAGTTTTTGCTCATGTACCTTTCTCATGGTTTTTCTCATCGCTCTTATTCGACCAACTTTAGCAAGTCAGCCGTGCTGTTCATGTCGTTTAACTCATTCTGTTCTGCAACAATTTTTCTCCCACCCTCATGTATATTTCTGCTTTGTGATAAATTCTGCACGCTATTGTGGCTGTGCTGGCATCCTGTTGCTGTTTCAGGGAAGGCACCTGCAATAGGGCTTTCCTGGTCCAGGTCAAGGTCAAGGAGGCAGCAGGGAGCAGCCTTCTCCATCCAGCTCAGGAAGAACACCCGACTTTTTCTCTTACTGTGGGGGATCTGAACAATTCTAGGACAGCTCTGAATTGTCAGTTTTCCCCTGGTATGTAGTCAAAGGTCTCAGCTCAAATTGTCGGCAAGCAAAAGCAAAGGGCAATCCTAGACGGTGTGGATGCTGCTGAGGAGCAAACCCTGCAGTAGGACAGGTGCAACACATGCCTTGGATCTGTATCTAACCAAAAGCAAATCTTTTTTTTCCCCTGTCCTCCACCAAGGTTTATGTTTACTAGTTTGGTTTATTTTCAAACAGTAGAAAGATTTCAGCTCCACCTGTCAGGCTGGGGCAGCACATCTCATATCTTGAAATCTGCCATCACCAATGAGAGTAGAACAGGGATTTATAAAAAATGAACCAACACTTGCATGCTAATAATGTTACAGATGGATGTGAAGACATGGCATCCCGATCCACATCTTTCATTAAAAATGATGTCTGCTGTGTTATTTTCCTTTTTTTCTTTTATTTGGAAACCAAACTTTCACAGAACTGGCAGGAGAGGAAAGTTTGCATCTAGTTTTCATGGGTTCATTTGAAAAAGGAAGAAAATTCGTTTTAAATGTTTAATTTCTTTTATGATGTGATTGCTTTTTACCTCCATCCTCAAAAAAACTTAAATGTGTTTCACCACAGCTCTATTTTATATATTATCTTCAGACCAAACTATTTCTTTCCACATTACATCCTAATGGACTATGTAGCTTGGTACATGTCAACATAGGCACTAATGTAATGCAGTCTCAGATCAGCATATCGAGCTTCCCAACCTCAGTAGGGAGATGATAAGTCAGTTCTTTCATCTCTTATTTCTTCAGTTAAGAGATTGTGACACTTTTGCCTCTTTCTTTTGCTTAATCTTACCCCTCATGCTGCTCACGCCTTGGTACTTTTTCTCTGCAGAACAGCAAACGTATTTTAATGACATGTATTTTAATGGGAATGGTGGCATATTCCCTAGAAATTCTGAGATCAGGAATTTTGTTAAAGATGAAGTGGGAAGGAAAGGGGAAAAGATCTTTTATTTATATAGCCTTCTTCTCCTGCTCCTACTTTTTGTGCCTCAGAACATACTTGAAATGACCCAAACGTGAGGGGAAAAATATTTTTGATGTCTCCACATTTCAGAAACAAAGTGCTCTTCTCATTTGGGGCTGGTTCTCCACATTAATACTTTAATGATTCTTGCCACTTCTACAGCAAATTTTCTGGGTATCTGCCTTGAAAACTGACCTCTTATCTTGTTCCATAATGCCATGTACATTGAACAAAGACCCAAAAGGTGACCCAATGCCAGCCTCTCCTGTCATTGTCAAAGGCAGAGGTGGAGTACACCAGTGTGTAGGCCATTTTGTCTGCAAAGCCTGAGGGATCTGCAGCCATGTCAAGGCTGTCCTTTCTTGAACTTTTTTTGTGATTCTGAAGCCAGCAGTAGCTGGAAGGAGAGGATCTATTTTCAATAGTTCTGGACCAGCAAACTCTCCCAAGTGATTTTGATCCTGCTGAGTGGATTAGAGGGTTTATGCAACAACAGGGCTCTGAAGTGTGGCTGAGACTTCCAGCCGCAGGAGGCTGAGGGGGATGCTCAGTGCCATCTCCAGTGGCAGACATTTGGGCAGCTGAGCTGAGCCTGGGGTATTTCACTTCATCAGAACCAGTGAAAATGGGAAACCACACCCTGGTTTTGAGGGAAGAAAGGTAACTACCTTTCTCTGCTCTTTCTAGATGGAAAAGGCTTACTGAAATAAACTGAAAGAATAATTCTGTAGAGGAAATGAGAAGAATTAAGAGATGTAATTTCATAATTTCTGACTGCTTTTTCCAAGGAAGGGTAGTGGAAAAAAACAGTCAAGGTCATGTACGCTTACTAGGATACTGCATCCTAATATCTTGTTGCAAGCATTTTCACAGTGATTACAGAAATTTCTCACTGGAGAGATTGTCTTATTTCCTTTTTGCACAATTCTCTTCTCGTAAACCAACAAACCAACACAATTAAAGTGGTAATTTTAACTCAGGATCTTTGTGACTTAGAGATGATACTTCTGTCTTCCTGTAAAGAATTAGGAACAGGGGGTTTTTTTCTTTTTTTTTTTCCTTTTTTTTTTTTTTTTTTTTTTTTTTNTTTAGGATTTATATTCAGGAACAGGAAGCTACAGGTAGTAGCTCATTCCTCTACTTTCAACCTTTAAGACAGTGCAATTGGTCAACAGAAGTATCTCTAATAGCTAAGTGAGCTGTTTTGTTATGTCTCCCCAGTCTGAGTGCTGGAAAGGGTAAATCTTCTTCCATCTTTCATATATGCTATAGTTCAAGTCTGAAGCAGGACCACCAGTCCAAGAGAAAACAGGGTCATTTCTGAGAGAGGGACATTTTCACCACAGGAAGAAGAAAAGAACTATGGGGGAGGAAAAAAATCAGATTTTATGTCTCCAGCAATCATTTCTCGAGGCATGCTTATGCATCTGCTATATATTTGGACTGTTTTACTAGCAGCTTTTTATTTAACCAGGTGAGCAACTTTACCTATGAAAGATGAAAAGATAACAAAAGCCTATGTGGGGCATCTCTTACGATGACAAAAATGAGAGTAAAAATATAATTAGATTAAGAAACACTGTGGGTATTGTTAGAGCCATCTCTCTTTGTTCCCTTTTTATTGCAGAGCCCTGCAGTTTGGAGGTACTTGGCATTCTCTTAACTGGTTCTGCTTCCCTCCTACCAATTTCCCTCTAGGATTAGACAGCAGTACAAATATTATTGCACTCTGCAGGCTTTGCCTTCTGACCTACTCTACAGAGACATATGTGATGGAGTCGGAGCTGCTGAATAGAAAATGTCTTTCTTAACTCTGTAGTGCTGGAGGGATGCCAAGGTCCGGTAGTTCATAAAGGAGATGGAGCTGGTAGCATTCCTGAGGGAAGTCAGACTAAAGAAGGAGCCCCAGGTATTTAAGGAAAAGTATCAATTCAAAAAATAAAACATGGGGGAGGGGGAAGAGGAGGGGCTACAAAAGAAGCGGGTGAGGGGAATTTAAGGATGTTAGCTGAGGTTTCTGATCCCTTCAGGAGTGGGATGTGTGTTTCTGCAGGAGCTGTGTGACTGCAGTTCTCAGTCCACCCCACTGGCCCTGCCGAGCAGTGATGTTGGCAGAGAGAGATTCCTGAAGCGCCACTGCCTGCATGTATGAGTGTGCTGAGTGTGTTTCTCCAGGAAAGGCTCCTTGGGAATGAGTTGGATGGGTCAGAAGTGCCAATAGGTGGGAGGGCTTTGCTGCCCAGTGCCCTTCCTTAGAGGCCGTCACCCTGCACTGCCAGCTCAGCTCCCAGCACTGGGGTCAGACCCTCCTCTGTACAAATTCCCTGCCCTCGCTAAAGGCCTGGGGACCTTTCTGGGGGGCCTTTGCCAAAATGTTTGTTTATGGCGAAATCTTCTGGGGCAGAGTAACTGTAGTGAAAAGGAGGGGCTCACAGGCCTGCTCAAAACCAGGCAGAGCATCACCTGGGACCGTGCCAGACTCCCACACAGCTCTGCTAACACGACGCCATCCTGACCAGCAGCAGCCCTGTTGCTTCGGTGCTGCAGGGAGTGGTCGGGAACTCTCTGAACCCCTGACTTCCAAATTAATGTGGTGGAGGCTCTATTTGTGTGCATGCCAATGGCATGGGAAGAATTCCTCCTGAGAATAGCTCTAGACCCCCACTGTCACTCTTCCTTTTTGACTTTGACCAAGGTTTGAGCTTCAGCTGCCAGTGGTGGAAGTCTCTGCCAAGGCACTGGACTACCCTGGTAGGGGTGCCATGCTGTGCTGGAGACTGGAGATGCCAGGGAGGAGGATCAACCCAGATAAAAATTAACAAGGATCTTCCCCACAAATACAACCCGATCCAAACTCAGATGCTCATGAGTGCTGCTAAAGGCCTGTTGATCCTGCTTGGATTTTGTTTAGCTTTTCTCAGTAACTCCTGTTACTCTCTAATCCCTGACTCCATCAAGGGTCTGATGAAAAAAACTTGTCTTTTGTTTTATTCAGAGCCAAGAATATAGTAAAAGTAAATCTATCGAGGGGCTGAGCTGGTCCTTAGCATTTTGTTAAAATTACAAATTATGTCTTTGGAAAAGAGTAGAAAAATTTTATTTCACCTGTCATTGAAATCAGGAAGGACAAGAAATTTTCACAGGAGCTTGTTTTCTCTGGAACCTAATTTGTACATCAAAAGGAGTTAGTTCACTGGACAAATCGTGAAATATGTGTTTTAGTCTTATCATTGCTTAATTTTTTATGGCACTGCATTAATGAAGGTTTTCAACTCCTCTTCAGTGGATATTATCTTTTTGGAGAGAAACACGTGTTTTTTTAAATGTTTCTTTCTGCTTTGCCCCAAGATAAGCAGTTGCAGTTGTCTTAAGAGTCAAATCAGGCACTGAGCATTAGCTGCCACCTTCCCAGTGGGAAATACTGGATGGTAAACACTAGGAATGTGTGGCTCATTCACACTGTAAACACAGTGTATGCAAAAGCCACAAGAAAAGAGTATGCTTTGGGTAAACAGAAGCGGGTGATCACACACAGCTAATTTGTACCCCTATTATTTTCAAGTTTCACAGTCAGTTTCAATTTGAAGGACATGTTGCAGACCTTAGTACCTCTTGCCATGAGGACTAACCTTTCTTTTTAATTATTGGACTTCAGGAGCTTGTGCTATAATTTTGGTGTTCACGTTTATCTGTTGAAAGAAAAAAAGAAGGCACAGCTTATAAATCTTTCTTTTAACATTCAACATCTTTTAACATTCTAACACATTCAACAATAGTCTTTTGTGGTCTGAACTACCGTGGTTCACTGTACTTAAAGAAAAAAAGAACGCAAAACTTGTGTCAAACTTGATACCAGGCGGCAGCAGCATGAGTGGAAATTGCTCAGTGAGGTCCTTGCATGGCATGATGTGAGCATGAAGGACATAATACAGTCTAGCTGAGTGAAAAATTGCGTCTCTTCAAAGCAGGGCTTCTGCTTCTCACATCAACAGGCTTCGTGGAGCCAATGATGGGACAGACATCCAGAAGTCTTACTTTTATTGTTTTATTTTTTGCTTAGCTTGCCTGCTTGGTAAAAAGTTGCATTTTATTTACCATTAATATTATTTTAGAGGCAAGCTTCCAATTTTATCAGTTTATAACTCTGACAAATGGGGCTCCTCATTTTCCTTCTGAGATTTCACATGACCAGCTAACTTTCCTGGCAAGCTGCATTTCCTATTGAAGGCTCTCCTCTGTGGAGTTGGCCAGGCAAGTTTTTGCTGAAACTAAACAGGAACAAGGCAGGTCTGCCGAGGAATCACACCAAACCCCTGGGCTGAAGGTGTCTGTATCCAGTGCTGTGCCTGTGCTCCTGGCAGCAGCCGATGCCCGTGGGATGTGACTGCAGCTCCGCTCCCCTCACAGGGCATCCAGGCTCCGAGCACAGCTCTCGTTGCATCTGAGTTTACCTCTCATTGTGACAATTCAGTGCCCTTGTTAAAGCCTTGGTTGAGAAATCTTTTTGTGAGTTGAACCTTGATGATCTCAGCGACGACTCCGACGACTCCGTGCTCTGTAATATCTCTGTTTTTCTTCTGCAGCTGCAAGGAGGATGGAAAGAGGGTGGAGAAGGTGGCAGTGGAGCCGATCTGGCAGGTTCACAGGGCCACACCTTCCCTTAACATGGAAAACACAGGGGGATTGTCAGCAAAAGCTCTCTCCTCATGAATATGGATGAAAAAGCAGTGCCTGAGATGATATTTTTAGGATTCTGTAGCTGCTTTTTTATTTTCTGAAGACTGTCGTGGCACTTTAATTAGGAACTCCAATCTGCATACACATGTAATGGCAGATAAAAACTAGAGGCAGTAAAGGAAAAGCAAATGGTGACACTAAAACCGAGGTGTTTCGCTCTTGTGTGTCATGAAAAAGCTTGCATCTACTGCTTTCTGCCTGTCTTATTACAGAAACTGAGAAACCTCAACCTCTTAAGTTAAACTCTGAATTTTAAACACTATGGCAAGAGTTAGATTGCCCTCCATTTCATCAAGTCAGCTTGTTCTTGAAGTATTGTCCTGTAGAGCTGTGGGAGGAAAGGATGAGCGGTTTACAGGATCTGAGGGCATTCAGAGCAAAGAAAAGTCTGGTTGAATTCACTGCCAGTATTGTCACATGTAATTCCCCTCGCCCAGCACATGTCTGAAGGGCTGTAGGCAACCTGCCCTTTTCAATTCAGTCTTTAAACTGTATCTCTCTGGCCTGGGACTTTAAATTTACATGGTTCCACTTTTCAGAGTGTGTCATCTTGAGGTGGATCCCTGTGTCTCCCCGGGAGGGTTGGGGCACATCTGTCCGTAGGCGAAGTTGAAGCGCGGAGGAAGAATGGCACTTTCTTAGGACATACACAAGAGAATATTGTTTCCAGGCTTGCCTGTAATTTCTGTTAGGCTGATCAAATTTTCGGTCTCTCCAACTGGGACTCAATATCCAATGGTAAGGAGGGGGTCCTTCTTTGAAGAATTGACATCAGATGCAGAGAACTTTTCACTTTATGGCCCTGGGCACAAAACACCAACTTTAATTGACAGGACCCCAGGACTGCTAATTAGAAACTGGCAAACCCAGGACATCTGGACACCTTATCAGAGGTTTATCAAGATTACTGGTATGATCCATACAAAAGCTTAATGGGAATCAGCTGTCAAACAAGTGAAGTAATTTAGTCAAAGATTATAATTTTTTTTTTTGTTACAACTACAATGTGTTACAAACTGAGTTCTTACTGTGCAGTTTCATAACCACTGGTTTTTTGCTCATTGTTTGACTTCCTAGCCAAAAAGACTGGGTCAAATTCAGAAAGTGAGCATGGCTCTAAAGAGGTCAGTGCAAACCCCTGTGCCATCACTGCCTCTGAACTCGGCCTTCAGTTGGGAGGCTGTGCCCCTCTTCGTCACCAAGCCAGCTTTAAATCTTTTCCACGGCACTTTCAGTTACGAGAATTCTGCCACATCATCCTGTCTTTATGTGGTCAGCTAAAAGGGTAATAAATGGCCATGGGGGAAAGAAAGAAAGAAAGAAATGGCTTTGTAAAAAAAGGTAAAACTGTGTGATTCTGCCGTTTCCACAGGAGAGATTGTAAAGGTCTTATCCTTTCTCAGATTGAACAATCTGAGGATTATGACCATTGCTGAGTCAGTATCTTTTGTTAAAGTGAAGGAACAAAAGGCATCATCATAAAGGAAAGATGGTCTTACACTCTAGGAAGCCACAGGTGCTTTAATTCCAGGTACCCACACCTGGAGGAGATTTGAAACCAAAATGCCCCTTTTTTATAATATGCTTTTAAACCTGTTTTTTCCTAAATCTTATTGGAGCCATAACCAAGGAAAGCAATCAGTGAAAAGTGAAGAAACGGAGCTGATGTCTAACATTAGGCCTGTAGACAGCAGGGAACATGATCTCACCTCCTCTTCCTGTTAACTCTGAGATGTGCTGAGCCTAGAGAAGGGAAAAGCCCACAGTTGGGCAAAAGAGCTAAAAGAAATTGTACCTGGAGCACAGCCTGGGTTGCTGACTACCCTGTTTTGTGCCTTGGTCTGGTTTGAACCACCATTCTGAGGGAACTAGCACAATATATGCAGTTTTAGCATATGACTGAAGTCAGTTTTAGCAGAAAATTGCCAAACCATTTTTCTTATATGAAAATGGAGTTTCACTATCTTAAACAAGGTTGACATTCACCTGAGCAAATCCAATCTCTCTGTGTGCAAAACCTCAGACACAGTTTATGTTTTACAGTGATCTGGTTTCCTTTTCCGGTTGCAAACATTTCTTTGGTCACATTTTCCCAGGTGAATGATGGACATATGGAATATTCCTCAAGACCGACAAGTGAGAATTTATTGTGCTGCTGAATGCCTGCATTATTTTGGCAGGTGAGGAGGTACCTGGTAAACGAGGAGTTGGAAAGGACAACACTAACACAAACATGAGCTCTTCAGATCCACTGGCTGTGCGTAGTTTCAGCTAAGACCGTTTAATCAATTGCCCCATGGGAATATGTGATCACACGGCAGCAGGTCCAATCCTTTGGAAAGATGGGACACTTCGTCTTGCCTTTGAGACGTAATGAACAGACATGCCACAGGGCCAGATGGGTTGCATTTTAGAAAATCACCTGATCCAACAATCTTCACTGCAGCAGGACTGATACTTCAAACAGGTAGCACGTAGGGATGCCAATGGGCTCAGAATCACCACGCAACATTAAAAACACCAATTAAGTCAAAATCACCGGTCTTGACTTAGGTAGATGGTCCAAATCTACTTATCTCAGGAAAGCAACATGTGTAAGTTATATGTGTTCAGTAAATAGACCATGGAGGAAGGCCTTCAATACGACCATTTTAAGCTATGGCTCCTTTATGCATGCTCTGTACATTTTGGGGATTGGTTGGTTTGGTTTGGGGTTTTTTTTGGTATTCTGCACATGAGAAAAATTTATTTTGGAATTGTTCTTCCTGCACATGCAAAACAAAAATCAACCCCACTCTTGTGCTTGGATTCACTTTTAGTTTTTAAAGAGACGGCATGGGGACAACAAAGAAGATAATAAAGTGTTTCCACAAGGCAGAGCCACAGTGACCACTGCAGGAGAGAAACTTGGTGAAACAATGCAGCTATTACTTGATAGACAGAAGTTTGCTTTTCTGGAAGTTATAGAAAACATCCAAACAGTTTCCCTAGGAATATCACCTGCCTAGAAGGTTTTCACAGTGGTGTAAATATTTTTATTTAATTATCATATCCTTGTTGATCTTAGATTGGATCTTAATTGGATAATTAAATTTCAGAAGCCATATTACAAAAGAAAACCAATTCCCCATATAGTCACAATACTTTTATACTTTGTTTATAAAGCTGCTAAGTGATAACAGAAAATTAATGGTATTTTTGCATATGGGCTTCTTTGTGAGCAAACCAGTGGTGGTTAAAAACACATCTATACTTCAACAGTTGCCTGCAGGACCTTATAAACTACCAAAAGTCTCCAGTGCCTTGTAACCACTAGACTGCCTGCAGGTAGCAGATAACCTTCACCAGTTGCTTTCCTGGCTGAATAAATTCTGCAACCAGTTTAAAGATAAATGTTCACATAGAAGGAGCTTCTTTCTTTAATGTAAAGAACTCTTCAATATAAGGAGCTGACCAATATTGTTCAGATGGATACAGTTCTTGCAAATAGCTGAGGTATTCATTGATTCATGCACAGACACCTGTGCAAGACCCAAATTTTGTAAATCGTGTTTTGATACAGCTTCTTTGGGCAGAAAATTTAACATTGTATGATGTTCAGAAAGCTATGTCAAAATTCTTGTCTTCAGCAAGAAAATAGAGCATGTTCCTATCAATGGATGGCCCCTGAAATGGGCCTCTGAAGTGCCATTAATTCAATGTGTGGAAAGCCCAGGTTTGGAGCTTTTCATCCAGTTCTGGCATTCAGTAAACGGCGCTTGATGCTAGTCCATGTAAGCTGACCTCAGCATAGACATAAAACAAGCAGGAGCTGCAATGCTTGAAAAGCTGTCTGAAAGAGGTAAACTTCCTCTCTATAATTTCCCTTTTTTTTTTTTTTTTTTTAATTACCCTGCACGGCTATTACTGTTGTTAAGAGCTCTGATTTGAGCATGAATTAGAAGGACTGTCACACTGCAGGGTGTGCAGCAGTGTGCATTTGCTCATGGAGGAATGAGAACTACGGCCAGCTGATGTTCAGCTGACATTTCTTCTGCAGCTACGGATGCCCCCAGTTTTACATTATAGCTGGAGCAATAAATGGTGATTTTCCTGCAGTGCCAATTTCAGCTCCTAGAAATGTGTTGCTTCTCTCTGGCTTTCATATGGGTTTCATGGTAAGTTATCAAGGACACGTGTGGCAGTCATTTTTTCTCACGTTGTCCTACCTGTTCGGATGCTGTCTATGTGTGTGAGTGTGCATACACCCAGTCTACATCACCAAAGTGTCTAAATGCCAGGGATAGTTAGTACATAATTCTGCCTGCTTTCTCTCATTGCTACATAGCCTCGTGATACAGGCACTGCATTCCCAAACCAAAACCCACAGCTTACCTTTCTTCAGTCTTCCCCAGATACTGATCCCATCATTTTGTAATTCAAATCATTGATAGAAGGGTCTTATGAATCATGGAAAAGCCAGAAGAATGAGGAGGCTTGGAGGCAGTCCTGTATGTATGCAGATTTATAATAAAAGTGTTTCAAATCTGCTTTAAAAACAGAAAATAATTCAATATTATAGGGCAGCAGATGCTAGTGGAACACAGACTGAATTTCTGCTGCCAAGGTTGCCTGCCTTGCTTTTTGTAGTAACCTGTGCGATAATCACCGTGTATGATGTGCACACACACTCAAGTGACTGTAAATATGTAGGTAACTTGCTGTCTTCTGGTAGGTTTTGGGCATTGCAGACCAGGGGAAACATGGATTTGATACAGGCTGCTGTGACCTACCTGTGTAGCTCTGGAATGTCTCCTCTTGCCTCCTCTAGGTCAATGACTTCTCTCAGATCCCTCAAAGGAATGGAATGCTTCATTACTCCATTTAAATTAGCCTTAGGGCAGGAGCACCACAACTCATTGCTGTTAACAGGTTAACATCTACCTACCAGAGTATCAGATGCTCCCCTTTCAAGCCAATGTCTGTCTAATAATGTTGAACCTGAGTGTGTGATCAAAAGAACAGCTCTCTAGAAAAGAGAAAAAAAAATAGGTATTTTCAAGTCATGGTGTTGACTTTCTTGGGTGTCTCCTTAAGGTTGCTCCAGGCAAAACACTCAGAAAGGCTCCACACTTTCTGGAAACTGTCCTTCCAGCAGATCTGAGTGTGACAACTCAGGAAGGAAGGTATCCAAATCACCAGCCAGCTGAGAAGCCTGGGTTAGGAAGTACCTCCTGAGGAGTCATCTTTGATGCGGTCAATGCAGACAATTTTGTCACAAAATCCTTCCCATAAGCTGATCAAGCTTCACATTTCAACTACTACTACTGATTTACCAGAATTTTTCTGCCCTTTCTGCTAGAAAATATGTCATAATTTCCAGTGGGAATGCATTCAGGGCCAGTCTATTGCTATTTGTTCTTCTGACAACATCTTAAATAGCTTGTCAGCCATCCTGGTGTCTGTTGCCTTGATATATGTATTAAAAGTGAACACATTTCAACCTTCTTTTTTTTCTAAACTAGACAAGACAGGCTCTTTGGTCTCTTCCAGAAAAATAGGTTTTTCTTATCCTGAGCCTAAAGTCTTCCACAGCTGTCCCAGAATGGATAAATTCATTCTTAAATGTGGGCAATCTGAGCTGGATAAAGTCTTGCCAAAAATCTTGCACAATGGCATTTTGAAAATTCAGGCTGAGCATGGGGTTTTCTCAGTTATGTATTTTGCTTTCTGTGCAGCAGGAAGTAAGTTTTGGATGCACAACCTATGTTTATGTGAAAAGCTTCTGGAATATTAAATAGGACACTTCTTCTTTTTTGCTGACATTTTTGAAAGAAGCCATAGGGAACTCTATTTCCTGCTCTCTCCTGCTTTCCATGGGAGTTTGACTCCCTTTGATAATTCCAATGTTAATTACAAATGGGGCGTATGACAAGCATTTAGGCAGCAGTCCCGAAATTTAAATAAAGAGCAAACAGCGTGTTTTGGTGCAGAGATGTCTTATTTCTCTTTGGTGTCAGTAGCAACCTGACTCTGTCTCCACAGACGCATGAACCAAGAGTCCCCTTCTCTTCAGACAACACTGGTACAAAGCAACCATGCCAAGCCATGCATTGCTGCAGCTGAAGAGTTACCAGCCCCTAAAGCAGCACCGGTGCCTCTGCAGCATTCCCCAGTTTACCACAGGTCAGGCATGGCCTCATGAAAGCCAGCGGGGGAGGCACGGTGATTCTTGGCTCTGCCACCACAGCTGCACGCCCCGGCTGTCAGATGTCCTTCTGCATCCTTAGAGAGCAGTGATCCTGCTCCTGTCCTGGACTCAGACCTCACTCACTGTTCCTGAGGACTGAGTGACCATCCAGCTGTGGCAACAGACTTTCCTTCATGCACTTGCTGCACCTGCAGCAGGTCTTTCCCTGGACGGCTGTCACAGAGCTGCTACACTGCCACACACCTGAACTTCCACACATCTTGCCTCTTACCCTGCTTTGCAGAGCTGAAATTGTTTCCAGAGCCTTTCCCAAGGTCTGCGAGCAAAGCAATGACATCTGTAAGGAGCTGCTGGTGTGACCCGTCTGGTGCCAAGAGCCCCCAGGCAGAGCATCCATACCCCGAAGAGGCTCACTGCTCTCTGCTTCTGGGAAGGGTTGGTACAGATATCCCAAAACTCTTGGGATAAGCCTTACTAATGCTACTTCATCTTCCTCCTCCTTTTCTTTGTGTCCACTAGGTGCCTCCTTTTGCCTCGACTGCCACTTAAATGCCTGATTTTGACTCTTCATGCTCTTGTCACCAGCTCCAGGCATGCTAATATGAAAAAGAAAAAGAGCAAACAACAAACTAGTAAGTCAGGAAGACCTTCTTTACTTTAGGCTCTGCCCCAGTTGTGCAGATGGGGCAGTACAGAGACTTTTGCCTGTATTTCCCTGCTGCTGGTACTGGGACGCCTGCCCAGTGAGTTATGTCTGCCTTGTCGGGAGCTGATGCTCTCTGCTGGAAGTCAAGAAACTTCTGAGGACCTTGAGGGCCGTCTGTAATATCTGTGTTATGCTCCCACTCCCTGGCCATGCGAACTGAGAAGCTGCTGAGGTACTTGTGGGTTTGCAGCACGCACAGCACAAGAATTGGAGTGGATGGCTGCAGGGTGGCAGAAATCACAACCAAAAGCAGAGCTTCCGGGTCCGACGGGAGGAGACAAGAGATGTACCACAGAGGTGGAGGAGGAACCTGCTTTTTCCTCACTATATAAATCATCTCCATCATTTCTCTCTTCTTCTGAATATGCCAGTTGTCTGTCACTTTCTTGCCCTCTCCTCCCATGAACAAATATTTTTTGGTGCACAAACCCCATTCCCTGCTTTAGAGGTGACTCTCTCCCAGTGACAGTTCTGTTCCACTTGTTACACCAGGAAATGCTAATGGCAAACTTAACTCAGTTGTGAGTGTTTTAAGGAGAAGAAATATGTGTGAAACAGAAAGAAATAAGGGGAAAAAAAACTATATGAGGGAAAGAAAAAAAAATAGACTCGTCTATTTTTACAGTACTTTTTCATCAAATATCCCTGCCACTGCTGTTCCAGAAAGGCCTCCCAGCCCAGAAATAGTAGTTGTTGGCCATGTTTAGTGTCCTGCATTTGTGACTGAAAGGAACTGTGACTCATAAATGTGTATAGCTCTCTGGCTATAAGCCACTCTAACTTAAAATGGCTGAGGTTTACTGTGAGAAAGCACATCTGACTTATATTTTCTTATGACCGAAAAAGTATCGTCAAATAACAGTATAAGGGAAAAATCCTGACCATAAAGAATTTTACATTCTTTGGAATGATATCATAGTAGACTATACACAGTAGACTAATTACGGTTTCATCTTTAATTTTACTCCAAAGTGGGCTGCATTTTTTGAAATGTCATTCCTTTTTATAATTTTTTTTTTTCAAAGGAATGTCGGCACTCCAATCGCTTACTTACCATCATCTATATTAATTTGTGTTCTTCAAACAGCTGGATAATCTGCGGTAATTAGAATGATCTCCGCTGGCTGGGTTTTATCATCTTGTCAGAGGGAATTAGCCGGGCAGGCTTCTCTCTCCTCCGAGCGGGCAGCGGAGGGTGCTGTTGTACTGGAGGTGCTCGCAGGAAGGGACCCGCTCGCTTCGCCGCTTTCGCAGCTCCTCAACAGCGCTCGCACTCACAGACTTCCAGTTGTGCCTTTCCTGGGGTGACAGGGCGTCCCAGCGAGGGAGCAGGACCCACACACAGAGCTCAGGACAAGGAGACATCAGCTCAGTTTTTAATTTGGGCACCGAACGAAGAACGATCTGTAATAACACAGGTTTGGATTTTGGCTCCACGGCTGTGTGTTCCCTAAGAGTTTTACTGCCTCTTGTCCACAGATGATATCTTGTACTGAATTCCTCGAGGAGAGAAGGGGGAGGAGAAAGAAAAGAACCGGAGAAATCAGTTTTTTCGGCCAGAGGAGTTCAGACTCTGCCCATTAAGCACTTGCTTCTTTTCCAAAGTATGTTCTGAATTAGGCAGAGCACAGTCTGTCTTCTTCAATGTACTGGCCAGAAGTCATGAAGCCATGATAAATCCATGGATGGCAAGCCTTGCTGTCAAATTTGAGAGATTGTATTAGGACACCCAAAGTCAGCGCTAGTGCTCTTCAGCTGAGTTTGCATTAGCCAAACATGATCTAAGAGCAGGAGCACAGCAAGTCAAGTCAGCCTGCCTGCTCACAGTCCTTGAACAGGATGCAGGATACAGCTATTGAATTTCCAATGCTGTATTTCACTGTCTTCAGGACACTGTGACTTTATTAGTGAATATATCACGGATTATATGGCATGTGGTCAAAGAATGTGTCATCGCAAAATCCAAGTAAATAGCATAGAATTACCAAACACACATCAAAGAAGCCCTCTGTGATTTGCAAGTATGACTCGATGCTACTGCTGTTCTGGCAATTGTTTTCTCTTTATATTACTTTTCCTGTAAAAATTTCAAGTAGAAATTTTACCTGAGCTTCCCGGCTCAAGTAAAACTATCTGGTTTATGGATGAGTAACTGGAGAAGTTAAAGAAGTTAAATGATTTTCCCAGGATCACAGAATTGAGAATGAAACAAACCTGTGAATTAAATTCAGAAACTGAACTTCAATGTCAGCTGAAAGGGGCAGAGGCTGCAGCCCATGACCCCTTTCTTTCCATGCTCTGCTTTTCCCCACACTCATGACCATGGAGAAATTTTAGTTGTGCATCCTGAAGTGAATGCACTGTGCAGGAGCTCTGAAGGGTGCAAGCTGCTCTGCATGCTGCACAGGTCTTCCAGCTCCTCTAACTGGCCAATATACCCTGATCATAATGTTTCCACATTGCTTTAAGATGAAAAGCAGTATGTATATCAGTGACAGAAAATATTGTACAATGTTATTTTTATCCCACAGGATGTAAACCAGCTCACTGAGGAAGTCACATGTGCTCTATAATTTCTTCTGCTCCAGCCCTGAGAAGAAATTTCTCCCTAAAAACTAGTAAAAGTGTAACTGCAATAACCCCCTGGCCAATATAATTCTGAATAAATCAAGAACTTTTCCAGAAATTGGCCCCTTTCTGAATAACCAGGATCAGAACACGGTTGAGTGCAAATAAGTATGAAAAACTACTTTGTGCCACTCATACAGTCCTGTGGCCATGTTCCTTTCTGGCTACTTTGCTGAGGACTGATTTGCTAACAGGAAATGTTTCTACCTATCTTGTGTTCTGTTTACCTGGTTTTAATCTTCTTAGTTTGAATTAGTAAAGGAGGATATGTTTATGCCTGTATCAATAGATGGAAATAGAGATAGACCCCTTAGTTGAGCACACGATGTTTACTTTATCCCAAAAGTTTGTTTTCCTTTTTTCCCCTCCCATTGCAGTGTCACTGCTGCTGTATTTTATTAGACCTCTGGTTTTCATTATGCAAAAAGTCAAAACTGGAACATTGTAAATCTCCCCTCTCCTCCCTGCTTGCTGCTCTGAAGCCCGTCCGCCATTCGGTGCCTGACGGCTTCTCCGACCAAAGCGCGCTGTTTCCAGGGGCTTTGGGGAATAGGAGGTGAGAACAGGGAAAGCTGGGCGGGTGGGGAGGGGGGCACCTCGCTCACCCAAGGCTTGTTAACCTGAGTGCACACTCTCTTTCTCAAATTTGTTTTCTCAGCTGGTGGCACAGTCGCTGCCCCAGCGCCACCAGTCCAGCAGAGAGCAGTTTCATTCGAGATCTGAAGGCAGATTTTAAAGAAGTGGTTGGGGCAGGAGGGGAGGGGAGCTTAATAGCAGCTTAGAGCCTGACTCCCTATGTTTTCTTAGTATATTGAAATATGAACTGTGTAAACACTCTGCATTCCACCTGCTCCAGAATCTGCCAGAAAGCTCACAAAAGTCCTTTGCTCTTTTTTACATCCTCCCTTTTTCCTTGCCGTCCTCCCCACAAGGTCTCCCACACCACCTTGCTGTTCTGTCCCCTACAAACACCATACCCTCTTTTTCTGCCCTCTTTTTTCCTATTTTTTTCCCTACTGGAGACATGCATTTCGAAATTAGCCTTGCACCTAACACGTGGTGCCTTTTCAGCCTCCTCTTTCATAGAGCTGTTGACTCACTTTGGTTTCAAAACATCAGTGGTGATGCTTGTCAGGTTATTATTGTTCTTTTGATATTATTTACTGTTATTGCACATAAATATGGCAGTAAGCACCCGAGAGACTGAATATTTTCCACATCAAAACTCAGAACACACATGCTCTGCGTTTTACCTGTCTTCCCCTGAACGGGGAGCAGTTTCCATCCAGATGGCAAACCATCAAGGGTTTTACACTTTTACACTCAGTAAAAATGTTGAACAAAGAAGTACATTTTCCATCATGTTCTGAAAGAGAGCAGGCCGTGCTGGCTTCACCGTGAGAGCAGATTTCCCCTTGGCACAATCCTCTGCCAGCATCCAGGAGCAGGACAGAGACAAGGACCATGTTTTTGATGCATGGCAGCATTCCCGAAAAGCACCCGAAGAGAGAATCATGCCATGTGGGCAGTTTAGAATTATCTGAGTAGCCTCTGGTAACCACTCCTCATTTCTCATGTCAGAGGTGAACATATCATCCCTCGTGGTGCATAGGATTTGGTGGTGTTCTTGGAAGTGAACAGGTAGTACTTGTTCAAAAACATTGTATTTTTGATCCAGGAGATTCAAAACAGCCTGCTTTTGACTGAAGCAGCCAGTAAGTTTCGCCACGATTGCATCAGACTGCAAAAGCTGACCTGAAAATGAGTGGAGAACTGTGATTTAGGTCTGAGACAAAACTGTTTTTATTTGACTGTGCAGGGAAGTCGCTACCTCAGCTACCCAGGAATGGTGAGACTCAACTGGCTTTTCTACTGCTGCACAGCATTCAAAGCACCAGCAAAAGTGGTCAGCTGAGTCCCCTCACCTTCATTTACATTTGATGAAAAAATGAGGGTGCTCTTCTGTCTTCTCCTAATGAGAGTGCTCTTTTACCATCCTTTGCCCTCAAAATACATCACGCTACACAGTGTAGACCCCAGTGCTTGCATCTCAGCTCTGATTCCTTTCTGACTGAGAGTTCTGAGGGAAATGGTTCTGACTAGTTAGAAACGTGGTGAGGACAGCGTAGCAGTGAGTCTGGAAAGGATTTGGCAGCCCTCTAACTGGGAAATGGGCTCTAGATTTCACCTCAGGGCAGCTGGTGGGAGCCCCACCACTTCTTAGATTTTTCAGGATACATAGGTGTCTTTGCCATTCACTGGACTTGTTTGTGGCATCAGCATCTCGCTGAGGATTGGGGATTTTTCCTTTTGTTCTTCCCTGCCTTGAGCTTTGCTTCTGCCTGAGCCAGGAATCATGCAAACTCATGTCACAGTCCTTTTCAAGCACTTGGCATTAGAAACACCCTTCCCCTCTGGCTCTCCCGGCCAAGTGTTATGTGCAGCAGAGCTGGGAGCAGGGAAGGGACGGGACGGGATGGGACGGGAAGGGACGGGAAGGGAGGAGGAAGAGGAAGCCGTTCACCCCACCCTTCCAACCAGAAGCAGGAGCCTGAAGCAGTCACTCCGGTGGAAGAAGGTCAGGTTTATAAGAAGGGGGAAAAAAAAGAAAGAAGACAAAAGGTGTTCCCTGCTGCTATTGGGATCATTGAGGCCGGGTGTAACCCTACACAGACACCAGCGACCCTGGCCAGAAACACGGATGACAGCAGTGAAAAGCTGATACCGCTGTGAGTGAAGCTGCAGTCCCTGACAGGCTCCTGGCTTGCTCTGGGAAGGTGGTCTGACATCTTCCCCACTTAATTCAGTTTGCTTAAAACCGTCCCCCCCCAAGCTGTCAAAACTCCTCTCATCAGAAAGTAAATCTAGAACTGAGTATTTCAGTTAGGACAAAGGTAATACAGTTAAGACAAAAGCTGTCCTGTCTCCAACTATTTTTTGGAAGGTTAGTGTGAGGGACTTGAGCAACAAAAACATGTACATTTGTTCACTGAGAAGAGGAAGGGTCACTAAACTGGAACATCTAATATGCTTTTGGAAGAATTACATTGCATCAGAAGGGGCCAGAAATAAGATATCATTTGTTAATTTTCATCCATTAAAAATACATTGGGCAATTGAACTATTATTTGTAACTCTCTGCAATCTCTCTTTAGGGCGAGGAAACCATGTCCTACTGCAATTAGGTGTGGTGTGCTCTCAGAGCACATAAAGCTTTCAGCGACTTTGTGTGAGGCTGATTTGGACTTTAGGTAACAGCACATATTGAATCAGCGGGGAAAGAAAGTCTCCAAGCAGAGGTCTACCAGTTTTAAATTATCTGGAATTTCAAATGATCAGCGGATATATTTATCATATTATCCCTGTATTTATGAATTTGTGTGCGGGAGGCCAGGGGGTGTCCAAATCTGCAAATTGTCAATTCACGTTCAATTCTTCAAACTGAGCCAAGTCAGTCTCGCCTTTTCTTTTAAACTGGACTTAACTAGAAAATAATTGAGTAGTTGAAATGAAAGATTTTTCCTTGGGTAATACTATATTGTACTGAGTACTCATAATAAGAACAAGTTAACTGCCTTGTTCTCCATCATTACAGAAAACTAAACAGAGGAAGTAAATGACCTGAGAAAATTATTCTTCTATTTTAATCTTATTAATCTTTTCTCCTCTGTTCCAGTTAAAACAAAAGAAAGAGCTTTGGAGACAGATTGACTCTGTAATAGAAAAAGCATAGTTTGGAGAAAACTTTCAGTCTAAGTCTATGCTTTGCCTGTCCTGCAGCTCTAAAATCAAAGCAGGTTTCCTAGCTTTCAGCAGAATGATGTTGCTCTCTGAAGATGAAAACGTGCTTCTGAAATGAAAAACGAAGTTCCGTTTAGGATTCTTTTTATAACACCTCGTTGTCTGACAGCAGAGATGGTAGCTAACAGCAGAAACTGTATTATAGTCATCTGACATTACCAATTCAGGACAACAAATATTCTGACAGGATTAAGTTTGCCTGAAGGGACAAAAAAGGACAAATAGCCTGGAAGGCAAGCAGTAACATGGCTGCACACTTTTGCTGTGCACATAGCAGTGACAACCAATGGCTAATATTTCTCACCTTGCTGGGAGTTCAGGTTCTAGATTTTGGGCCCTAAATAAGGGATCTGACATGTGAGGGGCCTTCTACTGCCAACCACAGACAATGGGATGCGTTGATGCCTCGTGCCTTTCCAAATTGGGGCATTTAAGTTTAAAGTACACTGTGAACATCCAGCCTTTCCTTCTTGGCTTCAGTTTCCCCGCAGGGGAGGTGGGGCTGATGGGGGACACTTGTTTGCACGGGGTCCATTGAGGAGTGAGCTCTCTCCATCAAATCTGTGTCCCAGTCCTTCACTGGGTTCTTCTCATGGGGGGTCCCCATGCCTCTGCCAAGAATGACGGGCATCCATGAGGACTGGCTGAGTCCTCTGCCAGAAACAGGCATGGACATCTACCCCAAGGAAACACATTTTTAGGCACTTACATGAAAACTATAATTGCTTTGCTTTTAGGGAAAAGCCTGACTGACTTCAGTTGAAATATTACTTCTGTCTAGTGAGACGCCACTTTCCTGGCTGACACATCTCCGGGCAAGGAGAATTTCTTCAGAAGTCAGTGACAGGTTTTGTAGCAGGATTTTGGAGCAGGCAGCATTTGTGACTGCATCGAGAAATCAATAAAAGCAGCGGAACATGGGGTATAGGTAAAGGCATGCAGATACTGCAGCAAATCTGGGGATGTTATCACCCCTCTGCCTCTGGCCAAGGGTGATAAGCACTGGAGATAGAACAGAATGGAGGAAAACACAGGGACAGGATGAATCTCCACATCCACGGCTGCCCCACCACAGATCCTACCCACTATCAGGCTGAGGCAGCTGTTCCCTAGTATGCTGTGAAGGGAAACGAAGCATTCTCTTTAGAATAGGATGGCAGCCTCTGCCTGTGCACAGTGGAAATGAGACAGGGGAGACACAGAAGGCAGCCAATGCACCAGGCTGTGCAGGAGCAGGGCTCTTCAAGGCAGGACTGTGTCACATCCTGTGGCCCTCATGCACCGTATTGTCTCTGCTCCTGTAATTCACAAAGCACCAGCAAGGGGAGGCAGCACCCAGAAACAGAGACATCCTCATCCGCAGCATCTCCTCCCTGGAATAGCTTCCCCATAGCATTCAGGGGAAGATAGATGCCTCCAAACACCCTTCATATTTAAAATGCAAATAATGATGCAAGCATCTTTTCTCCAGGTCTAATCCGGGCAGGTTCCGTCCATCACAACATCCTTCTGTGGCAAAGGCTTCCCAGACACCTTGGTCTAGAGGGACTTGTTTCCAACAAAACATCTACCTCAGGCCCTTACTCTTCCCTTACAAGAGCTTCTGCAAGTGGCCAGCCTGCCATGATTTACCCTGCCTCCCAAAGTGGCCCCTCAAAACACCTGCCCAAGGGAAGAGATTTGGAGATTTCTTTATGAGCATTTTTCTTTTCTGGCACATATGAATAAGGGGCAGGGATATGGATGCACATTTTTGCACTGCACTGCTTTTCCTGGTGTTTTGTTCTGCCCTCCAAGTCAGACGCTATGTGGGGTGATTCCACACTACCACTTTGTGTTTGAAACTTCAGCTCATCATCATTTCCCTCTAACAAGCTCATAACCAGAGGAAGCCCCGGCCTCTGTGGGAACAAGCAGTTTTGGAAGGAGTCAGCAGCAGCATCTCCTCTCCACCTCAGAGCTGAGACTTCAGCAGAAACCAGAAGTCTCTGCCTCTCCTGGGAACAAGATAACTTCAACTGTCTGCGAAGGACAGAGCCCCCTGAGGCACTTAGAACTGTATCCCCAGTTTTTTATCCATGTGTACAAAGATGAAGATTTTGTAATCATGGTATTCGCCAGTTTTTACCCATTGTCAGCATGTTTTGAATCCACTATAGATTTCCTGGACTGTGTAGAAGAGGGGTAGGAAGCTCACAAACATCAAGAAAGCTGGCAGCTGGATGGAGAAGAGTTCTCTGTCTGCTCCCACCCCTCACAACACAGCAGGGAAAACTTTTTCTATTCACCCTTTGGGCATTTTCTTTGGTTGCAGAGAGCTGGTTGGTCAGCCCATGCATTAACATGAACTAGCCACGGTAAATGCTGTTTATCTCCAATAGGGCTGCCATAGGAAGTTAAGAACATTTTTGGGATAATAGGCAGAAGAGCAAAGACAGCCCTGTAGGAGACAAAGCTTCACTGGTTCTGCCACTCACGAAACAACTTGGTATTTTCCTAATTTTGAGCATCGCCAAATGCTCAAAATTCTTCTCTTCCCCTTTGTAGCTGAGCCTCATGGAAAAGAAAAATGATTCCAAAATGGGAATGGAAACCTGGTGTGTGTTTGACCACTGTCAGGCAGGTGAGATAATCAAGAGCTGTGAGAATGTAATGTCTAGGAGAAACAGAAGAACTTTGATAGAGACACTTTGATGCCAAAAAAAATTATTTTCCTGTAGGTTTCTGTGATTTTCCTCCCCCATCTCTGCTCTTTCCAGTTATTTGCTCTAAAGGACTGGCTCTTTCTCAGTCACTAGAAACAGTCTGAGCAGTTCAAACAGAGGGAGAGATACTAGGGGCTTGGGGATAAGACTCTTACAAGTAACTTTCAAGGAAAATATTACAGCTTTAACAGCTACAAAGGGCAGACTTCCACTCTATCTAGGAGAGCGCCCTGGGATGTCGCCAGGAGCAAGTTGCTGATAATGGCTGCAAATATATCTGTTAATGAAATGTCAAGCTCCTTGACAGAGTTTTTGGGTTTTCAAAGTGACAGTTTCCCGTTAAAATTTACGTCAGAAGAATTTGAGGTGGGGCAAAATTGGAACCATTTGTTGACTGAATCTGGCAACTGGTTGTAAAAGAGCACGAGACTGAAGAGTCTGTGCTTACAAATTACAGCGTTAAAACCCAACTAACTGTCATCTAATCCAGCTTCAACAGAACAAAAGGCCTGGCCACGAGGATCTCTCTACAGACTCAGGATCAAAGTTTGCAAAACCAGAGCTGCAGCCCCTCATCCCTGTATCTTTCATGAACAAAATTATAGAACAGAGTATTTTGAAATAACTAAAATTCCTGGGAAAATATAGTTTACGGCAAAAGGGACATAAATTAGACCAAAGAAAATCTTTTCTCTGCTTCCCAGGTTATGGGAATTTACCTTCTATCCCACAACCTCTTTCATCCATTGGGCCTACTGCTTTGCCTGCCAAATCATCTGCAAAGGGAAGAGAGAAGGGGAGAGGAATGTAGACTAAGGAGAATTACTAAAATAAAAAGAAAACAAAAAGTTTGGCAAAGGTCCCGTTGATTTCAGTGGGTGTCGACTTTGTTTCAGGTACTCTCTGGAGAGCACAGCAGGTCTGTGTGCAGACCTAAGGGGCTTGGGAGGTGTTATGAAGGGTACATGAGCTAATGGTGAAAATAGCAGCTCCAGAAGTTTTCCTGACCACAGCTTTACTCATTCCCACCAAACAGTTTATTTGGTCCCAAAGCTGTGGAAGGCTACACCCAAGGCTAACTTTAGGTGTGTGCATGGTCCCATATCCATGAAGTCACTAGGCATGGAGATGTTGGTGTAGTTGGGACACTGGACAGTTTTGGTATTATGAGTGGTGCTTGCTGCAAGTGTCTGTCTAACAGAAAACTCTTTAGGTTCACATTTTAGAGCAAAGATTTCAAATCACAGGCAAAGAAGATAGCAAAATTCATACTGCAGGGAACTAGGTGGATGAGAGGCTGATCTGCTAAACTCAGCTTTGCTTAGGTTTACATATTGCAGCTTATTAAAGACTCACACATTAAACGTGACTTCATCTTGAACAGCCTCTAAGTACCACGATCTCAAATAACAGCAGCTTCTGTATCTAACATCAGAAAGCAGCATGCTGCCAGCTACTCTAAATGAAACCTACTTTTTATTGTAGAAGAGTTAATGCATTAAAGCTCAAATTCATGAAAATGAAAACCCTCAGGCTTATCTGAAGGTTAGTATAACCAAAATATGAGCATAAAACAAAGCAAATATTTATGTGCTTTCCTGAATCAGTATCTGAATGAATCAGTTTTGCTGAATAAGCATTGAAGGACCACAGGCCTCCAAACAAATTAATTTTAACTATTTCCGGTAAATATTTTCGTCTTGCCTTGTGTATCTCTGTCAACCGTGATGGGCTGAAGCCAGATTCTTGCAGGGAGGAAAAAATGAATGCACAACACTATAGGAAATTGATCTTTGCCGTGTTGCCTTTCTGCTAGAAGAAACAAAAACAACCAAACAAGTACTTTGTCATTTTTATGTACAAAACCATGAACAGCATGTTAAAATATTACATTTTACATTTTTATACAAATTAGCAATTGAAAAGTTACACCTCAGCAGTCGTTTATGTCACATGACTGGACTATCAATCATAATAATAATAAACCAGGAGATTTTTAAGCTAGCACACTTCTGAGTATTCAACCAAAATGGAGAAAAATGGGGAAAACACATAATATATCTTAGGAGTAGTAATGTCCTGTTATTGTTAAAAAACTGCTGGGACCTCATTAGTGACTATGAAAACATCATCTGTGAATACCGTGAGGCAATAAATCTACAGTGTCCAAGGAAGAGGGGGGGAAGAGAGCAAGCACAACGTGTGTATTTGCCATTTCTTCTTACCCAGCTGTGAGTTAGTAATTTCCATCTCTCCTTGCCAAACAGCTTCCAGAAGCTATTACTGATTATGTGAATTCAATAGGCTGCTAATGAACGATAAGATAATGGGTCTATGCTCAAGACTGCAGGAGACAAATAGTTGTTTACACGTCAAAAATTCCTTTTCCACTTGGGTAATTTCACACACACACACACACAGACACACACCCCCGTGCTTTTGAGGACCCATTTTATAGCAGTCTAGCTCCAAGCCAGGGCTGATAATGCTGCAGGTATGGCCCTTTCATCTCCAAATCAAATAGTAGTTTTTGTAGTATACCATTGATGATCAATTTTCCATAGCTTTTAATAAAGCAAGCAGTGCTTTAAAAATAACGAACTATCAGTTTTTTGGAGGGAAGAATGGACTGAATGAAGGATGAAAGGCAAATAACTTATGGAGGAATTCTGAAATACATTTGTGTGAATACCTGCTATTTTGGAAGACTTAGCATGAGACCCTTAAACAGATTTGTGATAGAACTTGCCTACCATATCTACATCAGCAAAACTTTATAATGCCTCTCACCCCAGACAATTTTATCATCTGTCAGCCTCCTGCAGCCACAGTGTGACCAGGCACAAATCCACTGCTGTCATAAATACACGCTCTTTCGTTACCGTGGAATTTGGCTCTGTGTTTGCAGAGCTCACGTCACCCGTCACTGAAATGTGGCTACTTCTACTGAGGAAAAGCAGCACTGCCAGCAAGATTGTTTTTAGCAGGGGAAGCAAAGGGTAATATAGCCAGCTAAAATCGCTTGAGAGCTTGCGTAGGAAGAACACAAGGTAATGACCTTGGAGTCATTAACTGGAATTCCTTTGGGGCACTGGGTCTATCCACTCATACATGTCTGAGAAATGATACCAGGTCCCTAATGGCCATAAGTACAGCAGAGACTGAACAAGTGGAAACTATTTGCTCTGTTGAAAATTGTACATTGGTTTTTGCACAGAACCCCAAATTTTTTGACTGTGAGCTTTCAGTTTAGATCTATTTTTTGCATTTGATTCCAGTGCCGTGGACCCTTGGTAGGTGAGAGATGGCAACTGGATGCCTTGTTTGTACATTGTACCTTCAAAAGCAGTGAGAAAGCAAACAGAAAGAGACTTACCTTCCAAGATACTGGATATCTTGTGTCTGCATGTGAAAATGGAAGTATTGGGAAGTAAATTTCACCAAAAAAATGTAACATTCCCAATACCAGCCTCAGGAACTGGCAAAGGCGGCCGCTGTCTAGCACAGTGCCCTACCAAGGCAGTGAAACATCTGTTTCCAGTGGTTTGTTCATGCCAGGGCTTTGGACCGTAAGGCTTACATATGTGGGACAGGCTGGGTTTATGTGGTGCTGGGTAACTCCAGTCGGCCCCCTGGTAGCAGGAATAAAGGCAAGCCCATTCCCACACAACTGTCTCCCAGGACTCCCCTTCTCAGCCCAACTTTTCTCATTTTCCAGTGGAAGGAGCAGCCTGGTCCCACGTGAGTCCTGAGGTCTTGAAGAGCTGAATTTTGCTTAGTTTCAGAAAAGCCTTGAGCCAGGTCTCTGCAATCCCAGGATGCAATCTCAGAGATGGCTTGAAATGCCCAAATAGTTGGATTCAAAAAGCCCTTGCTTGTTTGGTGTACTCTGTGAAACACCCTGGAGCTCACTCATTATGAAACACAGTCTCCAGAGCCTGAGAGCTTGTTAGACAAACTGTAAGTACATTCTGAAACTGATTTAATTAGGTTATGATTAGACAAATTAAAAAAAAAAAGCCAAAACAATCAAACAACAACAAAAAAATCCCCAACAAACCCCTAAAACCAGAACAAGGTCAGTGTTCCACTTGGTGCAGCTGTGATGAGTCACTCTTTTGGGGTAAATATGGACCTTACACTCACAAGCACTCATTCTGTTTAATCCTTGCATTAATAAAAAGCCCTCCTATGTTGTTATCATTATCACAACCCATGTTAGAGTTCAGAGTTCATACACACTCAGGCTCTTTTCCCTACTGTCTCTGCTTGTGACATCCATGACTACAGAACAATCCTTAGAGGCCGTATCACGTAGTGAACATCAAGACTTGTCTACTCAGTCTTACAGTACTTCTTGGACTCTAAGGATTAGCTAAGATCTCTGTCTCTGACTACAGACTCTGTGGTTTTAAGAAGTTATTTTTGACTTGGAAGCGTACTACAGCAAACTAAATATATATAGTGAACTATACTATAGCAAACAAAATATGTCCCTAGAGAAGAAAGCTGAAATTCTGTAGTTATTTCCAGAGATCTTGAGCACTGTTGGTAGAATGTGTGGGACTTCTGGAAGCTGGAAATCAGACAGAGGTGAAAATCAAATGGTTGCATTGCTGGGTTGAGTCTTGTTTATTTGTTTTATTGCCACTTCTCTGAAAGCTATTTGTTGCACTTTCATCATTTGAGATCACACCCTTTTGCATGGTCTCTCCTCTTGGCAGCGGGAACAGCAGCTTTTGAGGACCATGGAAGCATAAAAGAGGAAAGCATTTTCTGCAGAAGCCAGCAGCAGTGTTGGTTCTTGCTGCTAACCGAGCCAACAGAGGCAGAAGTCAATCTAAACATCTGACCCTGTCCAGACAAAGGACATCTCCTGTATCCCATCCCATTAGTCAAAAGTCAGAAGGGGCCAGTCATGATTTACAGTAATCTGAAATAAAGCATTGGTGCTTGTCTTGGAGGGAATTCCAGGCTTTGTGATGGATCTAGTAGAACTGTGTGTTAATGTGTTCATATTAATTTATGTTTTGTCAATGTAGAAAAGCTAATGGGAAAGCAATCGGTCCCTGCTGAGCTATACCTCTTGGAAGAAAAATCTCGAAGGCAGTAGGGAAAAGAGCACATTGCTATTCATTTGTAAGGGTTGGTAGCTACTTCTTTCTCCTGGGCAGGGTGTGCACAACCACAAATAACTCAATTCAGGCACATACGTGCATGTAAATTCAGTGATTTGCAACCTATGTACTATATGCATAGTACACAAAGGACTTTCACAGACATGCTATTAATCTGGACAAAAGTGGGAATTACTCGGTGACACGTTCATGTGAGCAGTCTTACCAGCACAACAGGAATGAAACTTTGTGACAGAACTTTCTGTGCCCTGCACAATGTATGACTGTGTGAAGAAAGCTTGCAACGTGACTTTTCAAAACTTTTGTCAGAGAAATATCTTGTATTTTTACTCTTTCCAGGAGCTTTCTGTACTTTAAAATTAGATTAGAAGAGATATTTTCATTGACATCTTTGTCTACCCAATATGAAAGAAATGGTAAACGGGAAGAAAATATATGCTAGTTCCGTGTCTATGTATATATTTATATCTCAACATTTAGCTTCTGATTGCCTAAATCTATACTAAGTTTGGACTATTCAGTATAGTGTTTGAGGTGAAAGAAGAATTTCTATAAAATTCAGAAGGACACTCCCTCCCCCCATCCCAAATTAGTGTTTCTGCTGCTCCTCCTCCTTACCAACCGTATCTATGTAGCATTACATTACCACATGAGCTGCTTGGCCTGTCTGGATAGAAGAGTACTTTGAGCAGGGTTTTCAGTTCCATTGGGGGAAATTCAAACATTCAACTCCAAATAAAAGTCACAGGAATGTGCACGCACATCACTTAAGAAGCTTTAAAAAAAAAAATCACAGTTTTCTTATGCGATGTTCTGCAGCAGAAGCATTGGATGAATGCATGCCAGTACTGGACCTGGATTCAAATTTCCCCCTCTCCAGGCCTCACTAACTTAGTTTACTAGATTGAAATTTTCTAATTGTACTTTCTGATTTCTCTTAATTCTTTTTCTTTTCCTTTCACTCTCTTGAGTGTTTATTCTCTTCCCAACACCATGCTGTCTGTGCTTTAACAGTTGCCTTCTTTGATTCCATCTCGTGCTGTTGAGGAAGGGTGACCTGAATGCTTCATACATTCAACTCAAGCTATGAACTGCACTCCATCAGCTAAGTAACTAATAAAAACTAATTTAGCAATTGATAGAAACAATTACCTCTGTTTAAGATGAAATGTATCTTAAATGTTGAAAATTTTTGCCAGAAGTCTGTTCAGAAAACCCAGAGCCTTGAGACTGGAGCTAGAAAAAGCTGTCCAATAATGGGGCATATTAATTGGACCCTCATGCCAGTTAACTCATCCATCATTTATGGCTCTTGGAGTCTGGGAGCACTCCTGATGGCTGCCAGGGCTCTCAGTCCACTCCCTGCTTGCACATGGGTGCGTGCATTCTGCCAGACCTCTGACTCTGCCGTCTTGGCCCCAGGTTCAAAGGCCTTCAGATGCATCTGGCGGGTTATTCTTGGTTTATACCTTTGACCAAGCTAATGGTAAGAGCAGATTTTGGCCTCACGTGTTGCAAGTCGGATTGGTTTTTGCTGAAGTTCATGCTAAAGGAGCAGAAGGAAGACCAGGGTGCATCTTGAGGGCCACTGAGGGAGGCCCAGATGAGTTCCATGAGTTCCACTCATTGCCAGATGTGACAAGACTGATTCACAAAAAATGCGAATTTCTGTGAAGATTACCACTACAGAAACCAAAGAGGTGACTCTTAAGAAATATGGGGTTTCTGTAGAGACAGATGATAATTGTTTTCAAATCCCATGAAAGAGCGATGTGAGCTACATTTGTAGTGGTGTGCCCTGAGCTGAAAGACTGGTGACTGTCATAACCGTATTCCATACATCTGGAATGAATTCCATACATCTGTTGTGTCTCTGGAGGCGAGACAGTGCTTATCAGTGACTGAGATTTCATCTGACATTCTGCTCTGCCCAGGCAGCTCCTGAGCTTGTGTGGAGTATCTTGCAGGCTTCTCCTCTCCTCCATCCGGGTGCGAGGAGCAGGAGAGAGGCTGGCCACTGGCTACAAAACAAAACCACAATTGCAATCCTTCAGGTTTTGACCATGCTTTATTCAGCTCAAGACACTAATAGAGACATGGAGGAACTCAGAGCTCAGACATTTTTACCCATTATTAACCCCAAAGTCTTTCCTGTTGAGGAGATTATTCATGCTGAGCTGTGGAACATCAAACAGCATTGCCAGAGAGAAGGCAAAGGCTCCAAATAACAACAGGCTTAGGCATCCACATCAGTAAAACTCAGGAAAATAAGATAAATACTATTCCTTTTCTATTTGCTTTCTGAGTAATGTTTGCAAACATATTTGTCAGTAGAAAATTCATAGGAGGAAGAATCTCACATGAGTTTTCTGAGCCATAATAGATATATACTTCAAATGCTTTTGGAAGGCCATTTTGAAAGCTCTGTTTGTTAGTTTTACGAGTTAAGTGCTTAACTGAGCGTCTGAGCATTTCCATGAAAATGAAGTAACCATCAAAGCCGTACAAACTGGTATTTCCAAGCAGCAATTATCCCAAGTAAGCAAAAACATGTTTTAAAATGCAGCTGCAACGTATCAAATGATATCTCAAAAATTTTATGAGCTCTAATTTCATCTATTATCCCCAACTGTTCCCCAAATTTTACTGATGCCTACGTTGTCAATAGCATCAGTCTACAAACTTCAGGAAATTAAAATACTTATATGATTTAATTCTGTCTTTTCATCTCCCTCATTGCACAACAGCAGAAAGTACCTGTTTGTGGGCTTACTATGTATTAATGCACTAAAGCATGATGTGAACACTTGGTATAAGTGTTACAAAACTTTTCCACTTTCAGTTGCAATTCACTTTAGTCACCAAGAATGATTCACTGGTAGCAGAAGGATGTGTCATTGGTGTAAGAGAACTGTATCAGTATCACATAATGTACATGTCATATTCTATTTTCTTCCTGTTTTCATTAAAAGTACACCAGCAGGAAAAAAAAAGAAGTAAAACCAACCCAGTGATTTTCTCCCACTCATTTCCTGCACTCTGTATTTCTGACTCAAAAAACCAGTGAAGCACCAATATGTAAAAGCACTAATATTAAGTTCATCTAAGCATTTCCATTCTGAAGGCCCAGTTTCAGTTATTTATTATTTTCATAAACTTTAGCCTTCTTGGCTGAACTTTTTCCAGAGTTGTTCTCTTTCCAAGAGCGACTATTTTAGGAAAGTTTGAGCATGAATCAAGCAAAACCAAAACTTAACAAAAAATACACTTTTCCCACCATTTCTCCCAAATCTTGCAGTTTCATTGGAATAGGTATCATGTAGACCTTTTTGGACACAATGCTGCTATGTGGCAGATGACAGTCTGTAAAACAGACAGGTACTTCCCAAAGTCCTTTTGGAAACAGATTCAGATTTACCCAAATCAAATATACCCAAAGGTTAATTTCCACTTACATGCAGCTGTCCCATGAACCTAGATATGCTGTTTGGGTTTTTTTCATAAATATTCAGAGGCAATTGGTACCATTGCTCCCCTTTCCCCAAATCGAGAAACTGAGACATGGGACCAGTGACTCAATCTAGTTTTGTATGTCTTCTCTTGGTATTCCTTCTATTCGTTTCTTCTCTAATTAGTAGTATTCTCCATGTTCTAAATGGCATGCGTTCCTTGTGCAGACAATGCTGTGCAAAGAGAACAAGTGATGGTAAAACCCTGTATGTGCAGCGTGGGTGAAAATGGAGCGATCATGCATCAAACACAGATACACGGTTAATGAACGGCCTGTTCACGACCAAGTGAGTACTCAAAGCACTTGCACACAGGGAGCTTTTCTTCTCTTTTTGTAAGTCACGGCAAATAAATGTCATGGCTGCCTCATACACTTAATAACATCAGATCTGAGCACTGAATCATAGTGTACTGACGTGGAATTGAAAATTCTCTCTTGGGCCTCAACCCAGAACTGCAGGGCTTTTTAAAAGAGTTTAGGAGAGAGTTTGGGGAGTCAGATGTCCAACTCCCACTGCCTTTCTGTCGAGTTCTGGGCCCTTCTCCATTGGACTCCTTTGTCAGGAGGACAAAACCACATAATGTAAGTATCATTGATTGTGAACACATGAGCAGCTCCACTGAAGCCTGAAGTTAAGTATGTGCTTAGGTGCTGTGTTGGGTGTATTCTGTTTACACTCCATAACACAAAAAACATCCGGAACTGATGGGGAAAAAAACCCCGTGCAACATCCCAGCTATGCTAAAATGCCTGACACAATTTAGCAATATACACATTTTCTAAAATATGTGGGAGACCAAGACAAAGATGGGAAACAGGATTGCTTGACATGAATTCCCGATCCCTTTTAAGGAAGGAGCTCAGAGCTCGGGTGCCCTTGCCACTGAAGATAGGATTTTGTGTAATCAGCTGTCTCTGATGCACTGTTTCAGAAAACATGCCTTCCTGGTCCATGTTCTTTGTTCTGAAGAGACTTCATGATACAATGCATTAAATTATTTCAGAACAGTCTTTGTCAGACACCACACATGTACATCAACGAAGAGGTTGCCGTACAAGAGGCACTCACATGGTTTTTTCCTCACTAGACTCCTCTCTCATTCATTGCACAAGATAACAAATACCCCCAAATAAACACTCACTGTGCAGAAATGGAGACTTCAATTTCTGTGTACGATAGGGGGTTTATACCAAAGAATCATAGAATCATTAAGGTTGGAAAATACCTCCAAGATCATTGAGTTCAATGCAATTAAAGTCCCAATCATAATCCATTCACGTGAGTAAGGGTGTGAGTGTAGTCTGCCCAGAAATTTCCTTGCTTCTGAGTACTTCACTTCGAAAGTCAGTAACATCCTTTTTGATGATGGGGTGTTTTTGTTTTCCCATGCAATTTCCCCATGCAGAATGGTAAGCTGTGGAAATGGTAAGCTGTACCAGTGGTGAATAGGATCACTATGACAGGGATGTGAGTCAATGTCATGTACGGCAGGGATGGTGCTGCAGATCTGTACCCAAGAAGAATCAAACAGATTTTTCATGTGGGTTTCACAGATATTTGCTGACAAGCAGAGGAACGATCAGGAATCCTGGGTTCCAGCCAAGATTATTTAAAGATAGGATGCTTTGGAGGGCACAGCCCATTTCAGCACTTCATTCTAGTCTTTGTTTCCCCTAACCTCCTTTTCTTGAACCCAACTGCCTCTGGCCTGATCTTTCCAGCATGTTCCTCTTCCTGGACTTGCTTAAACAAAGGCAGGGCTCTACTCAAGCCCATTTAAACTTCAAGGCTTCCAGAGACCAGACTTGCTGGCTGACTGCTTTGGCCCTTGATGAATCTCCTGCACTGACCTAAGCCATGTTCTGCTTGGTGAAGATGTTTCACAAGATCCTCCTAAGACATCAAAGCTCTCAGCAACAGCTCCACTGCTGCGGTTCAAACCATGTGTCACTTGGTATCTGTAGACTACAAAAGCTTCAGCCCCTGGGCAGTTTTGCTCTGATTTGGGCCTAAAATATGTCCTTTTCCAGTTCATGCTCTGGTTGCTCCTTGGCTCCTTGGCTCCTCTTCACCACCACAGTCTCCTTGACAGGATTAATCAGAATACTTTGGTTTTTTTCTACATAGAAGAGAGAGGGGTCATTTTTTGAACAGATACAGTGTTTTTCTTTTTGGCATTGACCACAGTTAATGTTCTGTTGTTCTTTTCTAGTAAAAGAAAACAAGAGGTCCATGTATGAGGCAAACAGATCTCCTGGTCTAACCCACTGCAAACCTACCACAAAGATCAGATCAGTAGTCTAATGATCATAGAATCATAAAATCATAAGAATGCTTTGGGTTCGTAGGGAGCTTAAAGATCATCTGGTTCCAACTCCCCTGCCATGGACCGGGACACCTTCCACTAGACCAGGTTGCTCAGAGCTCCATCCAGCTTGACCTTGAACACTTCCAAGGATGGGGCATCCACAACTTTTCTGGGCAGCCTGTTCCAGTGCCTCACCCTCACAGCAGAGAATTTTTTTTCCAGTTTCTAACTTAAACACACTCTCTTTCAGTTTGACGCCATTCCTCCTTGCCCTGTCACTACGTGTGCTTATAAATAGTTTCTCTAATGATCTACTTACTACCATCAAAGTTGTGTTGTAAAAATTCCAGGGGAAGCCAGGTGTGTTGAAAGGAATGGGGCGAGAATTAGCTTAGTGTTACTTGTATACTCTGTCAGACCACCTATCTAAGCCTGATCTGGAGACACAGCTCCTGTGTCCATTCTTCCTATTCAGTGAATTTTTTTCTGGTTCAGGGTCTCTCCAGGTTTGGCTGTGTAAAGTCTTGTCCAAAAAATATATTCCCTCAGTGCAGGGCTTAGAAAGGAGAGAATTGGCACTTTCCATGCCACACCTGTTCAGCAGAGAGAGCACTTTGATCTCTGTGGCTACCCATCTAACAGCCCCATACAGCAATAAATCCATACACTCTTTTTCTTGTTTTTTTTTTTTCCTTTTTAATATATCTGCCAAAAGAGGAGGGGGGGGGAAAAAGTGAAAGGAAAAAAGTAGCCATTCCAGGAAGGAGCTGAAGTCTATAAAGTGATCTTTCACTCTCTATTGCAAAGCTCTTGCTAGTCAGCACCACCACAGATCTATCAGAATATTTTTGGTAACAAGCTTTTGAAAAGCTGAATTTAAAATAAGAAGTGGGAAGTGGGGAGGGAGGGGGAGTGTCTTCAAACCAAATGCCATGACTGCTCACAAGGCACTCTATAATTCAAAACTGGGTACCCTCAGGCACGCTGTGCATACATTTATATTTTCAAGAGAACAGTCCCACAATGCAAACACTGTGAGTGGTTTTGCCTAAAGGATTCTGTAGGATTTATGCACACGAGGGCTCTTGTCACTTGTAAGTAGAGGTCAGGGACCTGCCTGGGTGGAGAAGGCAGAGTCAGTGCTTTCCTGAAATCCCTCCTTGTGCCAGGAAATAATCACCACACCCACAGCTACTACATTTGAGCCAAGGTGTTTCAGGGACACGGTCTGTCATATAGGGCACGCCCATGGAAAAAAGTTTTCTAAACCATATCCCGTTTCTTTAATCTTCCATTCCTTGTTGCTGAAAGAAATTTTAAAAATAAATTTAAAAAATCAAGGTAGTGGCTTCTGAGAGAAAAGAAAAGGAGTTTCTGTTCAATATCTTAAACTAAAAGATCAAAAAGCAAACTTTGATTTTTCACATATTCCAGATTGCTTAAGACAGGTTTTATTTCCACTGGGTTAAATAGCAGGTAATGAAATTTTGACCATGGTGGCATAAATCAAATCTTTTGAGGGAATGAAGGGGTAAGGAGGAGAACAAAGAACAGGCAGAGAGGCTACAATATCAAGTGTTTCTTGTAAAAATATAGAACTAGTATTTGTTTCTGCTAGGCATCTTAATCTGTGATTTATTGTCAATTCAAGAACTCCACAATTTTTTATTAGCGTTGAATGGATTTGAAACTACCATTGCTAAATAAAAAGGCTAATTGTGTTTTACTGCTCCATTTCAAGTACAATTCTATCTTGGTGCCAAAGATCAGACTGAGAAAAAAATGACACACTTTATTGAAAATAATTGCAATGAAAAAAAATTATATGGTTTTCTTTTGGCTGTGGTTATAGAACTGAACATTTTATTATGAATGAAAATTCTAAATAGTTGTGTCTTGTTAATTGGACCTGTCTTGTATCTTTTTGGCTCAGAAAATGTCCAGATTTGGTTTATTTTACAGCTTATAAATTCTCCTGAATTCTTGGACATCTCATTTTCATTTTGAAAACTCTGTCTGACAGTTTTGTCATGTGTACTTAAACATCACAAGTCTCATTTTGAGTGGAGGCCAGTGACGTCCCAGAATGAGTAGGCAAAGCAGACACACAGAGAAGTCATCAGAGCCAGTGTGAAGCAGTGGGTGAAGATCACACCAGCATTTCCCCTACTGCAAATCAACATGCTGCAACCAAAATTATTCTCTAAAAAAACACCCACAGACATTTGATGAGCCGGTATATAGAATTGTGATTAGACCTTAGCTTTAAAAGTATGGATTTGCTACTTTATGGATGGCCACATGGGGGAGAAGAACAGGACATCTCTCGTTCTCTCTACTGCACAATCATCAAAGGACAACACCGTCAATCACAGGAGCCAGTGGCAGCACTTGGTGGTGTCTTTAAAAGAGTTCATCCAGTAGGTCTTAGGTTCAGAGGACTAAAAGTCCTAGAGAACCTTTGAAAAGAGACAATTTTCTGTAGTTCACAGACTCAATACAGATTGGCTTCCTGACGCTGGATTCATGCTCCTGGGAACATAAGCAAACAAGAGCACGTGTGTGTGTGTGTGTGTGTGCGCGCGCACATCTAGTGTTGGTTTGAAGGGCACCAGAGAGCCGAGGAAGGAGGAGCACCTCGTTTGCCAAACGCAGAGCTGAGAAGACTCCTCGGTGCTGTGGGGACATACAACAGACCCTGCAGCCACCTGAGCATCAGAGCAGGACCGCTCAACTTCCATATCCATGGGCCCATGTGTTACAGACTGAGCTTATCCCAACCCCTTCCTCAGGTGCCAAGCAATGCAGCCTGAAGTCTTAGCCTGGCTTTGTCACATCGCCCTGCAGCTGTTTGTGATGCTGCTCTGCAGTGCCTCACCCACAGGATACATAACCTGACAGTCACATTTCATTTCCTAAGCTTCAACAATGAAGGCTTTTGTTCCAGACCTGTCAGTCTCATGGACTTTTCTGATAATTTTAAGGTGTTGCGCACAAGCAGCTGTTTCTACCTATAGTAGATGTGATCTGTAGTTAACAGATTAGGTGAAAAGAAATAGGCAATACCATGGAAGAAAAAGACAATAAGGCAATACCATTACAGACCTCATTCCTGGTTCTGCTTGTCAAACATGGCAAGTTGCTCGAGAGAGTAAATGCCTCACTTTCACTCTGTGGAGTGGCAGCAATAAGGGAGGATACTTCAAAGTCATTCTTATTTGTAAAATATTTCAAGATCTCTGGACAACAAGATATTACATAAATCACAGCATTTTATTTTCGAATGTGCCAGTTGAGATAGCAGGTTTTGTAGGTATATTTTGCTCTGTCAAAATATAACTATGCTAAATACCAGTAGTTTTTTAAAACAGTGCTGTAGCCAGAATTCATATATTTCTGCTGCCATTCTTCTTGTTAAAGTATGCAAGTATAACTAAGCAATGTCTTTCTTTTAAACAGATGGAAGCAATTGTGTTCTGGATAGATGTTACCCTGACTATACAGTTATTCCTGAAACTAGGTAGCACCATTCCTAAGTTTTGTGAGAAATACAGAGTGTCGGAGTGTTTGAACGTGTACCTGTAATGTTTGGTGTGAAGCACAGACACAGCTCCAAAATCCACTGAACTTAATCTCAGTCCTTTCATTTACTTCACTGTCTGTAGAATAAGACCTATAAAATTTAGTTTATTGTATACACTACAAATTTAACGTTTTCTGAGTTAACATCGATGGCAGTAATGGCAAACAGCTGAGGTAACTTCTCTTCTGGGGGAACTGCTTTCCAGCTATTCCTCTATTCCTTGAAAATAACTATCACCATTTTTCATTGGGCTTTATATGTGTATGAACAAAAGTGTTAGGGACACTTTATAGCGCCAGAATCTAGTGAACTAATTTTTTCAGGCACTGATACAGAAACATCATATGGTTTTATTTTAGTCAGTAATAAAATTATGTGGGTGAGTTAGTGTTTATGTCTTTGGCTTGCAAGATGCTGTCCACTTGACATGTCGTATGCAGGAAACTAATTTGATGCTTTTCCTCTCTAAGATAATCAGTTAGATGAGGTGGGGGTTACATTTTTGTGGTTTTAAAAAAAAAAAACAACAACAACAAAAAAAACAAACCAAAAAAACCCCAAAAACCCCAAAAAAACCCCAAAATCCTATTAATTACCTAGCAACTTTCTGATAAAAATCCATGCTCCTAAAGTAAGGATTTGAAAATAGAGCCGTGCACAGCACACTGAAAATCCAGCTTCTAGAAAAGAACTGCTCCAGTTCAGACATTTCACTACACTGTCACATTTTCCACAAGATTTATAATGAGCACTTTGTAAGACTCTGGCACCTGAGCTGAATACTGAGCATTTACAAAGTTGTCCCTGAGGATATTTTTGGTCAGCCTTAAGGCCCAGGATCCGTGAGGTCCAAACTGCAGTTCCCATGCCACAACGTGGCTGAACCTGAGCAGAACTGCAGTCATTGAAAAATGGGGCTACAATAAGAAAACACAGGATAAAATGAAGCCTTGAATTTGCAGTGCTGGCTTAAGGCTAGTTTCTTATTCTTCTCCGAATTACACCTGTTCAGCTGTGTTGCCTTAGTAGAGTTACGTGGGTACAGCCCAGATGAGAATCTGCCCTTGTCTGACTCGCACCATGACTTGAGCTAAACTCTCACATCAGTTCCACGGGGTGGGTCCCAGTGAAGTGGCAGAAATGAGGGATTATCTTGGCCGCAGAGCAAAAATGTTGGATGTTTCCATATTTCAAACGGTGTTTTGCATCAGCTGCACAGAACGTCTGTGCTGTGGCAAACCAATCTCCGGGAGGGTAGTGTCCCTGGCTCCGACAGGGATGTTTCCAGCCAATTCCCCACTACAATGCTGGAGATTCTACTAACACTGCCTGAAATTAAAGCCAGATGAGATGTACAATTTATTCCACCCCTTAGGTGAGAAAAAAATGAGTGCTTAAACCTTTCAAGTTTCAGGGGCACTTGGGAGAAGGCTTAAGGTTTAGCACTGTACGACGTATCAGCACATGCTCCAGTTCAGCCAGTGTCAGGTTCTGAATGAAAACAACTGTGCTCCTGCTCACGGCATGGATTAAGGATGATCCCTGACAAATTAAAAATATTTGGCAGTCATTGCTTTCTTATGCTTCCTAATATTTAAAAGAATTATGCCTGGCATTGTTTTGAAGCCATCAGACTTTGAAGTGATCAAAAGCTTAGAGGAATAAAATCAGAAATAGGGATAGATGAATAGTGGTCAGGCTTCTTTGCCCTGCTCTCAGACATCGTTTGGGTGAGTTTACACCAGTGCAACGTGTTTGCTTCTAAAGGAGGCACCTGTCACTGCAGTGCTCTCTGCCACAGGTACTGCGTGGCAGCTCAGCTGGCTTTCCACAGCCAGGAAACACATGTGTGACATGCAGGTTGGCTGGAGATACGCAGACAGTTTCAAACACTGCAGAACCTGATGTTTTCCTTTGCCACAAAACCAGCTCCCTGAGTCCAAATCATTCTTTCAGGATCCAGGCAAAGTAGCTGGATTGCATTTTTATAAGAGGTTGACTGAGAGCAGAATCAACCCTTTCTTGGCATAAATCTGCATTAACACGCTTCAGTTAAAAGCACAATTAAAAGTACTCTTTATTTCTCTCTAACCAGGGAGTCACTCAAACTTCTCCCATTAATTTCAGTGGGTGGTGGGTATATGCATAAAAAGTTGTAGTATCCTGACTTTGGCCTCTATCTTCTCTGGCAGAGAAGAGAAAAAAGGAGAGAAAACTCATTTCATGCACTCGAGCACACTTCTCTACAGAGTGAGTCAGAGCAGGAGCCTTTCTGAAATTTATGTGGCTGCCAGCATCAGAGTTGAAAGATATTTTTTTGCATATTGTGGGCAAAAATAAAAACTTGGTGTCTACATAACAGGACACAGTAAATTTACTGTATTTTCTGCGCTGGTTCTCTTTCCACATTTAGAGAAGGAAAAAAATCCCACATTCAGGAGACAAAAAGCCGTAGGGGTATGGAAACACTGGTTTGCTGGAGGTTTAAGAGCTGAATCGCTATTTTTAGTTTTAAAAAATTGCCTGAAGAAAGCGCTGCCCGGCAGTATCTGTTCTTAGTAGAGACTGGTATCTTCTTAGATAAGATAATGTTTTGCCTGACCAGGGGGAATTGTGTGAAATAACATGGCCATGATGACATGGGGTGCTATAATGCAGTTATTGATAAGAGTCTGGAACTCATATTCTAATGACTCATAATGATCTTCCCAAAGACATCATATGTGATAAGAAACAATGATTTAAGCAAATGTGTAAGCTAGTAGGGGATATTTTTCTGGGGCGAGACATCTCATTTTATGCACAACCTTGCCCTGAATCTTGTGTTTCGTGCTGTGCACGTAAGCCACTTCTGTTGTGATGCCTCGGGGAGGCAGGATGTCTCCTACCATTCCCTTGAGTATGGTCCTTGGAAAAGACTCAGACATGTCAGCTGGACAGCATGCCTGGAAGGAAGCAACACTGTATTCCTCCTTCCTCTCTGTTGTACAGCTTAAGGAGTGTAGCCCATGCACTCTTAAGAACTCAGAAATGCAGTTCTGCCCCATCCTGACATCAGCTGCTAAAGGTCATCTGCCTATACCTCACTCCTGCTGGCCAAGGGCTGCACTGTATGGCAAGGCTCAGTGTTCCACCTCAGACATTTCTACTTAAACATTTCTTCTTAAAATAGCACACACCTGTCAGGGCTTTGGCATTCTGTGTGCTAGCCTATGTTATTTCTCTTCAGATGGAGAACAGTTCAGACCTTCACCATTGCTCTAGTTAGGATTAGGTCTAGCTGTAAACAGCAAAGATTAAATTTAAGTATTCATATTACTATCAACAGTTATCTCTCATAAGAGAGGCCCTTGTAAAGTGCTCATAAAGTTTCATGCTTGGTGCTGTCCAATACCTTTGTACCAACTTCTGAGTAGCAGCCAGTCAAGCAGAAGGAATAACTCTTTCAATCAATTTTCCATATTTAGGCTAAGTAGCTTTAGTAGAAGCTAAACACTGAGAATGGGATTTGGGCATCTCTATCAGAGGCTTAAGAATGTGTAAATATTAAGTATTCTCTAAGTGTGGACTTTTTCCTCAAACAGAGCTCTGTAAAAATGGTACTTTCTTGCCCAGTAGTTTGCTCAAAACATATCTTTGGTCCCCCCTGGCCAACTTAGTACTGCTAAGAAAAAACGCTTTTTTTTCTGTGCGTTATGAGACAGGAGGATTAATTTCCTTTCTTTGGTACAACGATTTGCTAAGACACATTGCCGTATTTTGGTTCCATTAATGTGATTTAAATATTTAAGCTTGATGGATCCCTTTTAGTCTTGCATTAACATGCCCTCGTTCTCTAAATATGAATATGTATATCTCAGAACAAAAAGTCTGTATAAGGTTATTATTGTGATTTTTACTACCTGCAGCATTGTTCTGCGTCTCTGGAGTCCCCTATTCTGCAAGGCACGGAACAGAGACTTGTCTGGAGCAAAGGTATTCCAGGCTCTGCACGGATCAAAAAGAGACGGAAACAAAATAAGACTGGGAATGATAATGTTTGGTTCATGAAATATGTGAAGATTAACTACCTCAGGAAGGAGTCGTTCACTTCTTGAAAGAGGCTGAAAAGCTACTTAAAATTGAGATTGCATTGAGTCAGAATTCCAAAAAATACCTGGAACTTGTTTCGTAAGTAAGGGTAAAAGTAGGAGGGGGACATGTAGGAAGGAACTAAATAAAAATCCACCTTAAAAATTACATGGATAATATCAGAGAGCCTAAAAAGAATGAGAAGAAGCCTAATTAGCAGAGAATGCAGCATCTCG
Source organism: Mohoua ochrocephala (assembly GCA_013398855.1). Classification (NCBI taxonomy): domain Eukaryota; kingdom Metazoa; phylum Chordata; class Aves; order Passeriformes; family Acanthizidae; genus Mohoua; species Mohoua ochrocephala. The sequence continues at coordinate 213,389 of VZTA01024417.1, forward strand.
AGAGGTCAAAGTGCAGAAATAAAGTACGAATTGCCAGAAGTCAAGCTGTGTTAGACCTTACAGAGGAAATAAAAAAAAATAGCAAAAAAAAAAATTCATCCATGTAACTGTGAACTGAGCACAAAAGAAGCACGGGAACAACCACGCACTAGGCCAGGGTGGAGATTAATAATGATTTTTCCTAAAACTAAGACATCATGCCTTTTGTTTCCCTTTGTGCACAATGACACTGACAATGGAGAGAGACACAGTATGCCCATAGGGAATTAGTCTTATAGTGCTAGAAACAGAACTCAAAGTGCCACATCAGACTTGCTTTGGAGGGGACAGGTTACCCTCCATTCCAGAAATTTTGGGGGAGCAACACATGAGCACCAACTCAATAGAAATTCCCCCTCTGGGACACATGAGACAGAGGAGATGACTAAGGAACACCATTCTCAACTGTCAAAATGAAATAAGTAGGGGAGAAGCTGGTTTGGTGGTCTTTGGGTCATTTAGTTTGCAACCCTATGCAAGTCTGTAGAACAGATTTTATAGAAAAGGAGAAAGATAAGCCGGAAAATGGAAAACACCATTTTTAGTCTGGTTTGGTCATAGTCTGGTCATGCCAGACTAACATAATAGCTTTCCTCAGGATGACTGTTTTTCCTAGACAAAGGAAATACAGTGTTCTGAATTCAGTAAAACAGTTGGTTTGGTGCCATGTGAGAAAGCGTCTGCGTAGGTAAGGAAAAGGGGGATTAGGAGAGAAACTGTAAGATGGCTCAAAAACTGGTTGAAGAGATGACAGCATTCTGTGTCAAGAGAGAAAGTACTGTGCTGGAGATAGGCTATTAATGGAGTTCCTCAAGGAGTGGTTTTGGCTCAAAATGTAGGAGTGGGCTTATGAAATATGTTGATGACACAAAGTTGGAAGGCACTGTCAGTTCAGAGGAGGACTAGAATACCATGCAGAGACAGCTGGATGAGCATGAGGACAGAAGTAATAGAAATGGAATGAAAGTGAATAGCACTGCAAAATCCAGCCCTTCAGGATGAATAACAATAATTTCTGTTGGAAACAAAGGAGAAGAGGGACATGTGCCTGGATATACCACTGAAATGTAGAATTTTGGATGTAATTGTGATCTTAGGACGTAGCAGGTGAAATATTTCTATGGCAGCTGTGAGACAGTTTCGAGGCTTCGTCTGAAATGCGATAAATGGTTCTGACTACTTGTGTTCAAGAAAAAAGGTATTTAATCAGGAACAGGGCTGTGAAAACGGACAAAGAGGTAGAGTACCCATTTCAAAAGGATGATTGTGGACACAAACAAAAATTGCTGCAAAGTAGGTCACTAGAGTGACCTAGTTTGAGAACTGAAAGCTGTGCAGTCACATCAATAGCAAGTTCAGGCTGCTGGAATAAATTGTCAGAGCCAAATGCAACTTTGTTTCTTCCAGGGTTTCAGCTAGCCATGTCAGGGCTCTGCTGCTTAGAGGACACACTGCCTAAATGACATTGATTGAGTCAATCCAGTAACTCAAGCACAAGGATCAATTATATTACTTCTTTAACTGCACCAGTTAGTAGAAAACTGATGAGGGTAAAGATATTAGCCACAAGAGACTGTGGAGATAACATGGATATAACATCCCTCAATTTAGTCTGTAAATAAGATTTCTAACAATCAGGACAGTCAGACACGGAAGTAACAGAAGGGGAAAAACATCCCACCTATCTGTACATTTAGACTCCCTGGTAAATTGGTGAGACTGCAAAAGAGAAGTAGCGGGGTCTGGACTCAGTTACCTGTGAGGATTTTCTCCATCCTGACCCCATACAAAACAGTCCAGGCCAGAACATCGATCAGCACAATTCTTTTGATGCCAGTGGATCCACTCTGCTCTACAGCACCTGAGAGAATCTGCTTGTTCCTTGTTTAATGATTTAGTAGGATTTGTTATCTAGTCCTCCTGTGTGGATAAATACTGGCACTAGCAGATGAACACATTCAACTGTGGAATAAAGCCTCCAAAGAGAAGAGGAGAAAAATGATGGGGAGATGTGTTCAGCCCTTGCTCAGGAAAGTGTATTAGGATAGTAACAAATGACAAACCCAGCTGATGTAGCATAATTCATCAGAAGTATTCCTTCTGGGAGGCTGCTCTAAGATAGCCAAGGAACAGGTCACACTTTCGAGAAATCAGTTTGTCCACTCTCAGGACCAGCATCCTTCCCAAGGCATTTGGGGGGCCTCTTTCACCACAAAACCAAAATGCAGTCCAAAGATCCACAATGCAAAGAGGTGGGACTTGTGGAGAAGTGTCCACAAACTCTTGCTGCTGATATATCTCTTTTGGGTGCTGCTTCTGACAGGTGCTGTTGTTGCTGCTATTTCTCTTGGCCACCTACCTGTTGGGGGGAATTTTAACTAGTTGGTCTCATCCTCCCAACCCCTTAGTCCTTAGGAGATGAATGGAGAATAGGGAAAAGAAAATAACTTTTGCCATGGTTTCTGCCAGATTCTGATTTAGCTCCCATCATCACGAGAGCTGGTGAAGAGGGGGATAGCCAGCAGCACCCTCAACAAAACTTAATTCATGTTGATGTGCTTACTGTTCACTTTTGTGAAATGAGCTCAGTAAGGACACTGGTCATTCCTCATTAGGGCCATCCTTTACTCAGGAATTATAAAGAGGTCAGAATCACACTTAATAAACAGGTTAAACATGAGACATCTCCTTCTGATCAGTCTTTTTTCATTCATGACTTGACCTCTTAGAGGCAAAAGGAAGGAACTGAAAGTGTTACTTTCATTTGATCTGGTGTTCATACCAGTTTTATAGGAGTGCTGTCTAGTAATCCTGCTGGATAGAAAGGTAGGAAAGCCCTGAAGCAGAGAGTACCCTGTGATTCTGGAAATGGCATCAGAGGACCTCAAAGTCTTAAAGACTCTTACCTACGTGCCAGTGAGAAACAGAAAATACTCTTTAACAAATAAAAAGAAGATATTTTACTGATAAATGTCAAGAACAATTAAAACGCTGGGTCGAGCCCATTTATAGAGAGTCTCAAAGATTCAAGGGAATTGAATCCATGCCATGCGCTGACTGGTCCCACGGGATTATCCTTCACCCTCTGAGGAAAGTTATTTCAATTGTTCTGTGAAAGCATTTCATTGTTCTCTGTGGCAAGATGCTTTCTTCATTCTACATCTGCACTGAAATCCCTGAATATAGGTTTTTCATGCCCAGTTACGTTCTCAGGCTGTGACTTTGGTTTCCAAAGTACAGCACATGCTGGGAGAATTGGTGCAAACCCCCTGCCTTCAGACAATAGGTGGATGTTGGAGTTTACAGTTAATTATACAGACTCTGTTCCATATCTATCAATTAATGCAATGGTTACTTACAATTAAATCATGGTTGACATCAAATTACTGACCAATGATTCCAATGTTTCTTTAATCACAAGCGTCTGAAATAACCAAAGCATATGGGGAAAAGAATCCCAGCTTCAGTCCACTTGGGACACAACCCTTGCTAGACGCCTCAGGATCTCTCCAGAGGTATAATTATTGTTCTCTGGAGCTGTTCTAGCAATAGTTATCCATAAGTGAGACAGTGAAGGTTGTCCTGCCATTCCATATAAACAGAAATTACAATTGAGGAAGCTCAATTCTAGAAAGAAACTGGCAATCACCAGATCAGTAATGATCTGTACCTGGGTTTCATGCTCTTCCTTGGATCTTATGCCTCTGTCTGATATAGATCTAGGTCTCACTGCATCTGTTTGGAAAACAGCATTTTAGTCAGCCTAATAGTAGCACAACTGTGGTGCTATATGTCAAGAAATAGGAAAAAAAAACGTTAAGAACTAAGCAGAACCTGCAAGCCTCTCGCTCACACCTTGTTCCCATTATACAGTATTTATGTGTAGCATTTATGACAGGAGACAGCATTTTGGCTTGGCAAAAAAGCTAGAATTTGTGCCACAAAATAAATGCTTAGAGCTGATTTCCAGCTTGCCTTTTAACATGGTGCAGATTTTACATCTTATGCACCTTTGGAGTTGTACAGTGAGTAATGGTGTTACAGTATCATTTCAATTGTAAATCACCGTGAGGTACATACAAATGGCAAATGAAGTCCATTCAAAGCATTCAGACCTTGACCAGCCAGAAATTATCAGTCCAAGAAAATACCATACGGCACCACATCCTCAATTTTACTTTTGTTTGGGCAGCAAATGCATGTTCTGCTTCTCATAACACTGCACTGACAGATCTTTTTTCACCTGTATGGTTTTTCACAGAGCCTTGAGACATAGCAGGGAAAGCCATGTGCTCAACCTCTTTTCTGCCCAGGGTAAATTTCTTCAGACAGATGTCCCTTTCCTTTCAGGAGAACCTGGAGTCTAATGACAAGAGAAGGAGAAAATAAATGGGCAGGAAAAACTCAGCATTTAGTTTAGTAATTCACCGTGGATTGGTTGCATATGTAGTAAACTGAGGGCTCAGTTTTAGCTTTAAAATACTTGCGTGTGGATGAAGTCTCAGTATGAAGGGGTTTGAATAACCTTGCTGGGGTGCTCCACTCCCCTGCACCCTTGGCAGGGGCAGGAGTCCCTGACAGTGGGGCTGGGTGGTCAGCTGGACATTGCAGGGTCTTAAATTGCCTCAGGTGCATTGACAAGAGCTCTTGTTGGATTCATGGAGCAGCACTGCTGCACAAGGAACAGTGTCCCACTGAAAGAGAGAGATATCAGCTGTATCTTCTTATCTTGTACAAAATACCTACGTAGTATATATAACATTAACTCAGCAAGGAGGAAGATTGTTGCAAATCACTTTTGCTCCAAGTATAGAATGTGTCCTAGGCTCACTGTGTACCCTAACATCATTTAGAAGAGATCTAAAGTGGCCTTGGAGCTATTCTAAGCTACCCATCAGCACCCTGTTTATAAACCCAGGAGATGAAAGTCTACAAGAAGCTGCACCTTCCTCCCTGCTCCTGCATAAGCAGAACGGCTGCCCAGAATTTTCTCACTTTATAATATCCCATTCTTACAGTTGAAGGAACTATGGTAACTGGCTCTGTCATGTCTGCCAGGTCTGAGGAATTCCCACATCTCAGCAATCCACCGTTCTGCTGTTTGAATGCCTAGTGGAGGGGCAAAGGTGGGCATTAAAGGAAAGGGATGCTTTGAGTGTGGCAGCCAGTGAGTATAACTGATGTGAGTATAATACATATTAGCAGATTTTATTGTGGGTCTAGATTCTAAGCATCCCAAAGCTTGAAGAATTTTAAGCAAGGATGTTGGTTCTGACAGTCAAGGTATTGTGAAAGATTCATTTCCAGGAGATCTGAACACAGACCATAAAATCAACCAGTTTTGGAGTGCAGAAAATACACTGAGGTGACCCTACTAATTGTTTAATTTGATGGCAACCACTGAATTCAGGATGCCTGGGTCAGGGTGAGCTTGGACTGAGGTTCAGCTCAAACCAGGCCTAGTATGGACTCATCAGTGCTCCCTGGTATACAATTCACTGAAGGTGAGAAGGTTAGTTTGGCTCTAAAGTCTCAGTTTTGACTGCTAAAGCAATTTATATGGTTCACAAAATCTAAGCTCAATTATTCATCACACGACTAGCTCCAAGGTGCATTTCCCATTTTCCTCTTTGCTGCTTCACATCACCATGGAAAGTCCTTCTTTAACTGATAGGAAGGCTCTTAAAATTTTCATACTTTTTTTTGTAACCTATCATTGCTTGGTTTAATGAGGACATATCGTGGTACTGCAATATGTGGCGTTGTGACATCCCTCCTGTGAAAACGGCCGAGGAGTTTGCCTCTGAAGACCATCAGCTGGTAATATATTACGAATAAATAAACATACAAACAGGTAGCTCTGCAGTTTCTCACCCTCAAAGTTGATGATTTTAGCCTTCTTTTTCTTAAATGACTCCTCTTAGCTGTTACATGGGTGGGTAGACAGATGTTTGCAATTATGTCCATATATGTGGTCCACAGGTATGCCAGAGCTGAGGAATCTGGTGCTTTGTTAAATATTTTCAAGTAACCAGCTGCCGCATTTCTCCGTGCAGCCAAACCACACCAAATGGAAATGTACTAAAAGAGATGGGTAAATTGAAGTACTTTTTTTAAAAACAGAAAAATGACTCATGCTCATAAAATATAATTACTGTAGTAATTCTTTAAATATACTGACCAATGACTGGGGGAAATTTCAATTGACCGTTCATTAGAGTAATTCCACCCCCACCCTCTGCAAATTTCTATACCAGTAATTGCTTCAGCATACCAGCAGGCTGCAACTAGAAAGAAAGATGAAAAGGACCTATACATCCATGAACGAGGGAAGCACAGCCTTCAGGTGCACTTTGCACGTTGACACATCATGCACCAAGTTTGCCACCACCTTTGTGCAGCAGCAGACTGGGATCAAACTCTCTTTCACTAAATACACCTCAGCAAGTTGTGGTGTTTGGTGTACAGCCACGGGATGCTCAGAAAGACAAATATGCCGTGAAATAAGGAAAGTGGAAATTCCCAGATTTTATAAATGTCTACTAAGTATACACTCATGACATGCTTTCAGTTTTGCTGGCATCACAGGAAGCTACATAATTTTTTTCCAGTATCATGTAATGATTCATAATTCCATAAGCTATTTTTGGGAAACTACCTCAGAAGACACGGGACATAAGTCCTGAATACTGAAATGTAACTCGGTTATTTTTCACTACTCTGGGCATCATTTGCCACTGCACTGTGCACTTTGCCTACTCCATTTGCTTGAGCACAGAGCACTGGAACAGGCTGCCTAGAGAGGATGGGGGGACTCCTTCTGTGGAGATATTCAAAACCTGCCTGGACATGGTTCTGTGCAACCTGATCTACATGAACCTGCTTTAATAGGCGGGTTGGTCTGGATGATCTCCAGAGTCCCTTCCAACCCCAACCATTCTGCGATTCTGTGATAGAGCAGGTACAAAGCAAGTCTAGAAAACGCAATTAGGCAGAAATGCAAAGATATATAATGATGCAAGTGCAATCAATCAATAGAAGTTGTGATACTTCCATGTCTTGCATATGTGCATGCACATAGGAGCACACACAGGGTGCCTGTGCCATGCCAGGCTTTTGAAAGAGCCCAGAGTCCAGTAGCTGTTATTGAGCCTCCAGAGAGCAGTACATATGTGTTTGTGGTTGAAAAGAACTGTAGACAGTGTAGACTGTGTATTTGTTATATTTCTTGCAATGAAAAAAATGTATTTTTAGAGCACTGTCTACTCAACAAATAGTTCCAGAACCAAACTTGGCAGGCACTGGGTGGCAGATCTGTTTTCTCAGTTTTCAAAATAAGTGCAGAGAAAGACATTAGGAAACTGTCTTGTTCCTATGCTTTTAAAGTAATGTAAAGAATTTAAAGAGGTGAGAAGACAACCGAAAAAACAGTAGTGCACCAGGCTGATACATCCAGAAGAGGAAGACCAGCGTTCTGTACTTGGCTTCCTCTGCCTGTACATGCAGAGGCCAAACACACAGGCATCCAGAAGACACAGCCTGCAGATTTGTACAGTCTGCACACCTAGCTAGAGCAAGATCCATTGATTTTTTTTTTTTATTTCTTAAATCTTGTTTCATGACTGACTTTAGTGAATGCCTAAGCTCCCAGCCTCAAGAGAAAGCTCCCTTGTTAAGCTCAATTTAGTCAACTTTCATTCCTAAGCCATGACATTTTGTGTAGGAGGTTTTGAACTATTTCTATAAATGGTGTCATTCTCTATAGCTCTAGTGAGCTCTTTCAGGTGACTCTGAAGAGGGTCTGAGAATCTAAAGTCACCTTGTAGGAGGCTTCAAAGGTGACTTTAACAGCAGGGGGATCCATCCCACTCTGACAATGGGATTTTATCTTAATATGAGGTATAGGGCTTTGTAATTAGAGAGGTCATACAATGATGTTCATATTTCGATCTGGTAAGAGTCTCAAGAAATCATCCAGATTTCCAAATATTTCGCGTTTAAATTCTGCACTACAAACGAGCCATAGAGGGAAATGACTAGTGAATTTGTGTGTCCTCCAACCAACTCTATCTTCTGAGTAGGGAGACAGAGTGCTCTCTTAAAATTGATCCTTGTTACATTGTTTGGCCAGTTACCTGAAAACTGCTATGGTTTAAAAGCTGAGCCAAATATACCTTAACTAAAAATAAAAACCATCAAAACGAACTAATTTCTGAAGGCATTATAAATCTTCATGAAGAAACCTATGTTGCCTTTAAGTAATTCATGTAATTACAGGAGACATGTGAAAGTGTTTGGGTTATAACAATGCAAAAATAATAGAACTATTTACTTTCAATTGAATCTTGGTAAAATTAAAAACTCCCACTGGATAGTCCAGAATGTGCAGAAACCACATGTTGTGAATAGGACTTGAGGAAAAAGGCTTTGCAATAAAACAACGACAGAGTGCCAAACAACCCACCCGTGTCACAGAACTATAATGAAATGATTTCACAGTGCATGCTGATGCAGATGACATTTTTTGGTGCAGAAGGAAAGCTTCATTCCATCATTTCTGTTACCCTTTTTTTTCCTCTTGTTTGTTTGTAAGTTGGGAAGAAGATCCCTTTGGTTTTATGGGGTTTTTTCACAAACACAGAAGAACCAAGTAAAAAATACAGCTTTTCAAAAATTGCCTCAGGCAACTGGCATTGAGGTGTTATAAATACCCAGTAGACAGATCACGTTGCAGGATTTGCCATGTCTTCTGAGTAGCTACAAAATTGAACACGTTTCACTGCCTCTGGTAATGACAGCCTTGCAGCCTAACATAAAACTCTCAGTGGTTTTGTCCCATTTGGGGTTCCCTAACAAGCCTAAGCATTGATAACATTTCAAGTGAAACATGAGATATAAAACCAAACAACAAATAATTGCATTTTATTTTCCTAATTTCATCCTCACTGATATTTTTATAAGCTCTTAAACACACTCTGCTTAAAACAAACAATCCAAACCTGAGTGACGGAAGCCTTATCAAAGAGTTATCCTCCAAAAGACTTCCATCTGGCAGTCCTTCTGAAAGCAGAATTGTTCTTATTTGTGGTAGTTTGTGCCTGGTTTTTCCACACGTACCATAAATGGTGCTTGAGGTTGCCTTACTGCACTCACGTTACACCAGAGGGAAAGGTCTGATCCATGTGCAGCTTCACGAAGACCAAGATGCTGTGGCTGAATTTTCTTTAGCGGGTGAAATCTCTGGTTTTACACTGTCAAAGGCATGGGCGAATTTTGTAGGGAGATGTTAATGACGTCCCTTCCCCAGAGGCTCACTTGGGTGGAAGATCCTGCTTTAGTTTTATGGACTTTGGTTATCTCACAAAGGATCTTTCTTCTCCAGGCGGTTGCAGTAGGTGTGGGGTTTCAAATGACATTGCCTGCATATCGAGTTTTCACTTGCTTATTTTCTTAAAAGCTTAAGAAACATCTGAGAGCTGCCATCTTAGAAAAAGATATTTTGCATTGCCTTTGTACATTGCAACTGTACCATGGCACAGTGCAAATTCAGCTGCTGCAGTTATGAAGAAATAAAGGAGGAAGAGAATCTCAAAAAGAGGGGGACTAACAAGGAGCCCAGAAGACAGAGGTGAGCAAAAGCCCAACTACTCAAAATTTAACCAGTGAGCTCTGCACTCTAGTCACTGCCTTTGGGAGCTGCTTACCCTCTTGGCAAATACCTCCCTGGCCTAGGTCAACTGGGTGAGGAAAAACACGTGCTAAGATGGTTGAGACCCCTTGCGCAAAAAAAGGGGGAGGAAAACCCAAAAAAACAACCAACCTACCTTCTTTTTGGACAGCTTTTTGGAAAGCCATAAAATCAAATGCAGTTCATAACACATGCTGTGTGATCAAGCAGCGCTTTCCTTTGCTTGCCAGAACTCTGCCCAGGGACCAAGAGCTCTTTTAAAAACTGCCTGTGGTATTCTAATGTTTGCTTTCCTATGCATTGGAATAGATTATTCTGAGGAAATGTACCCGAAACATGTATGTGTTTTAATGTATCATATTCCTGATTACTGGTATTTACACTAGATTGCTAAGAATTTTCTCCCCCCTCTTTTATTTATCAGACAATTTATGCAAAATCCTGTATTTTTTCAATGACCCATTTCCTCAGCAAAACCTTGAAAGTCTCCGATGATTACAGCAGCGCAGCCTCCTTAAACAAAGCTGCCTGCCAACACAGCGATTAATTAACCTTGTTGACCAGCCATGCCCTTTTTAATGTTTCTTCCATTCAAAAACTATCTTATATATAACATAAACGGCTGATGACATACGGTGGAAATGGAAATTTGCATTATTGCCTGCTTTAGTCAGCAACTTGTAAGCCTTGCTGCTTTACTCGTTTGGCAGAGCTATAAAACAAATGTAAGCTCATATCTAAATAAATAAATCAGTCTTGTGCCTGCAAGGGAGGTAGTAGGAACGAGGGTCAGTCGGACAACTAATTGACGCCTTTTCCACAAGGAGCACTTCCTCTGGTAGAACATCCTGTCCAGACAGCAAATACAATGGGGAAGCAGGACCACTGTCAGAGATGCAGAGGCTCAGGAAAACCAAAGCCTAACATGTCCATGAACAAAACACAGCTGACCTGTACTGCCCCGACAAGAAAGTGCTGTGATATATATAGGCCTCTCTGCTCTGGAGTCCCCCAGCAATTATAATTCAGTCTGATCTATGATTGTTTACAATGCAAGTGAACCCGCATGCTTGGGTGACCGACCTTGGAAGGCATCTCGCCACGACAGCCAGGGAAGGAGATTTAGGAGGTCATTAAAACCTTTTACACCTTCGTCAATTTGATGAATGAGCCCTGGCAGACGCCCTCACGCGTAAAACTTGACATATCCTGTCTAGAAATAATACCCACCATGTTTGTTTACCGAAAACTGATGTACATCCTTGTCAGATTCAAGACTAAACAATTTCATATGTGTCAGTTCCAGTAATTAACTTCACTGTCTCTAGCATTTTTTATTTAATTTAACGTTTGTTAAAGAATATAGGCAGTCAAAGTTGCTGGGTTTAGAACTGACAGATTTCAAATAAAGAAAGGTATTTATAATTGTGGGGGTTTTTTTCTGTCTAGGTTGCTTTAGCATTTTAATGGCAACTAACTTCCCACCTCCAGATAGCCACGGTAGTTATACCTATAATCCAAAATGAAAATGTAGTGATTTAGATTCACTGAAACCAAGAGAGGTATGAAAATAAAAAATGCAGTCTTCAAACATTGGTATATTTCATCTAGAATCACAACTGCATCAATTATTCCAAAAAGTCAATGAATACCTAAGTGAAAGCTGTTTGTGACCCATAACTGTGCATGCTTGTACTGTAAAATCTGGATTTCCTTGAACCGGGAAAATTTTTCCTGGGTTTTGGCAGTTAAACGCAAAAAACTTTGTGGTTTCACTAAGAAAGGTTTGCGGTGGAATGGGCACACCTCAATACATATATTTCTTTTTCAAAGTACTGAGCTAAAAGCTTGTACAGCAGAAGAGTAGAGAAGCCAACTTTACAGCAACAGTCCATGCTTGGGGCTTTTAATGTGCCTCTCTGAACAGGAGAACATTGCTTCTGTCTTTTGAAAAGGGCCAGGGATTCCCTTTCAATCGGGCCAGAAATACTGGGGCGCTGCATCAAAAAACTAGTTGATGAAGCTGAGCCTCAAATCGGGGTCAGGGCTAAGTTTGAAGGACATTTCTGGTTAAGAAATGTGTATTTCCAGGGGCCTGTCTGGTTCAGAAGAAAAAGTGCTAGGAAATGAAATTGGATTGACAGCATGACTGATTTCTCTTCATTTTCTTGCACAATAAATCTAAGTTTGGAATCAATCTTACCATGATAAATCTTGTATATATAAACATTGCTAACCAATATTTTATTAATACAGCTGGAAGACTATCCAATTAAACAAAATATTTTGCCTTTAAAATACTTTTCATCCTGGAGCAACCCACATGCTATTCCTACAACCTCCCTGCTCTTGGGCAGGCTCAGCGGATGGATCCCAGGGCACCCAGCAGGGACGCAGAGTTACGCACACTTCACACAAACTGGCAGATTTAGACACCAACAGAGGTGAGGAAAGTTCCTGCATGTTGAGAAGGTTGAACACTCTTATTTTACTGGGGTTTTTTTTAATGTAAATGCAGGTTAGAGATTTTTGGTGGAGCCGTAGCACCGCTTGTATTGGACCACTGAGACTGGTGCCCAAACAGTTACTAAGGGCAGCAATGTGTAAGAACAAGTCCCACCACTGTTGCCTCAGAACAAAACCAGTACTTCAGCAAGAAGAAGCCATGCTATCACAGCATAGATGATGGGGAGCTGATGTCTCCTTTCTTGTAAAAGTGGAGATGAGAGGCTAAATCTGTGTGAGGCTGTGACATTGTACCTGCATGAGCATTGTCACCGACGGCACTTGCATTTTGACAAGAAATGTGGGAGCCCGTGCATTCTTGAGCACTCCCTGCAGCATGTACGTGCCTTCAGTTCCTACAGCGGGCAGTGGGAAGCTGGGATGGATGGATGTCACATCCTGCTCGTAGTATTTATTCAGAACATTGAAAACAAACCCAGGACTTTGGAGGAGACGTGAGCAAAGCAGCTTGCCTGTTCCATCCAATGAGCCAGTGCTGTTCCATGGGAAAAAGGAGGTTAGAAAATGGTCATGACGAATTCCAAAGCACATCAGAAAAGCCCACACATAGTGAATTGTAGACAGCATAACCTGGTCAAAATATGGATATTCACAATTCCAGCAGAGTTGAAGACAGCAATTAGTACAACCCCAAGATAAAGGAGAGGGAAGGTGTGCAAAAGCCCCACCAGCCCTTGGCACTGGCTATGAACCATATTTATGATATGGAGGCCTCCTTTTTGCTGTTTTCCCAGTAAGAACCCCGGTCAGGTGATGAAAAGCACTGAGCTGCCTAAATCTGTTGGATGAATATCCCAGGGGAGTGAAACAGGGAGGTACTTCTGAAAACCATGGTCAATGGCCTTTTGTGCATTTAGATGCTTAAATAACTTTGGAAATCTGGCTCTTGGGTGATTAACCCACCTTCTACAGGCACTTAAGTATTCTAAATGAAATAGTTCATTAGGCAGCAGCACTCTGCTCTGAGTTCACGTTCATTAAGCAAAGCGTGGCTGGTTTCACGCAACTGGCCATTAAGGCCTCTGGAAATGTGCTTCTTGGCTGGGACGGGAGCGGCACGGTCCAAAGGATCGGCCATAAGCCTGAGACTGAGCTGTGGGCTCGGTCGCTGGTTTGGCTCTGCTTGCAGCACAAATTTGGGCGAGTCATTCCATCCCCATGTGCTTCCTGGTTGGAGCCCATAGGCAGAAATGTAACACAAACAATCATAGAGAGCCATTTATAGTAGTTACTTTTAAATTATAAATAAGAGATTAGGAGGGCTTTTTAAAATTATGTTTCTGTTTCTCCTCTCACATTCCTAGCAATAATTTATAATCTGTTAAGGGTTACAAAAATGAGGAAATAAAAGAGTGAAAGTAATTGAAATGCTTTGAGGGAAAATACTGTGTTTCCCTCGTATCTCATTTTTTTTTACTGGCTTTCAGATTAAAAGTAAAGAAAATCAAAATACAGAAGAATTACTGTATGCAAAAAATAAGAACAGTACATAGGAAGGTGTGTGGGAGATATCCTGCATATGTCAGGATTACTTGGCAAAATGAATTTCTGCTGAGCTGAGTTTCTTTAGCAAGAATTACTCATTGTCTTGCAGCTGTGACAACTGCACTAGCAAAACAGATGATTCTGAGGGAACCGGAGCAAATAATTTCTGTGGGACCTTCAGTCTTTATAGCCCATAGTTACATTTTCAAGTGTCTACTTGAACAAAAGAAAACAAAGTCACTGGTGGCCATTAAGCGGTCATTTAAATAAATAAGATTGCTTGGAGTCAGTATTCTGGCACCCTTTCTCAGGAGGGTGTGAGTTGTAAATGGTCCTTAGGAACAAATGAGAGCTGTTGTGGAATCATGAACAGGGAAACATGGGGATCCCGACTGTCACCACGTAATAATAATAATAATGATAATAATAATAATAATAATAATTATTATTATTATTTCACCAAATTATACCATTCACAGTGAGTGGCAAGCAGGACTTTCAGTACAATGTAGTGATTTTGAAAAAAAATGAGCCAAAAGGTCATTTGTCATATTTTGAAGACATGGTCAGTTCTGCCTTATTACTTGTTCTATGAGAATGCAGTGATGGGATGTAAGCTGCTCCACTCACAGCAGCAAGGCACCCCAAGTTATCTCACAAGGGTCACAAAAGAACAAATACATCATTCTGAGGATACATATTTTCCAACACTATGTCTTTGCTGGTGCAGTTATTTCTATCTCTGTGAACCTGTAGATTCTCCGATGGAAAATAGGAATTTCAATCTGAAAAGGGAAAGGAAAAAAAGGAAAAGAAATACAGAAAGGAAAAGAGAAAAAACAGAAACAGAGAAAGGAAAAAAATCAAAAAGAAAAAGAGATAAAATAAAAAGAAACAGGAGAAAATTTTAAAAAGGTGAAAAAAGAGGGAAAGAGAAAAAAAAAGAGAAAAAGAGGAAAAAGGATAAAACTTTCTTAGATGAGACCAGTAGGTGGGAGTGTTGACTTTATCCCAGAGCATTCACAAACCTTAACATGAACTTTTCTTTTCTGTAGAAGGGTAATTCCCAAGAAATGAGCAAATTAATCTTATCTGTGTTTTGCTACTTTAAAAGATATAGTCCTTTGTGTCACATACCAAAGTAAGCCTTCTTTCAGAAGCACTATATTGTCCATATATTGATTTTGGCATCATGTCTTGTTTCAAAGATAGAAGGAAATTCTGATTTGTCAGGGTTTTGTTAAGCCAGCTTTGATACTCACCATTCCCAGAGATGAAGAGGAAACTACTGTTCACCCCGGCAAATGCCCTTTCTTTACAAGAAATCAGAATGGTGGCAGAAAAAAGAAGACCATGAAAACACTTAAACAGAGGAAGCTGGGGAGGAAAAACAGGAGCTTTAGAAGTAAATACGAACTTTAGAAGCAAATATGTTAATATTAGTTTTGACATTTAGGTACATTTCTGGAAGCTCGGGTCGATTTCAAACAGAATGAAACTGGGAGAGAAACATGGGAAGGAGAGCTATTTCTGTGCCAGAATGGGAAAGTGGGTCTCAGTAATCTGTAATGCTAATGTCTCTAGTTTACCTTTCCTTTGGTTGTCAAGACATCTAGCGCCAAGGTCTGCCACCGTTTGTTATGCCTCTATATTTAGGGTGTCCTTTTAGGTAGCTGTGAGCTGCCGTGGGTTAAAGTTGCATCCTGCCCACTGTGACTCTGCAAGCTGGAATTTAGCCATTACCCTGCTTTTGCAAAGCCTGGCATCACTGAGCATGTCCCAGCCCTGTAGCCCTGCCAGGGTACCAACAATCCCTAACAGCCCCGACCAGCTCCTACCTAGGACCTGCGTACACACCTCTGCCTGTTGTACAGGAGACCCATTTCTGCTCCGTTCTGTGCACCCAGATCCTGCCTTAGCAGCCTCATGGGTGTGTCAGGCTCCAGTCCTGCCTCTGGATGTCTCTGGCTGCACCTCAGACCTTCGCTGTAGGCGGCTTGTCCTCTGGATGGGCCTCTCAGATCCGTATTGTATCTTGTCTTCAGCTCCGTCTCTGGCCCTGTCTCCTGCTTTTGACTGGACCTCCAGGACTGACCCAGGATCTGATCCATTACCGTCCCTGAGATAATGTACACATCCAGAGCTGCCATCACACCCTTGGATTCAGTACCTGCTGCCCCAGGGGTGAGACCCAGTGGCTGTCTGGTGACAAACTGAGGCTACGATCCCTCCTTTAAACACTGAACTCCTGCTTGTCATAAATTTTAGCACCGGCCAAGCTGCTGTCCACAGCAGAGATGTCTGCACAAATCTGTCACATGTTGTGGCACCCCTTGAAGCTGAACAATGAAAGAATGCTTCCCTCTGGAGAAAGAGAACTTCTTTTAATACCTGCAAACAATATCTCCTACAAACTCTGCATCTTTAGACAAAGAGGTACAGATGTCACACCAAAGTATGAGGAGAGAGACCTTTTCTCCTGCCATGAAAACAGTTCAGATGCCATCTTTGTAATGGGTCTAGTTCCAAGAGCAAAGGGTCTACAGGCTGGCAGGATGGCAGTAATGAAACTCTAAACCTCTCATGTCTCCTATTTGCTGAGTGGAACAAGTTCTTCCTTGGCAATTGCACTTTGCAGTCTTGTCTTTGTCTGGGGTGGTTGATGGATACAGTACCTGCAGGGGAGCGGAGAGAGATCAGAACTCCTGAAGAGCAAAAAAAGCATATTCTGGCTATTTTGCAATTTCAGTCTCGTCTCTAATGTTACTCTACCGGAAATTTTGAAATAAGAAGATTTAGAGCATAACATTTCCATTTGCACTAAAGGCATAAAAAGAAATAAATCCTAAGACTTGTGAGGCAGGAAGAAGAAGAGAGCAGAGAGCTGAAATGAGAAGTTTTGTGAGCAATGAACCACGGTGGCAGTTTCATACAGTAAACAACAGGAGCCTTCAAAGGATTACCTTTTTCCTCTGGAAGCCTCCCACTAGTAAGGACAAACCAGCTTCTATTTGAAATCTAACCCATCTACCCTTTCAAAGAAGGGAATTTCAGCATTTTCATCAGCATTCAGTGGTGCCAGGCTTCCTGAAGAACCTGTGCATTTCATGACCACCGCCTACCACAATTCCAAGGAAGTTGGGGGCTGGTAATACCTCTGCACACCGCTAAAGAGCTACAGTTTATTCCTTAAAGCCTTGGGAAGAGAGTTGCAGGAGTAGAAGTCAGCTCATATTCCCTGTATAAAACAGTTCAAACCTTTGTTACAAATCACTTGAAAGAAAACATTACATATTCCACAGTCAGCCCGTTGCTGTTATGAAAAGAAAATGAAGCTGGTAGTTCTCGTCTATCTTTATACAAGAATTGGTTTAGGCCTAAATCTATTTACATTTTAAATAAGTATGCAGTGCTTTTTAGAAAGTATCTAAATGATTGCAATTTCCAAAAGTCATTTGGGACTCTAAGACCACTAACTTTACAGCTGCTGGCCTCACAAGTAGCTCTTTTACTGAAACACATTGAACATGTGCTCCTAATTAATTTACACCATTTCAAAGATGCTTATACAAAATCCCTCTGTCTAGGGTAAGGCTTTATGCTACACTGGTCACCACAGCATCTCAGTACTTTCCAGCTTCACAGAAGTGGAGTCTTCAGATGAAGATCACCTATTCAGTCCAGCTGGACCATCTGGGTTATTTTCCAATCTTCTTTCTAGTGCAGTTTGCTTTGACTCCTAAAAAAATTACTAATCCCATTTTTCATGCTTGCACTTTCAGTATTATTTCACTTTGCTACGCCGTTCACTTTAACATTTTCAAAAGTGTAAATGAAGGCTGTAAGGGCTGATATGGCTGGAGAATGTTTCTTAATATGCAATGCATATCGTGAAGGGGAAAAATCTACTTATGAAGGCTTTAAGTTTGACACATTGCTCTGTAATGAAATTCTGATTCAAACAGAATATATTGTCTCAGTAATATTCACAAAAGTGAATGGAAAGGGCTGTGCACAACAACATGTGGTTTTTAAATTAAGGATAAAATATGTTTCTCCACATATATCAGAAGTTATTTTGTAACATACATAGAAACTGCTACATATTTCTTCCAAATGTTATGAGTAAAAGTTTATTAATGTTTAACGACATTGTGATTTTGATTTTTAACAGAATATAGGTATTTTATTTTGGCTTTTTTTTTTCAGTCTCAGTTGTAATCTTGAAAATCAATTCCCTAGCTTACCCTCTGAGCACTCTTAAAAATGAAATCATTAGTCACATGTTATTTATCCATGTTGCAAATTACAGATATGTCATTTCTTGGAGACCAGTAACCCACAAACCTCAGTGATCCTCTGAGGCTTCTCAAGAGCTTTGCCAAATAACTACTGAAGTTAAACTGCTATTCATTGAAATATTTAAAATATTATCAGTTGGCTTTGAAGACTGGATATCGTTGGCAGTTTCTTGAAAATAAATACAAGTTTTGCTTCTGGAGTAAAACTGCAATTACAGTTGTCTCAAATATCTGTCAAAATGACTTGTAAAGGTAAGCAGCATAGCACAGAAGGTTCACTAATAGAAAACTACACTTGGAGAGTAGTTTTCAGTGGCTGACTGTCAAAATTAGAAAGACATACTGAGTGGGCTTTGACAGGGATCTGCCCCAGAACCAGAGCTATTCAAGATGTTCCTAAGCAGTCTGCAAGACTGAAAAGCACGTGTTCAAGTGAAAGCAGGCTGGTGGCTGGGGCAGAGGATGAGTGCAGCTGGGGAGGCTAAACAATTCCAACAAATCCCAGAAATGGTCTGGAAAGAATGGGATGATATCCAGTGGGTCAAGTGAAAGATGGGATATTATGCGGGATCCATCAGACACATGCAGGCAGGATAAAGAGCAAATGATGGGGCATTTCTTCAGAAAGGGGATGAAGAGCACCTGTGGATGATGAATCAAGTGAAAATCAACATTGTGTGCTGTTGCAAAGCAGGAGAACATGGTGCTGGGTTGCAGAAATACAGGTACAATTTTTAATATACAAAGAGCAATCTTTTACTCTTGTCAGTGTTAGGAAAGGCCAGAGTGAATTTCCTTTAGAGTGTCAGTACACGAGTACTGAGGTTGCTGCAATAAAGAAGGGAATAATCTCTTCCCTCCATCTATGGCAATTAGAAAGGGAAACACTGAGCTTAAACAGCAGCAAGGGCATTCAGGTTGGACATTAGAAAACCCTTCTCTTCTGACAGAGACAGAGCAGCACTGGAGAGCACAGCACAGACCGGGATGCAAACCCTCCACATTTATAAACAGGCAAGGTAGCCATGGCAGGAACGTTGTACCTGCCCTGGGCGAGGAAGACGGATTTAATGAACAACAAAAGCAGTACAGTGAAGACAGATTTTCTCACAAAGAATAGGGGTCGATAGTCATTTAAAAGGGGAACTGCAAATGTAGCTATCCAGCTCTGTGGGCAGACTGCAGAACAAAGTAGGTGCCTCATTCACGGCATGGGAAGGAGAGTCCAGGAAGGGGGATGTGCCAGTTGCTGCCAGAGAAGGAGGTACCACTGCAAGAAGGAGGGAAGGATAGTCTGGAGATGAAAATCAGGGCATGGAAGGATATTTCATCCTTGCTGCTGCTCAGTGTTAGCAATGAAGAAGATACTGAACTGTCTCGCACCCAGCTTTACACCCAGCTAATTCACCAATTGCTATGCTGCAGTCAGGATGTAAACATCTATCCAGTCTACTAATTTTTTGCAAATAGTAGAAATTTCTAAGCTTCCCAAACCTCAGCTTTTCTATGCCATGGCTTCCAGTTCTTCTCTTCTATGACTTCATAGTATTACTCAGAACACTGAAAGTTTTAGCAAGCCCTTAATAATAAAAATTACAGCTGCCTTATCTCTCTGGCAGATCTTGGATGTTTTCCAATTACTCTTTATTTCCACCTGTAAAAAGGCAAGGAGCAAATGCAAGATACTCCGAATCACAGGGCTCAGTCCTGAAGGGAGTCCTGATAATTCTAGGGGAGATTTTTAAAACAAGACCTGGCCTTGATTTTAGAATGAAGTCCTCACTGAAGGAAGCATTAGGTGTTGCTTATGTCATCCTCAATAAGCTATGGTAGTAGTTTTAGCACAGAAGTTTTCAAAGCAGAGTATTCTGTAGAGACCATGTTTTGGCACAAGTGGTGGATAACAAGTCTTCAAATATTTTCTTCACTTACTTGTTGCTAAGTAGGTGGAACCGCCATGAATGAACAGCTCCATAAATAAAGTATCCCATTAACTTCTCAGAAGGCTTTTTATCGGGAAAATTCTGCCTTACAGCCAAGTTAGACGCTTGGTGATTGTCACATAGTAAGTCCTTCTCAGTCTTCGAGCAAAGTAATTGGAAATAAGATTTCAAGAGCTGACTAGACCCAGGTAAGACGCTGAATTCTGATGGCTGCCTCAAAATCCAAGTTCATTATTTCCAGGGTTTCTGCTCTGTCAGTTTGACCTGGAAGACACATTTGGACCTATGACAGTGTGTATTTCAATATCTGCTTTGATCTATTTCATGTTCTTCTCTGTAGGGATCTTCTCTGTAATACCTCTCAGGTCTCACTCCTGAGTCAGCACCTAAGCGATTAAGCAATTGCACAGCTGTCTGGCAAAAGTTACTTGGAAATAATTATTAACTTTCTTGACTGGAGGTATTGAGTCAGATTATTATACCAAAGAATTTCTGGATACATCTTGCACGCTCCTTATGTACTGTGCTCTTTGGTTATTGAATGGCCTTGCAACCCTGCCCACAAAGCCAGGAATTCTGCAAGCTGAATCCTGGGTTATATTTGTTTAAGCAAAAGGAAGGATAGGAAGTGGAAATTAATTCTGAGCCAATTTGTATTTGGACTGGATATCCAGCCACCTCAAAAACGAAGCCAAACACAATGCAGAAGGGCAGTCTTTTACCCAACGAAAATACAGCCGTCCATCCACACCTACGTGCGGCTGAAGCTAGATAGGCCCCTCCAGTCCCACCAATGTTCTAATTAAAGAAAAAGAAAAAAAAAAGCACCGCTTAAATTCCATTTAGGTTTGTGGAATTGGAAACCAAAAGGGACTAGATCACATGGTGTAACCTCTAAGTCACAGGCCATTAAATTTTGCTTAGTTGCCCTGTTGAGCTCAATAACTTTCATTTGGCTAAAGCACAGTTTGTGTTTTGGCCTCCAGTAAGGCAAGCGGTCTTTTTTTGAAAGATAAAGAGGCAGAAAGCTGTTATTTTTATTTACACAATTGAGTGCACGTGGTGGTACATACGTGTTCTTTTTTAGCACCTGAGAACTAGGTTTTAGCTTAGGGGATATGCTCAGGTGAGTGAGATGGTAGTCTGCCAGCCAGCTGTCACCCACGAGGCTCACAAGATGGTCTGTATCTTGGTGAGGAGAAGGCATGGGGAAAGAGGAGGGAGAGGAATGCACACAGACACACACCAGTCCTGGTTCAGCTCCACCTCATGCATGCACACTCCTTTCAAGGACTCCATTTTAAAAAAAAGAAAACAGCTCTTTGTTATTAATCCCTTAATTTGCACAAATACCTCAGATGTGTAATATTTTCCAAACCACAGTTTTAAAGGCTCACATAATTAACACAGTAATAAAAACCACTTCTATTCTAGCTGAAAAAAAGACGTGGCTGGTGTTAAAACGAGACTCAAACTCAACAGACTGAAAGAGTGAATCACTCACACTTAGACATTGTGCAAGTTGATTTGAATCCTTTGTGTTTTATTAACACAATAAATTGTGTTACGTAATAATTTAACTAGAAATATATTATATGCTGATATCCAGATTCAAAAGTACAAACATCTTTTTGGCAGGCTAATTGATTGCTTTTTTAAAGAGATTAAAATTAAAGACTCTCCTTTTAGCAGAAATGGGACACCTTATGCTTGATGCTTTATACTTTGAATCTTTTTAGAACTCCAGCTTTGCTAGGACTCACCTAGGATTCATTTTAATTTTTTTTTTTTTTAGAAAACGCTACTCACCCTGCAGAACTTCCATGCAGGGTTATGAATCAGTACAACTGAACAGCCACTGGAGAGCAGTCTTCAAGCTATAGTTAAGCATACTGATCATACTTCAGCTATATACCAATGAGATTTTACCTTGCTGCATTTCAGTTGCCCATATTTATGTATTTTCTTCTGGTCTGGCCAGCTATTGTTTTCTAGTTTCCTTCCCCACAGTGTGGATAGACTAAAATAGCCTGCAGAACTTCTGGAGGAAATATTTTATAGCTCTATCCAGTAAAAGCTTGATACAAAGCCATTTAGCTTAGTGAATGTCTTTCCATTGACTGGAGTAGCTTGCTTCCAAACTTCTGGTTCACAGGCTCAGTGTTTAAATGACTACACCGAAGTTAGGGCTGATGAAATGAGGTTACTTATTACTTTTTATTCAGCCTGCCAAACAGTGTTTTGGTTACTGTAGTTTTCGTTGATTACTTCTCTGATGAACTTGAAAGAGAGTCTGATTCAAAGCTCATGGAGCTCAGGAAGTGATAAATCTGGACCACTGTGCTTGCTGCTGCAGGTGTGATATAGAGTCCAGGCCTGCAATTCTTCCCCTAAGCATGTACAGCCACCAGAACCCAAAGAGCAAGCCTGACTGTTCCAGCTGCGCTGAGGACTGAGACACTTGGACAATGACCCTAAAGGAAGATGCCTTGCTGTCTTATAATTAAGAAGATGATAAACATAACCTCATTATTTATAGCCAACAATTTGATTCCTGTTCTTTAAATGAGGTCTCCATTTCCCCGGACGAAGTTTGCACCTGCCAGAAATTTGCCAAAAGAAAAACATGGTAAAAATGTGGGTGTGAAATCCTGTTTGGAAAAATGGAGACCACCAAAAAATCTAAATAGTCTTTTCTTTATAGATCCTGTCCTTTACATTTTTACACTGTGTATTGCTGGACATCTCATCCTAGTCCATGGGAAGTTTGTTTGGATAACATGATAAGGACTTTGCTAGACAAGTAATGCAGGCTAGCAAGAAAAGTCCAACCGCTTAAGAAACACAGCAACAATTTGGTAAAAAGTTCCGGGAGTCTCCTACAGGCTTTGTCAGACCTCTGTGGTTTCTGTTTGAAATTACAGCAGATTTTTTCCAGTGGAGCATAGCAGCCGAATGTGTGCCCCGTTTGCAGAGTGGGAGGTTTCTCACATTCCCACCTTGCAGTCAAAAAGTTTTCTGGCAGCAAGAAGTGCTAATTTAACAAATTTCTTTCCAGTGCCATTTTGCCAGCAGGCAACCAGAAACATCCCTAGGTGTTCAAAGCAGAGGTGATGCTGAGAATGGAAAAAAGCAAGATTTATCCAAAGAAGCTTGAGGCCACTTCAGAGGCTCTGTCCTGGGAGTCCTCGCCCGATTCTGCAGAAAGCCAGTATCTGACCTGATACAGGTTTGCTTTTAAATAAATGCTAGTTCAGTTGCCACCAAGGAGAATAAATAAAGCCTGTTTATAATTTTGGATGAGGTCCCTGCATGTGTGACACAGAAGCCTCATCTTGGTTAAGCAGTTTTCTCCTCTATATCTCTTCCTTTTCCTTCCTTCTGTCCCTCAGTTCTTCTTTTCCCAATGTCAAAACAGTGCTCATCCTGAAGTGGTTACAGGAACTTTCTTGAAGTCTGGTGAAATACCTTTCCCTGTTTGACTCTGCGTTTAACAGTTTAGTTTGAAAGGCAAAGCATGCCTGCAAAAGCACACCCTTCTACTCAAGCCATAGGGATTTCTGTACCACTGCTCTTTGCCTGGCCAGAAGAGACAGCTTTTCGGAAACACCCTGGAAGGAAAAGGGAACAGGCTGGATGATGAGCAGGGGCTCATCAAAGATTATTCAAAGATTAACCACCAGAATTAAGCAGATGCTTCTATAAACCATCTGGCTCAGCCACACCAATGCCTAATTTGATCCAGAAAGCAGAGACACTACCTCATAGTCCGTAACACATGAGTCAGTGAAAGCATCTGACAAAGATGATCAAGTAATTATAGTCTCCAAAGTTGTCGGATTTGTTGGTAGAGTTGGAGGTGGGACTTAGCTGATGTTGTCACTTCCTCGCACACATGGGCCAATTGTGTCACCAAGGCTATAGTCAAACACTTTAGCACGATGGCTTGAGTCCTGCCAAACAAATCTTTCCTCAGTTAACCAAGAAATATTTTTTTGTTTCAATAATCACGTAGTGACTGCAAAACATAAATAAAATACTGAACATTTTGGGCCGGATTCTTTGGTGGTCCTTTGCTGCTAGGCAAGGGGCTGCAGCAATAAAAAGTGGTAACAACCTCAATTACACTCAGGGAGGTTATGGGCGTAGCACTGGATTCTACAACACAGAAAATGTTTTGGAAGGAGTGTTGTCATTAGCAGATCTGGTTTCTTGAGCCTAGAGAAACCAGAAATGAGGGTACTAGAAATGTCACTGCTAATCTGCCCTTTAAAACAAAACAAATAAAACAAAACAAAACATAAAACAAACAAACCACCAAACCAAACCAAACAACATACCCTCATTTCTTTTGGCAACAGCCTTGAGAGCATGAGCTGGTTAAAACCAGCCACCGAGGCTGAAAATATGTATTTGGGGTTTTTTTTCCCTCGAGCTGTGGCTTATCAGTGGCCTTTCTTACATCAGTGCCTGGCTATCCTTTAAAGTGCAATATGAATCTGTCATTCTGGGGAGTGCTGGAGAATTTGCTTTTTTTTGGTGCTGTGGCAAATGTTTTTGTCTGGATTGTAATGGCACTGCCCTACTCAGCCTTTCAGTAGCTGGTCCCTGAGGCCAGCTCAGATCTGGTGCCCTTGCAGAACCGTGGAACCCTGCTGGGGAAGGAAATGGGTGAGAAAAAGCTGAGGATCTAGGGGTCTGGCCCCCTTGGCTTAGGCGATCTGTTCAACCCAAGGCACCCACCCATGGTCCCTGTGCCTGGCCAGGTGCCTCACTGGTTTGGACACTGACTCTGGCTTGTGGACATGATATCCTGGCTTGCCCTTGGCTTTGCCTCATTGCCTGGTGAACTGGACTTGACTAACCCTGGTTACTATCACAGGGCCTGCTCTGCTCTTTGTGTCTGGGTGCTGTAGTGCTGCACCCCTCACCAGTGACATTGCTGCCCAGCCAGCCTGGCTACAGCCCTCACCTCCCAGCCTCACCCCTGCTGCTCCCTCAAACTGGGGCTGTCACAAGTGTTTGTTCAGCTGCCAAATTTATGGCTGGAAAAAAACAGTGTGGTGTCAAGCAACAGGGAAGTGATGAACTGGTTGAGACAAGAGTAATCTATGGGACTCAGTCTCCCACTCTCTGATTGCAATTTTGCTACCTATATGTAACCCTAAAGAGTCCATGAAGAGCAGGAGAGCACAATAAACCCTTTGCTGCCATAGGATTAGCTAGGCCATTTATGAGAGCCTGCCTGGCACTTGAGAACTTGGGGAAATTCAGTGGGATTCTTTGGTATTGACCCAGTGGAGGTCAAGATCCCACTCCTATCAAAATACTGTAAGGCTGGAGGCATCCTTGAAGCATCAAGTAGAATGTCATTCATCCAGGCCAGGGGTAACTGTTGAAGGTCATTCCTGATGAATATTCATCTAGTCTGTTATCAGAGAACTAAACTGTGGACCTGCCACGAGCTGCCTGCGCAAATCTATTCCTGTGCTGTAGATTCTTAACCTTAAAATTCTACCATATCTTGCCCTATCCATTAGGACCACAGAAGATAAGATTACTCCCTAACTTTCTGTAGCAGCCTCTCGTGGATTTGAAGACTCTCTTGGTCCTTCCTTCCTCAACAATATCATTCACTCCTATGCTAAAAGACCCCATTTTTTTTCCAGTCTTTGCTTCCATGTTTTTTATAATTTTGATAATTTTCATGGCTTTCCTCCAGCTTCTCAACATCCTGCAACAAACACACTAACACTAAACCTAACACTAAACCATGCATCAGTATTAGTTCACCTACTTATACATCACACATCTGTATGTGTACTGTGTTTCCTCATTTCAGGAACAATATGCTTTTGTTGGTTTCATTATAAATTTTATACTTCTTTCTCCATCACAATTCCTTATCCTGTGTTTTTTACACTGAATTCCACAACCCCCTCGCCCAAACGCAGTATTTTGAATTAGTCCCTGTTGAATTAATATGATTTTTCCCACAGACCATTTATTTATTTTATTGGAGATGATTTTTATTTCTAATCTGTCTTATTTGTATTCCCACTCAGCCTTACAGAAATCTCTCTATTCCATCTTCTAGACAGTTAAAGAAAACACCACTTTGCATAGATCCCCTCCTTTGCCATGGATCTTTACTGTCAGTCACATTTCAGCAAAAAGACATTAAATAAGTTGTCTTTCAATGTCATTTGCTAATAATTACTCTTCCATTGAGTAGCTCATTAACTCTGTTTTTCCTATTATTAATGCACTGACAGAAGGATTTCACAAGCAATAGTTGCCAGGACTATCATCTCACTGGCCTATCTGGTGTTGCTCTTGTGTGCTGTTGAAAATAAGTCTTTAGTACTCCGATACAGTTTCTACTTCCTGTATAATTTCCTCCCATGTTAGGGATCAAAGGGATATAACCAAGTTGGTCACTTACTCTGCTTCCTGACCATTGCCTGCACCTGGAAAGTTTGCAGTTGCACCTTGAATAAAATTTCTTTCATGGTACATGATTTCTTTTTAAATTCCCTTTTTTGCCTTGGATCAGCCTTCCAGGAAATGTTGCCTAATGACTCTCTGGATAACTGAAATCTGTCCTCCTGAAATCCTGTTGACTTTTACTGTAGCGTTGCCTCTTTCTAGTCCCAAGGAAATGCGAATTCTGTCATTTCCCTGTCACTGGCACCCACGTTCCTCTTTGAGCAGCTCCAGCGTGCTCTGTTTGTTGGTTTGGAGCCGGCACTCTTTGTGACAAACCAAAAGAAGGGCTGCCAGGGTTTCTGACTCTGTCAGCACCTAGCAAACAGTTAATGCATTGTAATGGGGGTAATAAAAGAGTAATTTTGTGTATAATTCTTCTGGGTTTGGTCACAACTAATCACAGAACAATTCCTCCCAGGCACACAAGGCTGTGGGACAGCTTTTACCCACTTGAAATATTCATGTTAAAACAACAGCATTAATTCTTACCTTACAGTTAGCCACAAATAAAATGCAAAAGGATATATAAAGAGTGTGAATAGCATACATCTAGCCAAATACACGTGCTGTTACAAAAAAACACAGTTCCAGAAAAGCAGAGTCCTCTCTGCTCCACATCTTGTGTCTCTTATGTTCTTCTATTCATGTGTTCTCGGAGTGGGGAGACAATTTGGAAAAACAACCACAGGTATTTTGACCCACCTTCTAAGAAAATAATCCAGACTATGGGACAGCGAAGTTATTTCTTTCCATTTTCCTGCTAAAAATTTTTGTAACTCACTTCTTTCTCGGCTCTCTGCTATAGCCCTGAGTTCAGTGACAAGGAACAGATGCTGACTTACCACCCCATTTCAGTTAATTCTTTGAATAGCTAACACTTGCTAAATGGGAACTCTCTTAACAGACACCACACCACTCTGTGAGTGCATCGTTTTTTTCCCAAGGTGGTCTTTTTTATGGTGTGAGAAATACAGGGTTGTTGTTTTCTTTTCTGATTAGAAGTCTTTTGGACAAGATTTATGTAAGGATTTGGGTGTATAATAGACTATATTTGTGTAAGGCCAAGAAAAGAAAGAACTTGTGTAAGAAAGAAGAGAATTCCTGTATCATATTCTGATGTCTTTCCAGAGCAGTAGTCCCTGATGTCCTCATCCACATTAGTCAGTGGACTAAACAATTTCAACAGGGGTACAAACTCTGCATTGTTGAAACTTACTCCCCATAAAGAAAGTGTCTCTAATAAAAAGATGAATCTTGGTACGCATCAGGGCCACGGATGGAGACACATGGGTTTGTCCGTGTACGTGTAATACGAGTTGTAGCATTTGGGAAAAACCTGACCTTCCAGTAGTTGCTCTTTTCTCTTTCTTTAGGTAGACTTTCAAGGCTTATGACATAACTTTTAGCTCCTTCTCTGATACCGTCTTCAGGAAAAAAAGAAACCAAGTCCAACAAATATGATTTTAATCAGTCCCACTTTTATTTTGAGGTTTCCCATTCTCATCAGGCCCAGTGATTTCTGGTTGTTTTTCAAACCTACCAATTAAGTTTTGTCAGCATTCATTCTGTATGGTGGGTTTCTGTATCACTGCTACCCTGCTGGAAGCACTGCATGTGAAGACCCTCACAGGGAGTGGGATATTTGGGTTTCAGCTTCCCTCTCTGTGAGCTTCTCTAAAACATGCAAATTTGCTTGTCAGGTCTAGCAAAATTATGCTTTTATAGTTTTCTGAACTTCAATCACTAGACTTCTCAAAGAGCGGCCAACATCTCCCTTAAAGGTCTCATGACTCCTAGTACATACTGAAATAATCATGTTGGGCAAAAGTGTTTCTAATCAGTCATGCACAGAGAATTCTCCTTCTCCTTCCAGTTACAAACCTGTTTCTTCTCTCAGGTGTTTTAACTCCAGTGGCTCCAGTCCAGTCAGCATCAGTTCACAAAGCTGTAAGGGACAATTGCATATGCTAACACATCGCTGGGCCTGATGCTTTTCGTATTCGTGGCTCTTTACTCCCTTCTGGGAATGAAAAGGGACATTTATTTGGTGTTTCTTACAGAAACAATGTCCATAATTAGGTACCTCCAGTGCTGGCTGAGATACAAAGGAACATTTGTTAATTATTTCCGTGTGCTTGAGGAACACATTGCACCAAGGGCTGGCTTGCTTGGGGACCACAAGCAGGGAGGTACTAGACTGTCACTGCCATGCTCCTTTTTAACAAAACAATATTTCTTTTAGAGTCAGGGCTTGGCTTGGATCCCTAGCTGCTCTGTCCAAGCCCCAAAGGTACCCACAGTCCTGGCTGTCCCTGCTTGCCAACAGGTTCCTCCGCCCCTGCTCGTGGCCCAGAATCCCTTATTATCAGCCTCTGCCCAGAGATGCTGCAGAAGGGAAAGGCCCCAGCTCACCACAGCCCTGCCCATGTGCCTGAGGCTCCCAAACACAGCCCACCACTGCCGCATAAAGCTCTGCCAGCATCCCTATTTCTTCACACCCGTGCTGTTCCTGCACCAAGCACAGGAGGGACTGAGATTTGCATGCCTGGTCATGGTGCTGCTCCAGACTTGAGTCTCCCAGGCACAAACTTTTAGGATGGATATAAACAGTGGAACCAAGCTCAGGCTGGATCCTGCTCTTCCATCCGTTTTACTGCAGGGTAGCATGACTTCTTGGTAGTGTTGGAGATTGATGTGAGAGAGCAACACGGCACTGGCACTGCCTCTGCCTTTGACACACCAGGCTGTGCAGAGTGCTGTAAATATCCCATCATGACAGCACCAACAGGAACTGGGTCTCTGCCTTTCAAAGGATGAATCTTTGCCAAGAATTTAGCAAGTCTGACCAGTCTTACCCACCCCTTCAAAAGTAAGCAGGCGAGCCTTTGTGAAGAGGAAAAGGAGGCTGTTAGTACTTTGTGGGCTGGGCACAGGCCACAAATGCTGAACACAAAGACCTCCAGCTGGGAGTCAGAACTGCTGGGAATTTTCCCTCCTCTGTAATGCCAAGTCGAAGCACTGATGACTCAACTTCATTTTCCACTGAGAAGGTCCTATTGGAAAGAAATTCAACAGCCTGTGGGGAGAAGTGCAAGATTTGTCAGGCACACAAGAACCACCTGAGAAGCAAGTGGTTTCCAGGTGCTTCTTATCTCCAGGCCCTGGCCTCGAGGCCCACTTTCCAGAACCATCCCTGAATCCTCCTGTTCCTGCTCCACCTGCTAAGTTACCACGTCAGGGCACTGAAGTGGTGGATCACTCCACATGCCCTCATATCTTAAAGATAACAGTTAGAAAAACAATTATGAGACTTTCCCTCCATTCATCCTCTTGTCTCTGCCCATTCTTCACTTCTCCTTATTTCCTCATGAGATCTGGTGCTCTTTCCTCTCACTCCAACATCTGCACTTTCTTTCACATTGTGATGGATCTCCCCTGGACTCACCCCTCCCTCCTTTTCCACATGCTTTCCACAGCTCCCTAGCTCTGTGAAGGCAATGAATACAACTATTTGCTGCCATTACTTTAAAACGGCAAAGTAGAAAAAGAAACTATTTCTACAGTACTTTTTTCTGGGCCTACCAGTCCCCTTGATTGCCTGCCTGCATAAACCAAAAGCTCCTCAGAAAGGACAGTGCACTTGGATGAGCTATCCATCCTCCACAGGCTCCCTTTCTGCAGTCCCCAACCAGCCCTGGTGGGGTTTTGAACAACCCCTAGAAGCCACCATGGATTACACAGCAGGGGACAGAATCCAGAGTGTTTGGTAGCTGCAGATAAGCAAAGTAAAATGTATTCTAGTCAGCATTCTTCTGTGATCCCCTGGACACTGCTCTAACAGATCATTCAGAAGAACCCCAGGAAAACAAAAATAGTCAGTTTTCCCCTTTGTTGTACCGAGTGATGAAGAGAAAGAAGGCTCCACTTGGTTCAATGACAACTTCTAACTCCTGTACAGAATAGGACGCAGCGGTATCGTGTCAGCTTTTACCACACTTTTAGCATGAGTGATGCCATTATTGCAATAAAATTAGGGATACCTTTGTCCCACAGTGAATAAAACCAGCATTTTAAATCAGATATTTCTACTTCCACAGTTAAAGTAAGGCTACTTATCTCCTGCTAGCATGTACAATCAATTAATATGAAATTCTTAAACTGCACAGTTACCTTTCCAAATTCCAAAGGCAATCACATCCCCATTTAACCACTGAGATCATCAGGATTGCAATATATGTGGAATTCAAGTGCTATGAAATTTCAATGTATGGATGTTCTCCCCCCTTTTCACTTTTCCTTAACATTTAAGGTGCTATTTTTTGTAATCTAATACAATTTGGTCCTTTTCTCCTACTACCCCTTCCTTCCTTACTCTCAATGACATTTATTTACTCTCTAGTTTTCCCTCTCTGCTTCTTCTTTCCTCATTTTACATTATTTCCTGGTTTAACCAGCTCGACTTCAATTAGCTGTGCTCTCCACCCTTCTTTCCCTGTAATACCTGTTTTTATCTGCCAGTACCAAGCAAATATCTTCATATCCGTCCTATCTCTTTCCCCCCAGGTCTTGGGATGGCAGATTTAAAGGTAATGCTACACATGCTGTTCTTTGTGTCTCCTCAGACTCTGCCAGACCGTTTACTCGCTGGGCATAAAACTTTCACTGGACACCCACGCTCACACAAGCATCTCCTCTTCCAGGGATCCAAGGGGGCTGGAGGTGCAGATGTGCATCAGCCTGCTGTCTCCTCTTTCCGTGGGGCCTTGCCAGGTTGAGAAGCCAGACCTGGGTCCACACGGACGTGTGAGAAAGTGATTATGGTGTGGGCAGACACAGCTCTAAGTAAGGTAGCACATGCCATGGTACAGGTGCTGGAGGCAGCAAGGAGACATCAGTGCAGCCTAGCACTCAGAGTGAATATTAATCCTGGAGTCCCTGGGGGCTGCTGGGCCAGTTTTCAGCTGCAGTCTGACATAAATTGCTGTCAACACCAGAGCAACTTAGGTAAAATCTAGTACCTGGGCCACAAGTGAGCCTTCAGTCTCTTCTGTAAATGTACTTTGGAAGACTTTGGTGACAGAACAGTCTTTGTGCATTAAACCTGGAATGTGCCTGTGCATGCCAGGGGCAGACCTAGCAGGATTATGGTAGCTGGCTAACTGTGTCTGCAACTACTACTGCCAGACTTATAAATGGGACAGAAATTTAAACAAGTTAAAGGAGGCTTTTTTGGTGTTTTTGTTTTTTTTTTTTTCTTTTTAGCTTCAGTCAGCTGGAACCTGAACTGGGCTACATCCTGCCTGGCTTCACTTGCCTGTTTCTAGTATTACTATTGGCCAAAAACACAAGTGTGAACCCTGGTAAAGTGTTCTCAGCTAAGTCTGGCTGGGATGCTCCCCTTACAAAAGTGACAAAGATTGCAGAGCCTTCTGTTCTGAATCACTCAGGAGTGCACCCACCGAGTAGGGAGAGCTCCTGCTCTGAGTAGGGGAAGAGCTGGATGTGCCTGCCACCCGAGAGTAAAACCAAAGCAAAAGGTCATCAGTCAACTGATGTACTTGATTAACCAGGCGATTTATGAAAGGTGTGAACCAGCTTCCCCCTTCAGTGGAGTGTTTTTGGGAATAACAGTCAAGGAAAATGCTACACCTGAAAAACAGTTCTCGTGGGATACTGGACAACTGGGGTAGGAGAAGTTCTGTTTGGAGAAAGTAACCAAAAAAAGGCTCTTAGCTGCACACGTAGGCCCCAGGGATGGGGGCTCCTCTATCACAGCTTCAGGACGTAAATTGTCAGCCCTACTCACCAGTTTTTTGAGCAGAACAAGAAGGCAAGCCAATGAATGGACTGCCAAGGAAAGCCGGAAATGACAAGATTATCTGGCCACAAAAAGGACAACTTTTAAGGCTGCAGCTCATGCACTGTTTTATGCAGCTCAGGTCTAACAGGAGAGTGAATGACGCACGTAAATAAGTAAAGAAAGAAAACTTGCTCCTAACTCCCTCTAATCTCAAATTCTAGGTTTTGAAATAAAGGTTTGTTCCTTATTTCTGGTATATGTAATCCTGAAACTCTCAGAACCTGATATCCTTTTATTTCTCCAGTGTCGTTTTAAAACTGAGAAGGTGGCACTCATTTGTGGTGCCCTTCCTCTATGAATCTGAGATTGTACAGCCATAAAGCAAGCACTAGCGGGATGAAGTAATTTTGCACAAGCAGTAGCTGATATTGCTAACTTGATAAAACTGCATGTGCTTGTCGAGAAAAGGTTTCAGAAACAGGAGGCAGAAATGGTACAACCGGGATGACGTCTGGCAACTAAGTAACCGTGACATAATACAAATTCCTGATGGCATCGCAGACTGTGAGGCTGCAGGAAGGGAATTTAAACCGGGAAAGTGGTGAGCAGCATGCAGGTAAGGGTTCAGAATTTGAGAGTAGAGTTCCATTTGAAGGGCAGTACGCTCATAGACTCCGTTCTGGTTTTTTAAAAAAATGTTCTATGGGTTTTCAATGAGGTTGAAAAATTTTTGACCACGCACCATAATAACAGAAAAATTAACAGCGCGATGACTGTCTGTACATGCAAAGGCCGCATCATCCAAGCATGCAATGAGGAAACTGATGCGAAATCCTTTGTGGAATAACAGCAAATCATAGGCAGGCACCTTCTTCCTTGTACATACAGCGCCCTGCTGCCTCGGTAAAAGCGGTACTGATCCAGCGCCTCATCAGAAGAAGAAACACTTGTTGTAAATCCCTTTTTCCAGAAGCCTTTGGTGCTTTTATAACCAAGTGTTTCCAGAGTGGGAACGCTCGGGATCGGCAGCGCGGCCCCCGCGGCGGAACCTCGGTAACTCCTCCGCGCCGCGGGGGGCGCTCTGCGCCCGGCCCCGCGCGCCTCACGTGGCACCGGCGGCGCATCCCCCAACCAGACACGCGGTCAGGAAGTCGGGCGGCCCCGCTCCTGCTCCTGCTCCTCCTCCTCTTCTTCCTCCTCCCCCTCTTCTTCCTACTTTTCCTTCTCCTCCTCCTCCT
>VZTA01024417.1:247404-268661 GCA_013398855.1 Mohoua ochrocephala
CGGGGGCTCCCCTCGTTCACGTGCCCTCCCGGCGGCGGAGGGACGGGGACAGAGGATGGGAAAGACCCGCCCCGAGGCGCCCGCAGGCAGCCGTGACTGGGGCCGGGCATGGCAGAGGGGCGGCGGAGGGCTCGGCGTGGGTCTGCCCGGCGCCTTCGCTCCCGGGCCCCGGGGCACATCCCCGCGGGTGCGCTTCCAGCTCGGTGCCCGCTTCCCTTCACAGTTGGTGCCGCCAGTTCCGCGCCGGGCTGGAGCTCCCTCGGACAGCCCCCGGCTGGGTCAGAGGCGGGCAGACCACCTCGTGGGTAGGGCTTATCTGCCCTGGGGGTCTGAAGTGTTCTTCAGCTGGTGTGAACGAGATGGGATGCTTTTATGTCTCGGGTTTGGACTGTCTTAGAGTAGCCTGTACCAGGAATTCTTGAGAAATCAGCTAACCCTGTACTGAGATGAGATGTGAAGTGAGCATCACTGAGAAAGGAGCCGCACCTAGGAAAGACAGTACAAGGAGCCAGTGTTGGTACTCTTCATCTTGCCGGTCTGCAGTGGGGAAGGTACCAGTGCAGGTGTGAGGCAGCCAGCGTTGCTTGTGACCTGAGCAGGCTTGTCATCAGAAGGGGTGTTTGTCACTGGTCACTGTAACACACTGGGCAGCCATGCACTTACAGTCAGTACCTGCTTTATACTCAGACCTGAATGGATGACAAAAGCATTTCCCCAGGCCGCTTGTTTTGTATTTGTGACGTTCATTGCCGTCTCCAATTTTTTTGGCTATATTACTCATAGGGATAATGATGCTCTCAGAGTCCTGGTGCTTTGAGCAGAAGGTGCAGGAGAAAGATGGCATGGAAAGAGAAAAAATTCACAGTTTCCCTTGGAGCAACTTCTGCATGGTGAAAAAAAGATATGATGGTGGTGAGTTTTAACCTGGTGAGGTGTGCAGGAGGGTCGATATGTGCAGTTTGTGGCTTGTGCTACTACACTTCTAACAGGCAGCTGGGATAGTTGGTTGGACTGTTTTGTGCATTGCTCTGTCTTTGCTGGCAAGTGGGTGCAAAATGAAAATTTGTCCTGGACATGCTTACTCATATTTGAGGAACATCTTATTTGCAATGTAGATATCTCCCACTACCTGGAAAAAATTGCTCTCCTTGCACATTGCTTAATGTCTAAGAACATGCTGGTACCGAATGACTTCTGCTTGGAGGGTGTATCTCCTGTGATTGGTGTAACTTGTTGAGTATGTAATGTGTAGTAACCATTAATGCTCATTTTGGAAACCTAGTGGAACCGCATTTTTCCTTTACGGCTTGCATTTAGTCAATGACGGCTTCATACGTGGAAGAACTTCCTTCCCTTCAACTGTGACTTGTCCTGGTATGGTTGCAGATCCACTACGAGGTGCTGGTGTGGATTGTTGAGAAGTCCGTGAGCGCTGTGAAAAAGTCCACGTCAAAGCAAACATGTTGCTCTTTCACTCTGAGACCGTGTTAGTCAATGCTGTTTCTTTTTATTTTATAGTGGAAGAGCCGCAGGGTCTTTGTGAGGGAGTAAATCCAGAGACTGCCTTTTCACCTGCTATCTGAGAGAACCTGCACTGTGCTTTGAACGTTCATCTGCTGCTTGTGTTTCACCTCATTATGCTCCATCTTGTGTGTTCTTGCCACACTTTTTGGTGCACGCTCTTCCCGTGGGTTAGCAGCTGTCTGCCGGTAGCAGGCTGGGGAAAGCCCTCCAAGTGGCTGTCTGACAAGGAGGTGTAACTATGTCTGAGAAGAGGAAAAACATTAGTTTTTCTGTGTACTAACACTTTTGCTTGATGTTTATTTCTAGCAAGAGCACAGTCAGAGCTTTCCCAAGGACTACTTTGGTGCTGTGTGAAAAGTCTTCCAGGTTGTTGGCAGAAGTACGTTTCTCTTCATCAAAGATAGTAAGTTAGAGGCCTGTAGCTACAACACCATGATTCTTTCAGTACTGTGTTCTCTATATTACTCTGTCTATTTTCAAAGCAGCTCTTCCTTCTTAGCTTAACCTTTGACAGGTGTATTATTTATCATTGGAACATGTGGAGAACCAGAGCTAGGAAAGGCCTCTGTTGGGGTCCTGTAGCTCTCCATAATTTTGAGATCTGCTGCCAGGATTCCTGGTCAGTCTATTTTTTTAGGTGAACTCTAAGGGAACTTGTTCCTTACCCCTCTTTGAAGAGGCTTCACCCAGAAATGGGAGACTTGGATTTTGTTTCCTATCTCAGAAAGGCAGACTTGCATGTCCCCCTTCCCTGAAGAAAAATCCTAGTGCAATATGTTTTTAAACTTAGTTACTGTGTGTAAAATGTACAAATATGCTGAAGTGGAAGCTAGAGCTCAGGCTTTGTCTTTCCCAGGCAATTACTTTAACTACTGTGCTAAAGAGTATTGTTCTGTTTCACATTTCCCCTTTAACTGGTGCTTTCAAGGTGGGAGATAAAGGCTTGGCTCTCTTCAGGCTGCAGGTGGTGTAGAACAGAATTGGATGGTAACCTCCCCTTATCTAAACTGTGCCCTTTCTGCTACAGCAAAGAGTGAGCCGGCACAGTTGTGTTGTGTAAGGAACCTGCTTTTGTTTGTGTGTGGCCACTGTACTCTGAGAGTGTTTGCTGAACTAATGCCCCATAGGGCCTGGCACTCGAAGTAAGGATAGGTGAAAGATAAGTATTGAGCTGGACATGGACCATGACAATTTTGGACAATTGTGGAGTAGTGCTTTTGTTGTTGGAGTACTCTTGGGCCAAGTGAGGTGCTGCTTGAACTGCAGCAGCCCTTCCTGAATTGAGATGATGCCACAGGAAATGTGCTTAATCATAATGTTGAAATCAGACAACTCAGTTCAAATTATTTTTCAGAACTTCTGTGTAGCCATGGACATATGGATTGTTCATCTTTTCCACTGACAAAAAGCGGGATTTTCTTTCTAGGATGGAGAAAGAGTTGAGCTTGGATAGGGTTATACTTTGATAATGGAGCAATTGACCGACAACGCAGCTTTTAACTGAAACATAACATAGAGATATGGCACAACTGTAACTTCTGATTAAGGGACTTTTAATGGAATTCATAAGACTTTACAGCATGTTAGAGAAAGATGGGCTGTCTGCACAAGTTCTTCTGTTTAGTGAGAGACCGGAGGCACATGCTATTTGCCAGCTTACTGCACCAGTTAACTAAACCTGTTCTGGTGCCTTGCTTTTCTTCTAGATAGAAGACGTTTAGAGGACAGGTATCTGCAAGGGTGAATGTGTTACTGATAGGAAGGTGAGTTTGACCTTTGGCCAAATAACAGGAGGAGTTTGCAGTATGCATGGTGAAGCCACAAAGGAAAGCACATTTCATAATTGTATGATCAGGACTTAAATGGCATTCTGGCTCCAGGGGCTGAACCTTAGTTTCTATTAAATCAAAGCAGATATATGAACCTGGACAAATTCTGCATTTGTCCATGGAGTTATGGTGAAATCAGGATCATTCTACACTTGCATTGCTGATAAGAGAGGCTGAGCATGTAGGCAGTGGTGTTATATTCTCCTTATGCAGTATTGAGATTTCTCTTATCTTTCTCACACCACAGCTGTGGGATGAACCACATTTCACTGTTTTGCTAAAATGACTTCCAGAATGAGGCAGTTGCTGTGGTTAGATGGATGAAACATTTCTGAAGTGTCACGTAGGTACTGGTCTGCTGGCAGGCTACTTGTGAGTAATGCATAGCACTTTTTTCTTCATTTAAAGAAAAGTATTTTAAATTAAACAGGCCTGTTGTATGTGTTTAAATGAAAATACTTTTTTTAAAAAACCCAAACAACTTGAATGTGACTCTTACAGTAAGAGTGCTTTCACAATGCAAAATAAATGTGCTGGACTTTTCAAACCTTGGTAACCTGAAGAATTACTCTTGAATTATTCAAAATGAGAATTTCGAATCAAATACTGGTATTACTAACAACGTAATTCTATATATGCAAATATGGCTTATTGCTTATTTCTGGAAGCTACCAAAGCAGTATGTTTTTAAAGCGTTGTTTTCTAGACTTTGCAACCAAATATCTGTTAAAATTGCATTTAAATATCTATTCAGAATGTCTGATTGCACTGCAATCAGTCTGATTGTCTTTCTTATACTGATACTTGTAGAAGTATTTAGATATTTGACTTCTTGGAGAAGTACCAAGAAATAATCTGTCAGCCTAACTATGAGGTTATATGTTGATGTTCCTACTTTCCCCACTTGGCCCCTGGATTATGAGCAGTAAATAATATGTATCTGCCTCTGGTGCTTTCCTAGGAGAGACAGTGAGGTACACCAGTGTAGTTCAGCAGGCACTTCAGAGCTCAGTTTTGTATGAAGCAATGCATTAGAGCTCAGTGCCAATAAATGCCCTGAGGCTACTGCAAACTGTGGATGAAGGGAGCAGTTGTGTCTCTGCCTTGTGAGAGCTCTACAGCAGCAGCACTGGCCTCAGCCTCTGCTCCCTGGCCTGCAGTTCTGTCAAATACAACTTCCATTTGGCAAAATTTAGGGTAGCGACCTCAGAACTTTCAACCAAGCCTGAAGGGAGCGTAAAGCACGGGGTCTGCCTCCGTCTTTTGTATCAGAAGTTCAGTTGCTTGCAGCCTATGCTATTCCTCTAACACACCAAACCCCTGTACGTGTGTACTGCAAGTTTTATGCCAGAGTTACAGTTCATAGTTTGAGAAAGATTAACTCTATCAAGAGGGGGGGAAAAAAAAGATACTGAGAAAGCAAGATTTGCTGTTGTAAATTGAGGTCAAGTTGCTTGGTTTTTTTTAAAATTTGGCTGTTGAGATGAAACTGAGCAAAACAGACTTGGTGAGGCAAAGTACAGTAATAACAGAACATGAGTCATTGCTTAGTATTAAAAAAACCCCTGAAACGAATAGCTGGTATAGAGTCATATACTGTAAAACTCTTTGATACTCTGTGGCTAAAATAAAATAAATGTTTCTTGGAGAAGAGTTGTAGAGGAAACAGTTAAACAACTATTTTTGAAAGCTTCTTTCAGTATTGTGATCAAATGGTGAGGTGGGATTCTGTGTCACTGGAGAACGTGTATATACCTGAAAAACAGATGTAGAGAAACATTATAGCCTGTTGTACCAGAGACAGGATATTGGTTTGCCAGGAGAAGGATAAAATCGAAAGGATTGCTTTTTCACATTGAAATAGGAGGATAATCTTTGCTGAAACTGGCTAAAGGTAAATATTAGCATTGCTGCCTTCTCATTAAAACAAATAGTCCTGGTTTCTGAGTAAAGCTAAATATTAGTATTGCTGCCTTTTCATTTAAACAAATATTGTCTTGGTTGAAGCCAAGTACTCTATTTCAGTTTCTTTCTCTAAGTAGTAGCCAAGAATTGTCTTGAGTGAGGATTTCACGTGCGTTGAACATCCTTATCATTGTTTGAGGATGCAGAGATGTAGGAACACTGAATTTGGCCACAAACTTAAATGCAAGAAACTTCATTCAAACTTGGGAGGGTGTGTGTTGTTTGGGGGTGGTTTTTATTGGATTGTTTTGTTTTAAATGATGAAGGGGCCAAGCACTGGAAGGAATTGCCCAGAGAAGTTGGGTGTCTGTCCCTTGGAGGAACCCCACCCAAACTGGACATGGCCCTAAGCAACCTGCATTAGTTGACCCTGTTTTCAGCAGGGATCTTGAGCTGTGTGATCCACAGAAGTCCCTTTCAGCATGAAGCTATATGATTCTATGACTTCTGCACAGGATTGGAAGTGGAACACCTGCAGCTTGTGACAAGGTGGCATAAGGGGCTTTTTGAAAACAATTTGCAGCAAATGAATAGTGGCTCTGGCATGAAACCTAAGCTTTCCTAAAATACAATTCCAGGCATTTTCCCTTTACAGGATATAAATAAGAAGTGCTGCTATTGATTTTCATCCAAAAACTCTTGAGAAAAAGGTATTTTACTGAAAAGCGGTATAACAAACACTGAAATGGGACACTAGAGTATTATCTGAAAACAGAGGTCCTATTTATAGAAGGATGCCTGCATTTTGATTGCCTTGACTCCCTTTTGGAGAGAGGAGTGCTACCAGATAGTCTAATTCAACTTCTGCATTAATAGCAATCTATAAATACACGCTTCCATGCTTTGCTCTTTCATATGTGTTTTATACTCTACAGCAATGTGTGCAGATTGACAGGGCTTTTGTCTTCTTTGAGAACTGGGAGTCCCGGACTTTGGTTGCTCTCTGTGCCTGCCCGGGGGAGCTCATCTGTATTCCATTGCCTTTCAGAGTAATGCAGTTAGTGATGAACGTAAGTTATGTAGAAGATATTCACAATAAAAAGTATTGCTGATACAGGATTAGTTCATGTGTGTCTTGATGTAATTAACTTCCTTTTTTTCTTTCCATCTTTGCACAGCTTTGCTCAGTGTTTGTGGCTGCCAGTGAAGTCTGTTCTTTAGTTGTGTACTGGAGAGGGAAGTTCTGGTAGCCTGGCTCAGCTAGCAGGCTTTTAATTCGAGGACCAGTGCAGGCAGTCTGATTCCTTGTGTTTGAACATGATATATACAGGATGTGGATCCAAAAACATTGTGAACAGCAAGTGAATTATAAGGTACTGTATACTGTGATGTGTACCTGCTGTGAAAGTAGATAACATGCTGAAAGTATTCCAGGAAAAAGAAAATGTTTAAGTTCATGTGAATGGTGGTGAGGTATGAAACAGATCTACACATGGTAACCAAACTGGGTTTGGGAAGATGACTTCCTCCAGGCAACATTTCTCATGACATTTTCTGATGCTGTAGGTAGGGGGCTATTTGCCACTACTGCCCTGGACTGACAAGGAGAACAGAATATCCCATTGCCAGCACCATGCTGCTTGTTTAATCTTGATTTGGTTTGGGATTTTTAAATTTCATTAAGATTGGTGACCGCTGGCATAGACAGAAGCTGTATTTCTCTATTTCCTAAAGTTTTAAAGAGCTGAAGCCTCCTCTTCTCTATGCACCTACAGCCAATCCAGTCTGAATAGAGAACTCTTTTAAAAATCTTTTCCCTGTGACTTGATCTTCTACCACTAAATTTTGGTCTTTTTTTTTTTTCCCTCTGATTATCTCTTTCAGATCCTTTTGACTGTTGAGCTTTCTGCACAAGGGAGTCGGTTTCTTAGAAAATAGATAGCTATGCAGAAGGGCAAGGAAAAATGGAGTGCTTGAACCTGCCGATGGCCTGTGTGAGAAACACATCGAAAGCTACCACTCTGATCCCTATAAATAATAAATAAAAGGTTGAATAAAAGGCTTTTCAGTGCAGTTGTGATACTGGTGTTCATCCTAGTGGTGCTTCCTGTTGTTCGTACCTTGTCTTTGAGGAGTACCAAGGCTGGGTTTCTTTGCACTTACCTATGCTTTCATTTAGTCTGGGAGGCAGGAAGTACTTTCTTTCTCTTGGCAATTCCCAGCAACCTTATCCCAACTTCTTCAGACTTCTGGGTCTGGAGTAGAGTCCTGATTAAGTGACTGTTCTTACAAGCTTGTCAGCTGAGTTTCTCCTACACTGTTGCAGCACAACTCAGGCTTATTTTGGAAAGCATGGCTTCCTTGAAGTACTGGGCGGATGACGGCACAAGAGCAAGTCGGCAGCGTGGTCGATGTCCAGCTTCCTCTTCCACAGGTGTATGTTCTTTCTTGCTCCAAATCTCTCCTTGCTACTTCGGTTGCTTTTTAGCCAAGTGAGCAAAATAAAAAGAATTTCTTTCTCTTTAATATTTTTGTCACCTCCTGCCTCTTTCATATGAATCCACTGATTGTTTTTTCAGAACCTCAGCTGAGGAATTCCTCTGGGTCGTATGTATATGATCTGGGGGATGCAGTTGTCCAAATCTTTCAGTTAAAGCAAAACTATAGAAGGTGAGGTGAAAGAGTGGAATTCTCTCCAGTTTCCTGCTCCTATTACTGGAAAGTCCCAATGGCTTGTTCCTTTTGAGGGTGTTCACAGGCTTTACAACCTAAATCCACAATGAAGCTTTTGTAAAGCCTGCCAAACATATTGATCTGAACTGGCTTATCTTTTGTCACCTGCGCTTTTCACATGTGGTGTTAAGCAACTGAACTTCCTCATATGCAACTGGAATGTTGTAACAATTTTAATTTAGTCACAAATACACACAAAGCAGTATGCCCAAGGCAGGCTTCTTCAGGAGTATTTCTTGTTAAAGTCTCCTTTTTTTTCCTTTTTTTTTAATGGGAAACATGAATTTTGCTTTGTAACTCAACAGTGTCATCTGGCAGTAAGTGAATTAAGTCTAAGAACACGTCCATTGACTTTGATCTGGTTGCAGTTAGTTCAGAGATAAGTGCCATTGCAGAGCATTAGATACTGTGTATCCTGAGGCAACTCCGTTTTGATGAATTTGCATTGTGCAGTCGAAGTTAGTTTTGATACTGTCAATTACTTCCTTACGTGCTCAGCTAAGTGCACTGGTCCAACAGGTATGTCAGCTGCAAAGATGTGCTTGCCTTGGGTGTGGAATGCCCTAGATCTTGGCCTTTTGCAAAGAGTATCCAGGTAGATAAACCAGCTTGTGCTGCATTTGCCAGGCTTGAACAGCTTTGAAATAACAGGAAAAAATACGCTTGTTCTAGAGAAATCTGGCTAACCACTACATGCAGTAAGACACGGTGAAATTTTATGAGATGTTTCTGCAGGACTTTGCTTCAGCTGTCGTTTGACCAATTTACTGCTGCTTGGAAGTCCTTATCAAAGGAGAATTCCTACAGCCTGTGTGGTGAATTCTGATGCAGAAGGAAAAAAATTATACCATGTTAAGTGTGTAGTTGAGTGCTTTTGCTGCAATGAGAAGGTGCCTTGTTTCTGCTGCATATCTGACACCTGCACAGCTATTAAAGAGGCGCCTCTTGGCTTTGGATTGTGCCTCGGGTAAATGGTAACTGTTCCTGTGTATTCAGAGGCAGTCTGAGGTAGCACCTCACCATACTGCAAAGGAAGCCTTAAACCACCCAACCTCCAATTTAGAAAACGGGAGACAGTTCTTTTATTTGTATCCTATGGTGTCTGAACCCCTGCAATAAGTAGCTTGAAGATATTTGCCACTTCATGAATGGAAATAAGCCTTTCCCAAGGCATATAGATTGATATATGTGTCTTGCAGAAAACATAACCCAAAGTCAAGCAGGAAATACTTCTGACTGCTCCTATACATACCCCCTTTTTTTTTTTGACTTCTGAGTTTTATGCTTCTAGTTTGATTGCTGCAATCCCATCTGACTTTTACTCTGGGTCTTACTGTAAACTTCTGCTGGTGCTATTCTGGAACTGGGTAGCAATATCTGACTGTTTAGGTTGCTATTTGTCAAATTACAGGCCTGCTGTCAGGAGTGTGGTTATTTTGTGTATTTTTTTCTTTCCTAGCATTTGCTTGGTGCATGAAGAATCTCTTTAGATGCATTAGCAATGGGTGGCTTCGTCAGTGATGCTGGTGATGACCCATAGCTTCCTTTTAATTGAGATTTCTCTGTTGAAAAGATAAGGAACAGACACTATATCTTTGGCTGCTGATTGTTGTCCTTGCTTTTTTAGCACTCATATCCTCTCTAAGAGCATAAACATTACTGTGGAGCAGGTTTGGTTTTTGAAAGCCGAAATTTCTGGCTATACTGTCTGGATTTCATACAACTAAATAATTGTGGTTTTGATGTCAGTGTAATTCTTTCCATGATTACACAGTAATAGTCTGTCAGTGTATTCCTGCCAAAATTTAGCATGCTGTTTGCCTCTGAAGTTAAATACTATTAAAATACTACAAGATAAACAGTACAAAAGGGATACAGAACTCTTCAGGTCTGCATGCAAAATATTGTACTCTTCCACCTTTTAGGTGTCTCTTCGAGGTCTCTCTCCTCCATGGGAATGCTCAAGAAGGTACAGCTGAGAAGCTTCTTTGTGGTGCTGATTTGACTTACTGGTCAAGCGTTGCTCTGCTGAAGCCCAAGCCTGGTCTGTGTCAGCAGACCTTTACAGCCTCTTTGCTAAAAAGTGGTTTTGTTCCCCTCAGTGTTTGCAATGATGCTGGAAGCTGTTCCAGAATCTCGCTGGTCTTTGAAAAGTGGTGGGGACTCTGTGGTTGTAGATCTGCAGGCTCGGTAAAATATGTAATTTTATTTTTGAGGGCAAAATAAAGTTGGAGAATTATTCTGATATGTGAAGGCAAGGAAGTTACAAAGACTAAGGGTTAAACTTTGCTTTATGCCCTTGCCAGTCCATTTTAGGAAAACAGTCATAGATCAGAGATTGAAAAGTTGTAACTGTGTGGTTTTGTTTCATGTGTTTAATTTCTTGTGGTCACCTGATATACATTAAATGTTTCTATGTTCTTATTGCAGCACTTTATAGTTGAATGTATAGTGTAACTGTTTAAGTCCTTTTTCTGCATTTTAAAGTGAGAAGAGGATTTTTTACTAATTTGAAAGATTTTCATTATTCAAGAATAAAATAAGAGTCTTAAGACTGACTGTGTCTCCAAAATTACACTTGCTGTATTTTCATTATTATCCTTGTGTTTTCACACTTTTCTGTTTATGCTGAATCCCTTTTTAGTCATGTTATAAAAGCCGTCTTTGTAGAAATGCATTGTTATGCTCCTGTTTTTGATTTGTGAAGTCTAGCTAGAATTTCAAATAATTACATTGTCTCTAGCTTTACCTGTTTAAACATTAGGAGAGATTGGATTTTCCTTAAAATTAGAGATTAACTC
Organism: Mohoua ochrocephala; assembly: GCA_013398855.1. NCBI lineage: Eukaryota > Metazoa > Chordata > Aves > Passeriformes > Acanthizidae > Mohoua > Mohoua ochrocephala. The sequence goes on from VZTA01024417.1 coordinate 258,197, forward strand.
AAATGGGGAAATACTAATTGCTAATTCCTTTTAGAGTGCAATTCAGCTTTGTCACACACAAACTCTGTTAGTTTTAATCACGCTCAAAGATCTCACACCTGTCTGTTGTCTTGATCAGTTAAAGACAAGTGCAACACAGACTTGGCAAACTGAAAGCAAATTCAAGACTACAAAAATTCCCTAATGATGCCATGGTTTCGGTTTTGATAAATTGAAAGAAGTGTAAAATGATGGTTTAAGTTATTTTTTAGAAAACATGAAGGTGTGTAAAGCAGGAAATGAGAGTGTGCACGTGCATTTGAAATACATTCACTGACGGGGAAGCCGTGTAACGAGTACTTGCAGCGGTGGACATAGAGCTTGCTCTTGACACTGGTTATGTAGGCTGAGTTTCTCAGAATTACTTGGTGTGACTTCAAAATGCGACAGTGAACTTCCACTAATTAGTCGAATCCATTTCATTTCCTTTGTACAAGCAGGTGTGACTGGTGATGGATCCTGTCATCTCGGCTGGGAACCTTCTTGCTTAACTGTTTCAACAGCTGAGCACATTGTCTAGGCAGCTGTTTCAGTGAGTGAGGGCCCAGGCTTATTTAAGCCAGTGCAGGTGCCTACTTAGGCATGTAGCCAATACAATTCACAGCACCAGGCTTCCATATCTGCTCTGCTGGGTGTGAAGGGTGCTTAGGGTGGCTACCTGATGGGGCTTGTGCTTTTATTGTCCTGAGGAGCACTTCCTCTTGCAATGAGGAAGGATTTATTTTATCCAAAGCACTTTACAGAATAAACAAAGGTGATAGAATTTGGTTACTTGAATTGCTTCTTCTAGTAAAAAACCTGTATTGTGCAGTAAATGTGTTTATATGCAATTAAAGATTTAGGTACTGTTTCTGTGAGGCTGCTGCTTTGGAGTTGATCTGAAAAGGAACAATGCTCCCAAATCCCTACTTGCCTCCTGAGCATCATCTGCACAGCACTGCACAGCTTCTCTCTTTCTGATCCTCTTTCTGTTTTGAGGGACTGACCAGTGCGTTTGATTTCCCAGTTTGCCTGGCCTTGGTAACGTCTTACGTTGCTTTCACGTGTGTACTGTGACTTTGATGTTAAATCAAGCTGCCAGGCAAAAATGTAGTGGTTTTGCTTCCAAAAAGTTTTGGAGAGTTGGTTGTTGGTTCACTGAGGCTGTGGCACTTTGGTGTATCAGTGACTATCCATCTTCCCCTTGTAAAACCTCCCTGTGATTACTTACAAATGTTGGCAGCTACTGTATTATGTCTGTGTGTTGAAGGACAGGATAGGGCCAGTTCATAGCCCTGGATGGTAAGAAAATGGAAAGAGTGGCCAAAAACCAATTAAGAGAGATTCTTTTGAGGGAAGTACAAGCCCACATTCCTAGTGAAAGTCTGTGATCTTGTGAGCCATTCAATGTGCTGAGTGAAATGTCCCCAGTTTCATCCAGATCAGTTCTTGACTTTCAGTGCTGGTGGTTTTGATGATTTTTTTTTAAAAAAATTGCTTTCACTAAGCAATAATTTGAACTTATGAGAGTGGCATTTGCTAATTATTTAACTTTGTATGTGTGTGTTCAGTTTTCCCTCTCTCGTGTTTGGGAGTGAGGGAAAGATGAAGAAGGGGAGAGTTTATAAATCTACAGAATTTTTCAGATGTATATTGCTTTTAAGTCTTTCTAGTTCCACATATTCTTCTGATTGTCTCAGTAAAGAGGCTTTTTTTTAATGTGGGATAAAGAGAAAAAAATATAGGAAAGGCCAGGATGAAAAACTACTTTGTTTCTATCTTTACAGCAGAACTGTATTGCCTTTGGCATTATGCTTGTGGAGGAAACACAGTTCATAGTTTGTATATGAGTGTGTGGGAGAATCAGACTGTTAAAATTCAGTGTTTAATTAAATTATAGTACTATTGCAACTAAGAGACATCACTGCTTTTCCATACTGAGGCAGTCAAGCGTGTTAGCCTTCGAAGGTAATCTGTAATGTTTTTTGCAATTTAAACTTAATAGCGAAATAGAATAAAGTTCAGCGTGCTGGCAGTGTGCCTGAAGCATCAAAACACACTGTGAAGAAGTTCTTTTCGGTTGTGGTTGCATTCTGTTTGGGGTCTAACTCTGTTTTATATTTAAAAGAAGATGCTCTTTTATTGCAGGGCCTTGAGTAACACATCCCCCAACAGCTGCTTGATTGAAATACTGCATTTTCCCTGCTCATTTGGGTCAGATGTGGGTCCTGTGTAGCCTAAGTGGGGCTTTTAATTTTGTGCGTGCACAGGGCTAATCGTTGCTTATTTATTTGGTTATGGATTTCTTGCTTGAAGAATCTCAAATGGTGCCTTTTGAAACGTAAATCTGTTAATGCCGTTCTGTGTTTAAGCAAAAGGTGGCCAAGTTACGAAGATCTATAGCTATGAAATGTGCATTAGCAGGCAGTTTCTTTGGAATACCTTTAATTCTTGAAGAATGTATGCCAAAACAGAGCATCACACGTTCTTATTTCTCTGTTTCTTGTGCTCTACCAAGTTTCTGTCTTGCAGTATTTATCAAACTGTCTTTCAAGGTGTAGTCCTATTTGGCAGTGATTATTTCCCAAAACAATTCGCAGATTCTGGATCTTACTGTTTGAAGATCATGTATTAAAATACAGTTGACTCTTGTGTTTCACACAGTGAAAGCAGAAACTGTGCTCCTATGGATACCGACGCAAGAAGCTTGCCTCTACTGAAGGCCGTTTTTACAGCTGGGTGTTAAAGTCATGAAACTCAAACTGCTGACACAGCCTTAATCGCAGGGCCACAAGTAGCACTTCTTTGTTTTCCTGGGACAGTTTCATTGGTAATAGCTGGTTCCTTACAGGTGTTCGTGTATCGTAATTCTTATAAGACAACACTTGGTAAGTTTTCAAATGAATCACGTTAATTCCAGGATTAATTTTTGAAGAGAGACCTTTTGACTCTTTTTCCATTTGAGGTTTTTGGTCATAAAAATCCATATGTTGAAAATGTTCATTACTTTTAATTTTTCAAGTGCAGCCCTGTGTTGGGGGAAAAAGCAGAAAGAAACTGGCTTGCCTGTGACAGTGGGCAGCCCCACTCTATCTGATATTTCTCTTGTCAGATTTCTTGGGAAAAACACGGATCTCTGTTTTACTGCTCTGCCCTTGCTGCTGGGCTGGCAGGACCGTGTAGGAGCTGTAGCTGCAGCATTGCTCTTTGAGGGAATACCAGGTGTAGCAAAACTGTGAAGAAAAGCCAGTATGCTTCTGTTTAAGACACCAGCGAGGGAAACTGAGTACAGTAGTAAAGTCTTTCCTCTGTTCTCGCTGTGTGTATATAGGGATGCCTCGTGCTTTTAGCAGAGCCAATGATGGAAGACAGAGTTCCCCTTGCAGGGCTTTCTGTTGCTCCCCTTTGGGTCTGGCGTGTGTGGTGGGGATGGGAGGACAAAGGAATGACTGTGTACAGAACGTGAATCTGGAACAGCTTAGGTGGCTATAGTCACTCTTCAGACAGCTTGGAGAAACACCCTCCACGGAGTGAGCTGTAAAAGCTGTTGTTCCCTCGCACGGTTATCATTGAGCCTCATTTTAAAGCAGCTGAGGGCTGGCACGTTGCCTCTACCAGGTAGTGCCGGTTAATGCAATAATACACCAGGACATAATTACCTTGACCTCTGGAGAAACTGAGCTGGGAGTAATTTGTTTCAGAAGTGAGCAATTTTCTGTGTGTGGCTCCTGGCATCTATAAAGCAAACAAGTCAGTGTTCAACTCCAGTTATAACCTCTCTGGGACTGCTGTTGAAACATGGCTAGCAGACGTGGTGTGGTACTGATACACTTCTTTCTCCCTGGCCTCCACCTGGGCTTGTTGACATTTGGAAAATGCGTATGAAGTTTATGTGCAATTGGTAATGCTTTGATATGGATTTCAAAATTGTATCAGATACTGTAGTATGCATGTGTATATAGCTGCACCTTTAAACAGGTTAGGTAGTGAAAAACTTGATCTGGATGTAGCTGAGAGTTCTTACTTGGTTTTTAAGCGATTTTGTAGGAGGAATGGCTTAATTAGCAGGGAGACCAGCCTTGCAGAACTAACACTCCTGACGTTGCTATCTTGTTAGTACATTTAGTCACACTTAGTTTGTTAGTTATGAGGCAAAAGGCTGACTAATCCAGTGGAAATGTTGGGGAGGTGCAGGGGGACGAGAGAGTGAGAAGAAGACATTCTAAAGGTTAAGCTTCTGGGTCTCCTGCCCCTAGTTTTGGTTATTTCAGTGGCCTGTCAGCATTGCTGCTGTCAAGTCCAACCAAATTAAATCCTCAGCTCATGAGAGAGGAGGTTTTGCATCATCTGTGTCTAGGGTAGGAAATGGAAGATTATATGTGTTCAATGCTAAAGGTTGCTAGTAAACGGAGAGCTAGGTAAGGATGAGGACTCCTAAAATTTGCTCCAGCTGAAAACCACCTTTCTGCTGTTTTTGGTTGGTCTTCAGCTGTAGGTGACCTTGGTTGGCTACACAGGTGTACTGGGTGCTGGGAAAACACCATGAATATATAGCTGGCAGTGGGGAGGGAGAATAAAAGTAGGATGGCCCCTTTCAGTGGAAGCATGCAAGAGTTAAACTGTGTGTTGGTCATGAAGAAAAAAAGTACTTTTCAAGACAGCTTGTTTACAGGTTTAAATAATTGAATTGCTTTGTCCAGGTGTTTGCAGTATGTTGTGGATAAACTTGATACTCCTGAAGTAATGGTTAAAGGTGAAACATGACAAGCTGCCTTGAGGTAAATATTGCTGCTCTGCATCAACAGTTCTGGATTGGTGTCATTAAATTCTGACTTGATTCCTTGGTTCCTTTGTTACCATGATTTAGTGATCATTCTCAGTACTTCAGCTGTACCTGGCTGTTTTTAGGATTCCACTTTTAAACTATTTCCTGTGAATTCCTCATGACAAAGTATGAACACTGGTGGCTGAGCTTTGTAGTGAGTGTTTTAGTAAGTAATGAGACTTTGTATAGACAAAAGGTGCTTTGTCACTTCTTTCAACACTTTCAAGAAGAGCTGCTGTTCTGGACAGCTGTGAGAGGACCTTGTTGGGTGTCCAGACCTCTTGAGAGTGGAGTTTGAAGAAGAGTAAGTCAGGTCCACTCTCTGTCCTCCTTCACTGGAAACTCTTAAATGCAGTGAAGCTTGAGATGGGCATGGAAACTTTTGTCAATTTTCTTTGTGATGGGAAAAGAAACTTTGTGTGTGTGAAGAATCAAAATGAGGAATTGTTGCCATCAATGGGGAGGGCCAAATGGTGTAGGGAGAAGATAAAAATCCCAAATATGAATGCAGAGCACTGTTTGGAACTGGACTGGGCTGCTGTTTCCCTTTTTTTCCCTGCAGGGACAGGAGGCTTTTGATCTAGAAGTCCTGTAATGGCTGTTCTTCATTTGTTGAACTTTATTTCACGTTGGTGTGAAAATTAGCAGAGAGTACTCTCCATTTTTCCATCCTGATATCCCCCCCTGCAGTGTGGTGCAGCACAGATACTTAATGGAGGTTATGCTCCTGTTCCCTGGATGCAGTAGCACTGTACTGCTCTCCCACTTCCCCACCTGCACTCAGGGCTATGTGCTTGCAGGAAAGATCTGGTCATGCCTAAACCTGAACTTTTTACCACAAGCGAAAGCTTGTATTTTTAAGCACCAAGAAATTGTGTCCCTCCAGTATATAAGCTTTCTCCCCTTTTTCCTCGGATCTTTTCTCCCACTGCATCTTTTCTGATTTGGACCTTATCTGTTTTGTATGAAAATTAGCCGCTCACCTCCTGTGCTGTTAGGTTTTTGGTTTTGGTTATTAGGAAACCTGTTGCCAGAAGCACTGTCATCGAGCAGCTGTAGCTGCCACCATTTCCCCCCCTCCCTTTCCAAGCTCTCAGAGAAAACTGATGGCTAACTTTAGAGCTGATGTCAGCCCTTCAGCTTCCCAAGTTGAGTAGGAAGGGAGGAAAACTCCTCAATGGGCAGTCTTCTCTCCAGATATGAAGGATGAAGTATGTGTCTTTCTAGACAGAGTTGTACTTGTCACAGCTGGAGTGCTATGCAGTGATGTAGCGCTGGGCAATGAGCAAAGTAATTAATGATATTTCTATCTGTCCTACTCTGAGACTTGTGAAGTTGCCAGTTTGTTCCCTGACTTGACTTTTTTTGCATGCTTAAAAAAGCCACAAAGTTAGCCAAGAGCAATTTGGTTCTTTTCTTTTAACGATTTAGCATGTCCAGATGTGCAGAGATTTACATACTTCTTCCACCCATGAGGAGCTGTGGGACTATTGCATCCGAGTGTAGTTTCAGGAAGCGATAAGGTTCCTGTTCCAGCAGACAATTTTACTTATCTTCTGGAAAGAACATTTCAAGTCATTTGCTGAATGTTACCTATTGAAAGTTTTATATGTGTCTTGTTCATCTGGATACAAAATAGCTTGTTGCAGAAGGTATGTATTTGGCATAGTAGCAGCCTTTTTAAAAAAGTCTTGGACTCTGATGAAGAATAGAAATGCTTCTGGTTTTTTGGCAAAAAGTGTATTTGCTGTGGTTATTGTAGAAAATATGTATTATAAAGATTCAAACTACGTTGTCTTGACAAAGAGAGAAAATTTAATTTCATTCCTTTTTTTAAAAGAAGGAAATTAATGTGAGTAGGATGAATTCCTTGTGTTCTTACATACTCTTGGATGATTTTCAGTTTTCTTATGTGTTCAACTGCTTCGTGTTTTACAGCACTGGCATTTGGATTTTCAGATTCCTCATGTGAACTGAGCTACTTTTCTGTTCCTCCTTAGTTTCTCAGTGAAGAGGCTTTGCTTATGGATAACTGGCATGGCAACTGAGAATGGAGAAAACAAAATAAAGTAGTACTTTATGATTTGGAAGGTCTAGAAGGAACTACTGGAATGTGTGTGATGTTTGTTGACAAGAGTTACTGCTTTAAGTTTGTTATTGCTTTTGTGTGTTCTGTTTGTTAAATACAGTTTTGCACTAAATCAGCCTGAACTGCTGGTGTCTGAATTAATGCATCAGGGAAGAAAGAAGTGGTTAATGCAGGCTCTATTTGGCAACACGATGTGGTGTTGATGCAGAGGGTTCTGCTACCATCATGACTGGCGAGTTTGGTAGCACCATTTCCTAGAAACTTCCTGTTATAAGACTGTCCCATTTTGCCTTCTGTGTTTCTTGCCAGGCTTTTACAGTGGATCCTAAAATTTCCTACACTGACTGTCTGTTTCATAACCTGTCAATCCAAATGAACCGACTAAGAGAAAAAACAGTGTGAGGAAGAGAGAGGATGTTTTACAGTGGTGCATAATCTTTGTACCACTTTCATGTGAAGCGAGTGGTTTGGAGCGTGGTCTCAAGGTCTTTTTTGGGACAAGGGATTTTGTCTCTGGTTTGGCTATATTCATAAATTCTTTAAAAAGTCTGTGCATGCAGACAAATAAGGACTTTGTGGTCTTGTTTATCAGACTCTTGAGAAGGCTTTTTCTCCATGCTGTGTTCCAGTCCTTATAACCTTTTTCCTCTGCAAGACTCAGCATCCTTGTGGATCTGTGAAGTATTTTCTGGACTATCAGAGCTAAGGCTTGACAGAATTTCTCTTCCTCACTAAACTGAGGACTGGGAAGCAAGATCGAAATCTAAGAGCATCTCTTCTGGTTTTTGGTGTTTCGGGTAGTTTGGGTCAGAAAGCAGAACTGTGCTGTTATCTAAATGAGGGCTGTTAGAAGTAGATCAGCATTACGTAGAGGAGAAATGGGTAGTGGTAGTTTTGAAATAAGACCGAGGCAGAAGTCATCTGCTGAAGTAGATGGTTAAAACCCCACCAGAGATCTAGAGGGTGGGCAAAGAGGTTGGTTCTGGATTTTGGCTAAGTCGAGGTGGTAGTCAGGGAGAGAGGGCAGAGGACAGCTGTTGTGAGGACCAGTGCAGCTGAGTTGGCAGAGCAGTGAAACTACGAAGAATTCAGGACCCTTTTTGTGGTGCTAGTGAAATCTATAAAGTATGTGGAGAAGCAAAAGACAAATTTTGGTCTTTTAGAAGAGATTAACTGCAGAATGCCAATTCTGATATCAAAAGTGTGGAGTTTTATATTTGAAGCGAGTTAGTGTTTTGTTGCCTTCTGAATTTGACAGTATAAGGACACCTTGTTAGTTATTAGTTTGAAAACCAAACTCTTCAAGTTCTGTGTGACTTGTCACTGTGGAGACAGGTGTATATATATCTCTATCGAATGAGTAGCCTATGTGTTTAAATCCATCCTTTAAAAATCTTTGATACGCTGTGACTGAGTGAAGCATCTGATGCTCTGTTTTGATTGAAGTTTAAAATGGAGCAGCAGCCTTTCCATCGGAAAGCTGCCTGGGATAGGCTGTTCATATGACTTTTTGGTTTCTCAATAACAGCTTGTGACAATTTTTTTTATTGTTAAGAAACAATAACTTATTGCTAATTCTGAACTATTTAAAAAATGAAACAGACGTTGTTTATCACAGTTCAAGTATAGAGGCTCCACAAGTACCACATGGGCTACAGTGATAACCTTCCTTCAGTTCTGTGTAGGAGTATTATGCCAAATGCAGTCTTTGTGCTGTAGTACAATGACTGACATCTTGTGTGTTGGGGTTCTTAGTGCTAACCTTTTCAGTTTTGAACACAAATAGGTTGGAAATGTTTGATTTCTTCCAATTGTAATAAATGGGTACTCTTTCTGAGTATGTTTTCATGATACCTTTGAATTTTGGGAATGCAAAATCACTTATTCTTACATATCATAAACATGGAGGATAGGAAAAGTCTCCAGTACTGATGTAATTAATCTGGAAGTGACTCTTAAAATAGATAGATAAATAGAAACAGTGAGTGCCCATTTATTAACTATTTAAAGCAACTTGTGCATAATTATCAAAAGACACAAAAATATTCTGTGCAAAATAAGGTATCTACAAAGTACCTTATGCTTTATAGGCTGCTGCTTATGTGGTGTGTTGGCCAGACTGAGTCCTTTAATCACTGTCTACCCTTTTCATTAATGAGAGAGAGGAAAAGGTGTGGAAGACCCACGTGAGAAGCAGGGCCTGAAGCAGCCAGGAGCACTTTGACAATAGAGGGTGCTGGGTCCGCTGTGCTTGGTGCTGGTGTTGGATGAGGAGCTGAGAAGAGGCCCTTTGGAATTAAATGTGAGAAGAGTAGAAAGACACTGCAATTCCTTTACTCGGTCTCCAAAATTTGAGGACCCTCTTTTCTGGCAGTCTCCAGCTGAGGTGGACTTCTTCCTACATAAGGTAGATGTTGAATCTAGCTGAGGCTTTCTTCCTCAGCTTGCCTGTCTCCATTCTCACCCTCTCAACAATGAGGGAGGTATTAAATGCATCTTGGTGCATGCGATTTATTCTTTCCTTCATTTTTTGAGAAAAGAAATCATAGCCATTGTCCAGCTTCCTTGGAGAGCCTTGATCAGCGAGACTGTCCTGGTTTGGGGGCAGTGATCTACAGGGTCTTTCTCCCTTGCATGCCATCTTCTGGTATCTGTTTCCCACGAGGTTGTAGCCTGTGGTGTTGTTTGGGTTGCAAGTACAATGTTTTGCTCCAAGAGCACTGTGATAAGACAATTCCTCCTGTCTGAAACTTTCCCTGCCAGAAGTGGATGGAGCTGTGTTGCACTGTTTTGAGTACTGGGCCAATGTCAAGTGGGAGGATGGAGGGAGCCCACAGGGATCAACCTCAATGAAATGTGAGGTATGGACTTGTCTTCACCCGCAAGTATGCCCAGCTTGTAGTCGAAGCATTGAGCTGACATCTTAGTAACAAAACAAAAACTTACTTTTTTTAGGTTAAAATTGACATATGTGGTGGCCATCGCTTATTTCACTGTAACTGTGTGCAGATGGAGATGGGGATTTGAACCCCTCTCGACGATCACTGCAAGCTGACAAATGTGAAACAGAGAACTCATGCTAATCAAAAAGGTGTCAGTCAAAAATGATCTTGTTTTAAATGACCATAGGTTTTAGCCACACAAATATTTGAGGGCTCTGGGCTGCTACAGGCATTTCTAATCTAAATGAAATGAGGTGTGTGTACAGGTGTCTAATCAGTTTTGATACTGTTCAGAAACTTCTTGTAGATTTATTATGTTGAACCAAGTGACTGCAATATGTTGAGTGTGAGTTAGACTTTGTGTAACCACAGAAAATGCTTTTGCTCTAAATCTTGATTCTCAGGTTAAGATTGAGATTGAAAACTCTGCACTGAACTAATAAACCTGAACAGCTTTTTCATAGGAAATGATCTCAGTGCTTTAATTGTAATTAAGATGACATCTTTAATACCAAAACTTATGCACATGTTAAAGTTACTGATTATTTTTCACTTTTAGTAGGAGTCAGAATTCTAGCTATTTAGATTTAT
>VZTA01024417.1:268686-289678 GCA_013398855.1 Mohoua ochrocephala
GTGGGGAGGGAGCTTCATATAAAGGCGTTCTTAATTCAGATCTTAAGTGGTTCTTGCACACATGGTATACATAGAGTGAGCTATGTATTACTGCTCCTTCAACAATACTCCATTTTCCCCATGAATGTTACAGGATTCCTGTCAAAAGCCAATAAATGGATGAATCTGCTTAATGAACTGTGCGGAAACACGGTTGAGTTAAAAAGGAATAAGAAGAATATTAAAGAGAAAATGTTACGAAGTGGTTACTTTTTTTCATAGTAGTAATGTTTTTAGGCTAATGGAAAACTAGATGTTTTCAGTTTCTTTCCCGTTTGAAAGGCTACTAGTTTCCAAAATCAGTTATGTTCCTGTTAGCATGGTAACTTGCAGCAGATATGCGTGTGGTGCACTAAGTACAAGAACTCTTAGCAGAAGAGTTGCATCTTCGATGAGGACCATCCCTGATCTTCCTTGACTTTCTTTGAACTTCTCAGAACATCTATGTCTTTGTTTTTTCTTTGCCCTTCTTTTACATTAGCACATCTCCACTCTTCTCTGACTTTCTTTTCTTCCATTCTTCTCTTTGTTTCTCACCCTTCTTTGCCCATGTTTTTGCCCTTCGTTGTTCTTCTCTGCTCTTCTTCCCTGTTTTTTTCTGCCTTTTTTTTTCAATATTGAGAGAATTGGGAGCATGGGTTGTTTGGGGGTTTGTGGGCTTTTTTTTTGTTGTTGTTGTTTAACAAGGAAATAATTCTGGCTTTATTAAAAACAAACAAAAAACTTTTAACCTTCTCTGGTGGACTTTTCTTCCAGCTGTAGCTGAAACTGGTGTGCCCCCGACTCATTAGGCTGCTGCGCAGCTGAGGCTGCTGCGCTCACCGGAAAGCAGGACATTTATGATTGAGTTCCTGTTATTGACTGGCTCTAGAGAAAAATGCCAAATTCCACCAGACAATACAGTAGGTCCACTGTGGGAGACTTTTGTGACTGCTGTTGTGATGTTTTTTAGAATGGGATTTTTATTTTTTAATTTTATTTTTAGGGTTATTTTCTCCAAATTTTTTTTTTTTTTCCAGGCTCTTAAGCAAGTTTTGCAAGCAGGTCAGAGAATGACCAGCTTTGTCCAATGTCTGGACAGGCCTGAGTAATGTGGCACAAAAAAAGCATTTACAAGTCTTTTTGCAACTGTATTTTGAATATGTCGCCTCTCATCCTTTTTTATGCACTGAGGATGTGTGTGTCAGATAAGTGGCTTCCTAGTTGTTTGGCTTCTTAGTTGGTTTTGGTAATACTGGTGCACTTTGAAAAAGGGTGGTCTGCAGTATAATCAAATTGGAGTGTAAAAGCAAAGTACATTTGCTACAGGTTTGTGACATTAATTTACTTGCCACAGTTTATAAAAATAATTTAAACACTCAAGGATGGGCAAAACCACATTTATATTAACTGTAAAGATAAAATCTGTGGCTTTTCAGAAAGTGTTGAAAGCTTCCTTCACTAAAATACTTTCCCATCATGCACAAAGCATTTAATTTGTCTTTGAACACTACTTTGAAATCCCTTAGAGCTCGAATTGTTCCTGAGTGAACTAAAATATGTTTCATTCAAAGCTTTTCCATGTGAGAAAAACTTACAGTTGTGGTGAACTAGGAGTCTTGTTATGGGCAAAAGTGTCTCTGTTTATGAACATGTTTTCTTCCAAATATAAATGCCAACAGGTCCTTCTGTGCTGTCTGTGCATTACTTTCCCCTTATCCACCCAGGGGTTATTTGGGAGATAAATGGGAATATCTGTTCCTTAAAATTGGGAGTGCCAGGGGTCCTTGGTTTTGAAGTCAGATAATTGTTCTTGTCGGCTTTTTTTGGTATTTCTATACACTTCAATGCTTTAGAAAATGAGTTAGTTTTCAAAGCCTACATATTATGAAACATGCTGGCTATTAAATATAGGTTGTATGTTACCTTTGGTATTACTTCTCTTAACCAGGAGAATGTTGTTCTTTTTGAAATACATACATACATATATATACACACACACACACACACGCACATATATATATATATGGTTTCATTCTTCTTAGCATTATGGATTAATAGTCCTTTGCTTGTTTACTGCCTGGTAGTATTTTCCCGTGGCTGGGGCCAACCTGTACTCAGTTAAACTGACTGAAGCACCAGCAGTTGGAAAGCTTTTTACTTAAAGCAGTTTTAAGTCTCTTGGGGGAAAGGCGTGAAGATGGGATTTTCAGCTTGGGAGCTGGGCTATGACCAGAAACAACAGAAAGGGAAGGTACCACCCATCAGGCAGCCATCAGTGGTTTTAAATGAGATTCTTTCATACCTTGCTTCCTTTCTCTGCACCTTTTAAAGGTGTTCAGAGTGGAAACCTTCCTGCTATCAAGTGCAAGATTATCTCTAGTTATGTTTTATAGATCAGAAAGCTTATTTTTCTTCCAGATTTTCTATTTAAAGTTGCTTTCAGCTTTGTAAATACTTGTAATTCAATTTATCAAGCGGAATAAATTCAAGTGAGGTAAATATTCTCCGTGCACCTGCTGAAGAAGCTGCTGTTGTGGAAGGTTTTTAATAAAATTCTAGATGTCTAGGTAGCAGCTTCCTCCAGTTTTTTAGGATTTCTAGCCTTTCAAATATCTGGCGACAACGTCCTGCTTTAATTTTTGCAAACTTGAGTCTGGTAGGACAACTAATTTCCAAGGCCTTTAATTACATGGAAACACTTCAATATATACACTTAAATTGTATTAAAATTAAAACAAACAAAAACCCCACTGAAATCTGTCTGCCTTGGCTAAAACATGAGAAGTAGCACATGAGTTTTCTATTGTTCAGAAATATTTTTTTTTATTATTGTTGTTGTTATTATTATTATAGATAAGGTAGGTATGTTTGAGGGGGAGGAATTCAGGCAGTAAATGATTTGTTTTATCCTTTGCTATACAGGTCAATTAATCTACCTTAACCAGACACTACAATCTAATTAGCAGTGTCCTGCAGGAGGTTGTCCTACAGCCAGCAGCATGCAGGAATTAAAGCAAATTAGTTATTTAAGCGGATTCATCTTTGAAGCTGGATCTTCACACTAGAGGTGTTCAGAATATCTGTACAAGCACAAAAGAGTATCTTTCCCCCCATTCCCTTCTTTTTTTTTTTTCCTTGGAAATAGTAATTTCCCACTCCTCAGTAGAGGCAAACAAGACTTAGAGATAAGCTAGCTAAATTTGAAGATCTCCCGGTGACATTGCTACACTAACTCAAAATGAGTTTTTTAATGGCAGGTGTCTGGTACTCTTAATGATAATTTTGTTCACAGTTTATTTTAATGGTTTCCAAATATACAACAAAGGGAAGCAAAATTAGGGCTTTGACCACCTGTTCAGTCTTGTGGGGGCAGGCTCTAGGTTCAAGTGGTTGGGTAACACTTCCCTAAAATAAGAAGAGAGAGGTTAAGTCATTATAATGAGCATATAATTTATAATGACAGTAGTATTTTAGGGTAAAGGTTTTAATATAAATGTGCATATCTTTTAAAAAAAAAGTATACATAGCTTCTTTTTGCTTTTTTGGAAGACCTTTCTTTAATAAAAATACTTTGATTTAAGGAACTACCTTAGCTAAGACCATTGACTGAAGTGTTGAAAGTTACATTACCAAGACTGGGAATGTACAACACCCAAAGTTCATGGGTCAGTTTAGTAGAGCTATGAAATCAGACATTTAATAGCAGGGCTACTGAATTATTAATAACTTCACTCCCCTGGGGGGAAAAACCAGTTGAATTCATGATTGTTATTTAAAACCCTGAAAATTGTAGTAGTTTTCCTAATCTTGCAATGTTGCTAAAAGCAGAGAAACTTGCTATGGAAAATTTGTGAAGTGTCCTGGAAAATGTCACCAATGCTAGAAAGCATTTTTTAAAAAGTTAATTAAAACTGATTTTAGGTTTGACTCTCACAGTCTCAATAAGAAGACGGAGCTTCAAGACTTGCAAAGGTATATTTTAATGTGTATAACTATCAGTTTAGAAACAGGAGTATTCTGAAAACTGTTCTGTTGTCTGAAAGGAACATCCATTTAAAAATGAAACCTTCCAGTTTCACTTGAAAGTATTGCTTTTCTCATAGTAATGGATTGGTGTAACAGAACAAGGGAATATTGATTTACACAATATTTTTCTCTGTGTTTAAGTTGTGACAGGAGAGTAACAGTCAATTTGTTTCCCTTAGTGAGGTTCCTTGCCTCCCACAATAGGGAACCTTTCCCAAGATTTGGTTTTGGGTCACAACCGTTCATCAGACCAACTCACAGCCTTTAATCTAGAGATTGGAAAGGGGGATTTGAGGACTTTGTTCCTTCCTTTTATTTGCTTTGATAGTAAGACTTTTGAATAATTTTATTAAGATAAAATATAAAATGGTATTAAAATAGAGAAGGCGTGTAATTTGTTGGGTGTATTGTAAAGACTTGTAAATTACAGCTAGCTGGATCCAGAGATTTAATTTAGCCGCATATTTTCTGGAAGTGCTGGCTGTGTGGACTGATTTTCTGTTGTGAATTGTTAGCAGGTGTTTGTAGAGGAACTCGTAGTTAAATTTTAGGTGCAAAATGTATCTTATAACAGCTCAAGAATTTAATATGGTGGATTTTCACAGTATGATGAAGCATCAGATGAACAGTCTGTGTTTCTTGCCTTGCCACTACTGACTGTTATTTTTCCAGCCTTGCCTGGGAATGAAAGACCTGCTATGCTGGGCAGTGTTGTCTGATTGGTTTCCATTATTTTTGCATGCAATTGGTATGATATGGATAGGGTCAAGACAGCACAGGCTGTAGCTGATAAATTTATTTATTGTAGAAGTCTTGCAGAAATATAAATGGCAAGCTTTTAATTAGACAAAGCAGGGGACAGGATCCTAATGAATTAGTATAAATAATACTTAAAAACTGACTCAAATCTTGTATGTTGAAATTTTTTTTCTGATTTAAATTTCATACTATAATTGAGTACTGCTTTGACTAGTTATACGCTAGAAAACCTTGAACCTCATTGCATAAGTTAAGCAATGTAAGTTTTGGGTTTATTCAAATAATATTGAATTCTCGTGTTGAAATCATGTTCTGAAAGGAGTTATTGATAGCATTTTGTAAAACACAGCACTGAAGGATAAAGAGTTTTGAAAAACAGATGGTAGTTTCACAGTAAGGCTGACTTGTGTTTGTTAAAAGCAAAACAAACTTGCAGAATAAAATATTCTACAGTCCAATGTTTTCTTTCAGTTTTTTATAAACAAGATTTCTTTCGTGTTTGTCCCTTGATGTTTCTAACAAGTTGAGCATTTTTCACTATAATGGGATGATAAATGGAGTGATGCTGCATTATTTGGTTTCTCACATCTTTTTTTCATTTTGCGTTATCCCAGAGGTCTGTTTTCAACTTGGAAACACTTTATACTGAGTTGAGGACATATTGAGTGCACTATTTTCAGTTTTACAGATGTTGAAAGATTCCAGTTAGAGTGAAAAATGGTTTGAGGGATAGAGGCTGCCTTTGGAAATCCTAAAGCATCAGGTGTCCAGCCTTTTTCTTCTATGTTTTTGTCTCTTCTCTTGCCTGTGTGTGTATGTGGGGAATTATGGAATGACAACTCTGTCCTTTCCTAGTGGATGTGAGTCCTCTGAGCATCAGAACTGCTATGAGTAGTGAACAGCATGAACTGCTCTCTGGATTTAACCACATTTCTTTGCTTAGGCTATCATACCACTGTGTGGCATCACATTGGTTCATGCATTTTTGTGTAATAAATTGGACTTTGGAGTTTTGTCACAGTTTCATCTTTCTCTTTTACTCCGTCAGTCCAGGAAAAAGTAGGCATCGTGAGCGTCCTCATTATGTTCCTTGATTTGTTCCCCTTCTCTACAGAGGAATGCACTCCCTGCCACAAGCCCCCACAAAGATGGGAGATACCTTTTGCTCTAAACAGTTACTGACTTGTTTAAAGCTATTTTCTCTTGTGAGTTACTGAGTTGTTTAAAGCTATTTTCTCTTGTGAGTTACTGACTTGTTTGAAGGTATTTTCTCTTGCTAATAGAGTAGCAGTTTCTGTGGTAACAGGTGGTCTGAAGTTAAAACAGCAGAAGTGGTGTTTTATCTTTCAAGTGTTTGAAGAGATTTGTGGTCTTTAAGTGAAAACACTTAGAATAAACCTATCACAGTCAGATATTCTCTGTGCTTAACAGGCAAATATGGTGTGATGGAAAAAAAAGCTTTTTTCTTATATGCAACAGTTTTTTTTAATAGACCTTGATCTTCATCACTTTTGTCACCTTCCATATGCTTACATTTACAGGCTTTTAAATAAAAGCTTAGCGCAGTGGTGGGTGTGAAAGTCTAAGACTGCTGTTCATACTGTGCCTCTTGTGTTTAACATGTATGCTCAGCACCTTCGCTTGATTTGGCAGCACATCCACGTGGTTGTGCTTCTCCTATATGCCTGGGAAAATCCTGCGAGCCTGCAACAGCAGGGAATATTGAGGCTTCAAGTATGTTGTGCTCGCTGACTGTCATCAGGAAGGATGGGGCTTTTGCAAATCTTCAAGGTCAATTTGTTCACAGATCTATGCAAAAGAAATTTTAAATTATTTATTAGAGAAGATCTGTACAGAAGGAGTATAAAATTGTGTATTAGAGAGGCAACACTGCAATAAATACTATTGTTGGTGGTAGTTGAGATCTCCAGCTGGTAGTCTGAAAAGACATGATCCTAGATCTGCTTGAGTGCAGTTGCTCTGTTTAGCCTTTAATTGCTGTCACAGCGTATTCATCGGAGTAAGTTCACCTAAGAAATGCCCACCTTAAATCACAGAAACATCTCTTACAGTGTCTCATTAGTCTGTAATTACATGTACGCTAGGGCTTGGGTTGAAACAGAGAGTAACCGTGAATCAAACTTGATTAAACCACAAAGAATGATGTGGGTGGTAGCATCCTCTCTATTTTTATGCTGAAATGCTTTTGCTTGTGTTGTGATTATAGCTTATATGCAAAGAGAGATTTGTCAGCTTCTGGCTGCTGAAGTGGGGGCAACCCACTTTAAGGTAATGTAATCGACTTGATAAGAATCAGTTCACTCTTATGTTTCCTTTGCAGGCATCTAAAATTGTAATATATTTGCTTCTTGGCTGCTCAGTGAAATTCACTGTTTGGTCCTCATCTCTCTGACAAATGCATCTCTGAAACAAATTTTCACTTAATCGTCCAATTTATTTTTCTTGCACTACTTGCTCAGATCAAACAACTAAATATTGTGTCTACTGTTTGTTTGGAAAGACCATATACACATGCTCCCCCAAAGGTTTGGGAGGAGTGGACACCCAAAGGAAAAGCTCATGTTCTCAACAAACCGCAATGTTTTTCTTAGTAAAATTTCTCTCTAGTATGTTCCCATGAAAGGTTTGATTTACCTGGATTTCTCCTTGTAAAAGCTTTGCCAGCAAAGTCCTAATTAGCTCAAGAGTTGAGCTGTTTCTATGCCAAGCAATAATGCCAGTAGTATTAGAGAGACACTGTGATAAATGGTACTTTTTCACTGAATCAGAAGATAATTCTTACCATTTTTAAAATGTCAGAGGTTTTTCCTGCATGAATACAATAGCCACTTAAACTGAATGACTGTCTTATGGTTAGGTTAGAAGCTGTTGACAGCTTCAATTAAGAGAAAACTTTTTTGCTATGCAGTTATCTTTGCCAGTAAATGCAACTGCTTGGTATTCTTACCTGATCTAGCTACTATCAAATATAGGAAGCTGTTGGACAGACCTTTTAAACTGAAATTTCTAAACCATTTGGGTTTGTTTTGTTGGGAGTTTTTTGTTGTTTTTCTTTTTTCTTTTTACCATAAAACACTTCTGAAGTTAGACTATGAAAATGGCTGTATTACAAGAACTTTTGAATGATATCTGATACATGCATGAGAACAGAAAATCTGGCAAGTACGAGGATAAACCAGAATAATTCTAACTCCAGTTCTGTATAGGTGATTAGTGTTGGTTGCAAGGTTGAATTTTTTTGTCGGTTGACTGTGTTTGGTTTCTTTTTTCTCTTGCTGTAACTGGTCTATTGGCTTTATTTCTAGCAGCAAAGAACACTTGAGACTTAGGAAAATTCTTCCAGTAAGATCCATATCTGTGGCCAGAATTATGTTAGTCTTTGAGTGGTATTTTTCATTCTTACCACAAAGATCCCCTGAAATTTGCCATTTTTAACAATCCTTAGCGTGTTTGTTGTGCTGTGTCTTAAAGAAACTCATCTGGTAACCAGCAATGAAACAGATACTGCATAAAGCTTTACCCAAGTATGGTCTTAATAATAAAATGGCTAGTTTACATGCCATGTATAGTTTTAGAAACATTTAAGATGCTTTTGAAGTAATTACATATTTAACAGGCCCCTTGTGGGGAGATTTCACTTTGCTAAAATACATCCTGCTATTCATATTTTATAAAACAGCTTGTCTCTAGTTTGAGCTTTGTTTTATCAGATTTATTGGCAAAACAATTTTATGAAGACAAAACTGTTCTAATAAATGTGGTGAATGACTTGCTCTTAAATGTACTGACTTGGGACTACACCACAGCTTCCTTGCTGAGTATTTATATGTCAGTTGCAGTTGGATAATCTACTAAAAGGAAAACTAGTTTCTGGATTCCTTTATTCCTTACTGTAGAATAAAAATACTTTTCAGTGTTAATATGCTCCAGTTGAAAGTAAATATGTATGCTAATATAGCTGGCTTCTTGAAAATTACACTTGGAGAGTAAAAATTAAAAATATTTCTTCTTTTCCTTGAACTTGGCATAAATTCAGGAGGTACATTAAAATGAAAAATAAGTGTGATATTAAAAACTTAAGGGAGCTGCTAAAAAATAAATAAACAAAATTTTCTGTGAAAGTTGATCTGCAATCGTGTCATGATCTAGAACTGCTGGATTATCTTCCTGCTGTTGGAGAACTCAGTAAATTACTTTGGTTCTATTATTAATGCTACTTTTCTGAAGCATGAGATTAAAGCAACGGTCATGGTGTGTCATATTCTTACTTCTGTGCTTTCATAAAAGCCCAAACCACTGAAGGCACAAACAGATGTGTAGCTTCCCCCTGCTCCCCTGAGTTTAGTGATTTGACTGTTCATAATCTTGATCAGATTGCTTAATTTAGGGAATGCTATTGTCAACTAGATTTCGTTGCTGTGGGAATGTACAGTGCAGGAGAGTTTCAGGCCGTTCGTTTCTGTAAAAAAAGGGAAAAGAAAATCTAAATTATTCTGGCAATGTCAGTGGCTTTTATCTGTTAACTGTTAGCCTTGTGTTGCCTGTGCCCCTCTGCAGCTATAGAGAAGTGAGAGTTAAAAGCACAGCCACAGGAATTGCTGCTTTTCAGGTAGTCCCTTGGCAAGTAATGCCTACTTTTTTCCTTATTTAACCCTTCAAAGCTGAGAGTTCATATTTCTCAGCCCAAGTGCAAATGCAGGCTGGTATTAACATGTCAGCCTTGAGGTAACCCCAGCTGCTGCCAGCAGAGTGTTAAAATCCAGACTTCTTGTAGCATTGCAGAGAATTGTCCAGTTTGAAGTGCTCTTTGTGAAACCGTGACTTTCCATCAAAAGGGTTCTTGGAAAAATCTCAGTTCTAGAACAAAAGTAAGAATTTTAAATAATGTATATAAAAAAAGTTAACAACACACAATAAATTAATTGGGATAAATATTTATCTAACCCTGAACAGCTGAAGCCTGTCAATATAGGATTATGTGGAGTTTTTACATGAAACAGGTCATTAAAATTACTGTTGCTGTTGAAGGGAAAATAAATAGTTGGTTTGTATTTACAGGTTTAGTTTCATGAGTAAACTACTGTGTGAGTTCCAAAAATGTTAGATAAAAGAAGTTTCTGGCATATGTGTTCTTTAATTGAAATTTTAAAAAAAGCGTTGCTCTCTTTGTAAATTGGATGTCTAGACAGGGGAGGTGCATTTCCTTTTATTGAAGAGAGTTGGATATTTTCTAAATCTAGATTAGAGATGTTGCAGGCAGATGAGATGTGAATCAGCTGTTTTAGAAAAGTTTAATAGGCATTTTTGTGTTGCATGTGTTGCATACTTACTGGTGTCCAGAAGCCCTGTGTGTGTGTATGGGCCATGAGCCCTTTTCTTCCCAAGTAGTAGTGCTAAGCTACAGATCTTAAAACAAATTTCTCCCTTTGTGTGAAAGCAGCCTTCACAATGCCTGCCTGTGACTTTCTTTGTGGGAAGTGTGGGTATATTTTGCATGAAGCTGTTTAAACCTAATCCTACATTTTGGTGATGGTTATGTAGATGGATGAGTATCTTTTATGGTGATTAAGTCCTGCCCTGGGATTAAAAATCTGGCTGCTGAAGAGTTTTAATTTGGCCACTCTAGCAATGTTTCAGATTTTTTTTTTTATTCTTATTGAATATTTCTTATTCCTTTTGTCACAGGCCTCATTCAGTGCACTTCAGTGCATTATTTCAATAGTTAAGAACAGAGCGTTGTTTTGAAAATAGTAATATACTAATGGTATAGTATTAGTATAGGAAATAGTAATAGTCTATTATATTCTAACATTTTAATACATTATTTTTTTCCTAAACATGCCTTCTATCAACATGCATTAATTTTTATTATTTTAGGAGAAAGACCAATGCAGAATCCCATGCTGATATACGGTGTTTACTTAAATTAACATGCACTGCCATTTTAAAAATATTCTTTGGTTATTTAAATATAGTCTTAAATGTCAGCATAAAGCTCTTAAAGCTTTCTGCTTGTGTGGGAAAAGTTAGCATATTCAGGTTGAACTTAAACATTAAAATCCAAAGCTGACTGATCGTTGTAATGCGATTTGCACCTCTGCAAAATTTGGATCTTAACAAACGTCTAAACTTGTTCACTGCTTGAACTTAAAGTGTATCCATTCCTGTTTGTACAAATTTTGTGTTATTAGCACCAAGGTTATTTAACTTTTATTAAATGTGGAAATACTGTGTTAGTGTCATCTGTAGTCTTTATCCCAAATCATTGCAAGCAGGTAGAAATGTTTTATGGAATGCAGCAGACATTGTCTTTCAAGCCAAATAACTGTGGTTATGTAAAATGTCCATGATTTCTGTACAAACTCCAGAACTCTTGAGGGAAGATAAAAGGGGAAGTTAATCTTAAGAATTTTTTTTTTCAAAGTTTTAATTGTGTGGAAATTGACCTGCATATTTGCTGCAAGGGGATGATGCATTGGTTAGTGAATGTGTTAATGTTATTGCTTGGGGAATATATTTTTAAAACGGCATCGATTCAGGATGTTGATGGTAATTGGAACAGTCCAGGTTGAAAATGTAGAAACATGTGTTTTCCAGCCTTAGGAAAAAGCAGTTCTTTAACATTGTAGTTAAAACCTGAATCCACAAACATAATACAGATGCTTTCCTCCTATTGAAACACAGCACGAAGTAGTTAAATAGCTTGGTGGTTTTTGTCCTGAGTGTTGTCATCCCACCTTTAGATACCTGTATCGTGGGATGATTTGAATTTTCCAAATTACTAACCTTAAATGAGATTATGATGCAAAGACGTTTTGAAGAATTCCACTAATGTAGATCAAGTTTGTCTGAAAGGCTTTTGGAAGCTATGGGGATAGGGCTGGATATGTTGAGATAGAAAAGCGTCTAGGACCGCCCTCAAGCCCACTCAAAGACCTGTCCCTAGTTTTTCTTTTTAACTGTTCACTTAACAGCTTTCAAGCCATCACTTGAGAGAAAAGCTTTTTTAGATTGAGCTGATTAAGTGGTTCTCTTCAGCTCTGTGCCTCAAGCCAATTTGTATTGCAGCTGCCAATTGTGTCTTGTCTTGCTAGTGCCAACCCTCATTTCTTTTTGCTGCAGAAGTGGGGAAACCTGAAACTTTATAAGCTGTAGGAAGTTTTCTGGTAAGGGAGGGAAGGAAGCAGGCAAAATGAAGATGATGGTAGGAAATGGGCGGGAGCCCGTGTTAGAGCATCTCTGTGCTGTGGTTATCTCCATTCCCTCTCTCTCAAGACTGAAGGAACTAGAAACAAGATTAGTATTTGTAGTTTTGTGACTTCAGTAAAGGGTAGAGTGGGAAACATTTAAGGCAGTAAGTAAATAAATAATGGTTTTTACTCTTCTGTCAATTGTACTATGGGTGTTCCAGTGAAGTATCTGGTGAGCCATATCCCAACAATGCTACTTATTAGCATTTTCCTCATGTCTGTGAAAAGACCAGAAAGCTGGTTAAGGCCTTGTAAATCTTCTCCATTACTTTGAAACTTTTGGGGCTGATGGGAAAACTATGGCTTCTTGGTACTGTTGTACTGTGTTGAGATTGCCTATGTTATTTATTTGTCTATAAGTGGTGTGTTGTGTTCTGCCAGGGTCTTGTGTGATGAGTTTTCCTGTGTTTTGAGGCTTGGAACTAATTTTTTAAAAGTTTGTAGTTAGCATGTTGGTATTTCTTTATGCCTTATATGTAGTATATGTAAAGAAACCATTTATGAACAGTATGGGTAATATATAGTGGTAAACAAGGATCTAAAATGTCTTTAAGTGTGTGAGGTGTTTGGTTTATTGTGGTTCGTTTTGGGGTTTTTTAACTCTTAAAAAGCTACTGTCTTTCAGTGGTGCCAGAAGGAGCAACTATGTAAAACTGTAATTATTCCAAGAAGGATCTCTTGAAGTAATGGTTACAGTGGAGTGGTAAGAAGATTACATTACCACTGGTCACAGAATGCTCATTTTCTATAAAAGCCAGCTGTGTGTTTTGGTACTGTCTTAGGGTGTAGAAGTGGAAATAAATCACTGTGGAATGAAATGGGTTGTTACATGAGGGCTGACTTGCAGTAACCGGTGCTGCCCTGGCAGTGTCTTTGTTGGTTACCCTATGTGTGCAGGGAATTTGGAGAGTTCATGTGTATGAGTTACATGGATTTATGCCTAGGGATCCTCTGCAGTAAAAATGCTTTCCTGTTCATCTGAGGCCTCAGAAGACCCACACTTATTTTCTGCCTTTGATTCACTTTAGTTGCATTGGCCCAACAATTTAATAACTTCAGAGCAAACCTTGGATCGTAGGACTTTGTTTTGAAGACGGTGTGTGAAAATGTACGAAAACTGTTGCATGTGTAAATACTTTGCAGTCTTCCGAAAACATAAAAAAATGCCAGTTCTTGACCTTTTTTGAGGGAGGAATTTCATATCGCTGAGTATTTTTTCAGGTGATACCATGGGCCACAGTTGTCTCATCCATGAGGCTTTACGGATGCACAGCCTGACTGTGGTTTATAAGAACTTGCAAAGCAGGTTGCTTTGGTTGGAATACCCGAGTGCTCTAGGAAAAGGTGATTGACAGTAGCACTCGGCTGCCCTTGTGGAGCTTAACTTGCAGAATTCACGTGTTCCTTACTGAGGAAGCGCTCCTTCCCGAGGATGCTGTAGCTGACCACCTCGGGTGCTGTTTTCCTGCCGTGGGTTCGAACGGAGCCGGCAGCTCCGCAGCCCTGGCGGTGCTGTAGTGCAGGGAATGTGCCACGAGGTGGCTCAGCAATATAACAACACCTCGAGCTCCTCTCCGAGAGCGCTCCCTGCCCGGTCAGCGCTCCCCTGCGGGCTTGGAGCCCGCGCCAAAGCGCTGGAGCTGCGGAGCGCTGCGACCGGCCGCGCCGCGCTCCGGGCAGGACGCAGTTCCCTTAGAGCATCGCTGCGCTGCCCGCGTGTGGAAACAGCAAGGTGTCCTCCGCACACGCTCGTGTGATGGTATGGTGGATATGTATTTCCATCAAACTCTTTGGAATTGGTTCTTCTGAAGGTGATTTGCTGCTCGCTTTTGAAGCTTTTGTTGAAACGTCGTGCTTAAGCCCTTCAAAGTAGAGGCTGGCTCGCTCTTTGTGGAGAGAGAAAATGGAAGTAATTGTGTTTTTATGACACTGAAAGGTGAACTCGTTCCAAAAAAATTAAAGTAAAAATGGCCATGCAGCTGCAGAAAGAAACATGACATGTGGGATCCTTATCTTTTTAGTATGCCTGGGACCAAAAAGTAACTATAAAAGTGTTACCTTGTTTTGAAATAAAAATGGGAAGTTCTCAGAGAACAAGATGATCTTTCAGCCCACACAATTTCCATTTTGACCTAGTAACACTAATTTTTAATTCTGGCTTAGATAACCATAGGAATGCTAAAACAGAAGTGGCAGTGGTGCCTGAGCTAGGCTGGAAGCAGGTTCATCCCCTGTTGGTAACAGCTAATGCTTCCTGGGGGAAGGGAGCTTTGCCACTCAGGTGGGAAAGAGAGGATTCTGANCTGGGAACAGCTAATGCTTCCTAACGCTGCTAACGTGGGGGAAGGGGGAGTTTTGCCACCCAGGTGGGAAAGAGAGGATTCTGAAGGTTCAGGAAAAAATGAACATTTCCAGCATTAAGATGCAGATCTTAACAGATCTTGTGAAAATACAGACCTGTGGTGGGGAGTCCTGGGTTTCGTTATCTCTCCTGCTTCTTTGTGTTGTGACCACATCTTGTCAGCATGGAAAGTAGTAAGTACGTGATGATCTGACTTTCACCAGCTGCTGATATTTCTGGCACTGGGAATGCAGGCCAGAACAAGCTGAAAAAGATGGGTATCATACAACTGATAAAATCTTGAACCGTTCTGATCTGTAGTTGGTTGTTTAGACTTCACAGCTGGTAGAAAATTGAAGTTTTTCAAGTTGCTGTGGAAAATAATGAAGTGATTATAGCTTATATCGGCTACTATACTAAGGACTAAAACTCGTGTGGTTAAAATTGAGAAGAGAGAAGGAACAGCAAAGGCACCTTGGATACTGAAGTGCTGTGCTGTTACTCTAACATAAGATGATGATGGTCATGTTTCACGAATCGCACTGACATGGCATGCTTAGAAGTGGAGTCAGAAACAAGCACTTACTAATATTTTTTAAATTCCAGTACTGAATACACATGTAGTGCATATTTGGAGCTCGTCCAGCAGTAATGAGTAGTATTTTTAAAGAGAAGTCTTCCTGCTGTAGTCAGGATTTAAGTATGATGACGTTCACCCAAATCTTCTCGTTTAATTTTGTGTCTGGAAATAAATAATAAAGTTTTAAAACTGTGAAAATATTAAAAAATACACAGCAGGCAGCAGAATTCACTCGGCCCTGTAGCAGCTTGCTGGCAGGACACCGTGGTACGTGCAGCCTGGCAGCTCGGGGTGGGTCAGCACAGCAGTCCCTCGCAAAGCCTGCTACAGCAGTCCTTTCCTCCCATCAGTGAGGTTTTGTCCAGGACAGTGCCTGCACTTAAAGAATGGTTCTGGTGCCTCAGCTGAATGCAGGCTGTACAAATTGCTTTGGCACTGGTGGTGTTACAATGGTCAAGAAACAGGTGGGGGCTTTAGAGGAACTGGAAGCTGAGAGCAGCTAAGTAGAACTGGAGCCCTTGAGGTGGAGCTTGTTTGGTTACACGAGTGTTTGCCCTTGTAATAGACTAGTTAAAACGATCTCCTTTTTCAGGTCAGTGTTAAGGGTGGATGTGGGATGCTGAGGCATAGGGAAAGCCTCAGGAAGGGAAATCTGGTGAATACCAGGCTGTACCACAGCTGCTTTGTCCTGAGATCTTCCTTTTTGAACTAGCAGGTTGGTTTTTTTCTTTCACAGCAATGTGCTCTTTTAATCTCCTGACTAAAGGATCTTTGCTGGGAGCAGGACCATAGTAAAGGAAAGGGGAAATGCTGTGTCTAGACTAAACCACAGCTCTTCCTCCTCTGACGTGGCCAGTTCTACCCAGCCCAGGCCTGTAATGAAGGTAGTGGTGGGACAGTTGAAGCTATTTTAGATGCCCACTCAGGATGCAGGCAAGGACAGTCAAGTGTCCTACTTGCCCCCATGTAACCACATTTGTCCCACAGATGAATGGGTCTTGTGTTATTTGCCCAGGCAAAATACGGATTCTAATAGGGGTGAAGGGAAGGTGACTCTCCCTGTGAGTTTACAAACTGGGCAAGGAGCTTCAGCTGAAATATATGAATGGTAAATGGTTTTACATTTGAGTCTGATATGGGAGAAGGCATTTCCTTCCCCGCCCTTACAAAATGAAGTCTCTTCAGCTGAAAATTATTTGGCATTGGTAGTGGTTACACATCCAACAAGGCCACAAATAGCTATTCCTTCCTATTATAATGCATAACAACGGACTCTAATGTGGCTTTACTCCGTGTAACATAAGTGAAAAATTCATCCTTCTCTTCTGCTTCGTCCCCTCCGTTGTTTTTCCCCCCCGTCTTGATTAGCAGCCACTCTGGCCTCTTTGTACTATCCTTGAACAGGCTTCTGCTAGTCAGGCTTGAAATTCCTTACAGGCTCGGAGGAGAACATTAATGATCTTAACGTATCACTTCAATTCCTTGATTGGCAATGTGTCAATATATTCCTTAATCATTGCTTGAGGATTTTGGAACCAATAAGGAGACTTATTTGCTTTCAGTGAATCAGTTTTTCTAAGAAAAAGTCGCAGAATCTGAACCTAAAACTTCAAACAACAAATAGTTTAAAAACTCCTGACTTGTAAGCATGCCAGAATATATCTTCAGGTAAAAGGCAATATTGTTGTGGTGGCAACAGACTGCCACCACTGACAGAAAATAATATGCTAATGAACAAATGATGACTGGAGATTTTTGTGCCATTTATGGAGAAATGCCTTGAATCTGTGAATACAGTGTCGATCTCCTTCAGTGCCTTTATTCATTGTGCTTTAATTGCAAGTGAAAACATGCTTTTATTCTCACATTTAAGCAAGGCGTGCATTTATTTTTAGTACTGCTATCAGTCTTTTTTTGTGATAAGATATGTATGTGTGTAAATGTTTGGGCATATATTTATACATACACTATTTAACTTTCTTTCTTTAATGAAGAAAAAACTGGAATGCATTAGGGCCAGGAGGTGGTGGGGTTTATAAGGTGTGCCTAGTTTGTATGCCAACTCCTGGAATGAGAAAGGAAATGCTTGAAGTCGTCTGGCAAACGTTTTAAAATTACTTCATTTTTTTTCTCAACCACAGAGCCTCATACTTGTGTTCTGTGTTATAATTGCCTTTTTCTTTCTCTGTTTTGTAAGAGAAAATTAAAAAAAAATGCATCTCATGCACAGGCAACTGCTTAATCATACCTTCCTGCCTTGTTATGGAAACCTGAAATGTTTTGCCTCTGGTGAAATCACTTTTTTTTTTTTTTTCTCTCCTTAGATTGAAGACCAAGAAAGGTGACAGGAGTGGTTGGAATCTACTTTCTTCTAAAACTGAAATTGTCCTATTTTGGGTTTTAGTTTGTTTTGTGTTAGAGCAGACTGGTTTTTTGTAGCTAAAAGTTTTGATAGGTTCAAATCTCATGTAAGTGTGGCATGTTCTTTTGCAAGTATGTAGGAAGGAATATTTTCCAGCCTCTACTCTGTCTGCTAAAGGAAAACAAGTCATTTGGCAAAAAGAGAAAGGAAAAACTGGCATTTAAAAGAGCCAGTATTAAAATTATGAGACTTGAAAGGATGCTGTAGGAAAAGCTGGAGTGTGGGAGGGAATGGGGATTCCCCTTCCCCTCCTACAAGGAAACAGTGACTGTTTATTCAATGGTAAAGGTGTTTCTCATTGCAGATAAGCAGGTTAACATTAGAGCCCTGGTAGGAAAATCTGGCTGATTCACATGTGTTGCTTCTGTTTTGTACAGTATAAACTTGTATCACCACTATCATATGTCTGCAGTCAGGTAATTGATGTCTGTGATCATCTTGCTGGAGTACAAGGTCTTCCTACAAACTAGCTTGTTTCCATGCTTCCTGGGAAGTATTTAGCACTCAATAAGTATTTATGGTGCATGATCTGATCCAGTAGAGTTATGTTGTTATATCATCTTTTCCTAGCTGGATGGATAGTGCTCTGAACTTGTGCCCTTTTACTTGTTTGTGTTTAAAATACAGAAAAGTGTTTGTACTGTGCTGTTTTAGAATAACGATGCTATAGATGCATTAGCCTTACAAACAAATATATTTTGCTTTACTGTTCATGGCTGTAAGGTACCCGAAAAATTAAAATGTATGTAAAGTACAGATTTCTGTGCCAAGAACTAGAAGTAACCGAGCTTCAGGTTTGACAGGGGTGGGTTGGTTATTTTTGTCTTGTGTTTGTGTTTGTTGTGGTTTGCTTTGGTTTGGGGTTTGTTTTTGGGGTTGTTTGACAGTTTACCTTAGAACCCGTAATCCTACTTGACTGACTTTAAGTAAAAAGGGAATTGTCATTTTACAGATTTGAGGGGTTTTTTTGGTCAATGTGGACTTTGTTAGGATGACTTTTTTGTGTGGTTGAGACATGAAGCAATATCAAATGGTGTTGATGTTGCTCTGAGCTGTTCCTCTACAAGGAATTCTTATATGGATATATATAAATAGATAGATACAGGGATAGTTCTGGAATCTGTTATTGATATCTACTTAGAATTTTAAATCTCCTGTACTCATGTAACATGTTCTGACTAGGGAAGGATAGGAATCGCAGGTTTGAGTGCCTGTAAAGTAGTTGAGAACATTTAGGCTTGTGGAAAGAAAGGAGAACCTTCATTACAAATAGAGAAGGTCTGTAATGGTATTCCTCTTGTAGGAATTGGATAATAGTCCTCTACTTTGCTTTAGCCAAGGCTGTAGGGAAAGGTTTTCTTTTCTTCTGCAGCTCTAGTGAGTGTAATGTTGGGTGAGGTTTGATGATGCTATTGATAAGCACTTGTAAGTGTCTGAAGCTGTGAACGAGGCATAAGAGTTGTGTGGATACTTTGGAAGTAAGGATGATGTTTTCCTTGCAATTGGGTTAGCAGACATCAAAGCAGATTTTTTTTTTTTTTACAAGTTATGTTTTTTGTGATCTGTATTCTCCAAAGTAAGCTGAATAAACTGGAAAATTACTCTTTCAACTGTGCCTAACTTGGCCATAGCAATGTCAGTACTTTGTCTTACTGTCACAGGAGAATTTGGGAAACATTCGTGTTAAGAGCATGAGAAGATGGACAGGAAAGAGGGTGCAAGGTAGCTATTTCTGTGTGCCTTTCCAGAGCTGCTGTTCATGATGCAATAACCTGCAACTTGAGACAACTTGAATCTGTGACCTTTGTAGCTTCTCCCATTCTTTTCATGCAACAACATGGTTTCAGCTGCTTTAGAG
The DNA here is from genome assembly GCA_013398855.1 of Mohoua ochrocephala. Taxonomy (NCBI): domain Eukaryota; kingdom Metazoa; phylum Chordata; class Aves; order Passeriformes; family Acanthizidae; genus Mohoua; species Mohoua ochrocephala. The sequence continues at coordinate 287,965 of VZTA01024417.1, forward strand.
TTCTCTGGTTTAGAAACAAAAATTCAGGGTGGCTTTCACTGACATTCCAGATTTCTGAGGATAGTCTTCTCCCAAAATTTCGTTGCAATTGCCACCCATCTTTTGCTGGTTTCTAGCCACAATTGGGCAGCCTCTGCCTTTTGGGTTTGTTTCCTTTTATTCCTCCCATTGTGTGAAGCGGGTCAGTTTCCTTGTGTTCCTCTGGATGCCTTTTGACTGCCTCAGCCCATGCAGTTCTGAAGGGCCAGCTCTTGGGCTGCAAGTGCATGTGTTTTAACTCTTCTCACAAGAAGCTTCACTTGCATTATGGTTTGCAGAAAAGAATCAACAGCCCAGAATAAACTTAGCTGCTTCCATCCCTGCCAAGCACCCACTCAGACTAAGATGTCTGTTCATACTGTGACACTTGTCTTTGCCCATTGGGGCTGGATGAGAATTTGCAACTTTGTTAGGGTACACTTGTTCTCGGTGGGGGAATTTTCTTGTTTTCTAATTTGAGTTGACAAATGTGTCTGATTCCTTCCCACCCCACCTCACCTCATTCACTAAGGAAAAGCAAAATATTTGCTTGCTGTCACAAAACCTACCACCACCACTTGGGCTCCCTCTTGGCTGGTGGGTTTGAGCCTTCCCTTCCTCCTGAACTGACTCATTGCCAGTTCTCATCCTCTTGCAGTGTGCCACGCTGGAAACTGCCCCCTGAAAAGATGAGGTGGAAAATGTAAGCTGCAGTAAAATTAAATGCTGTCAAGAAGCAGGACTGGCAGTGGGTTTTTTAAATACAGTTAATATTGTAAATTAAGGTTGAGAATGATACAGATGAATTTATGAAGTCTTTTTACCTGACAACGTTTCTGAGGATTTGCTGTCTCACTTTTTTAAGTCTCTGCTGATCTACCAAATCTGATACTAGTGACTGTGAGTCACTGAAGAATTGGTTGTTTCTGTTTTGGAGCATGAGTATGTTCTTGGTGTTTCATTGTAACTTAACCTCTGGTCACTTAAAAGGGAAGTGTTTCAGCTTTCGTATTGAATACAAACACATTTGTAAGAAGATATTCATCTGCTGATGTGTTTGAGAATTGTAGTTCTGACATTACTGTTCTGTGAAGACTGTTATATAATTGTATATTAATTTTATTTTGCTTAATGAGATGGATGTGCTTTCTTCTCTCTAGCATCTCCACCTTGGTGAAACCTTAACTAGTAATATTTATATAAGTCTTTTATCGAGACATGGGATCAGTAGTTTCAGAAACAATCCCTTTCTTTGTCATACATGTTCTTTTATGTAGAGATTAAAAAATTATTTTGGTACATATGTTTCTTCAGTAAGACTTAAGTTTCCTAATTAAATGTATTTTTTTGGACTTACAAGACATAGGTGCATTTAAATTTCCATCTAAAGCTGTGTCTACAATCTGCATTTAGTCTTCTGGAAGCTTTTTTCTGGAAGCTGCTGCTGAGTTTTGTTTTTTTTTTTTTAAATATTCTTAGCATACACCTTCAAAGCAGTCTGATGGTTTAACTAAATTTCATCAGGATAAACTAGTAGTTTAGCAGATTAAGAGTTATGCCAGTGCTGGCTTCCACTTTTGATATTCAAACAATGGCTACTGTGTGAGCTTTTTTTTCCCTCCTCTCTTTTTATTCCAATTCCAGTGGGGAGGTACGCTTTATACCATTCAGAAAATAGTTAGAATATTTAGGATTA
>VZTA01024417.1:289694-314239 GCA_013398855.1 Mohoua ochrocephala
TCGTGTGGTTGTTGAGAACCAAACCAGTTTTGTAAAACCTTTTGCATGGCAGAAGGCATAAAATTATACAGAGTCTCTTTCCTGGAGTTAAACAGATACTATTAATTGCTAATGGTTAATAAATATTTATGCTAATTAGCTTTTCTTAACGTTAGTTTTTTAGGACATACCAAGTTTTTCTGAAGGGAAGGGAAGAACAATATGGAGAAGGAAGTTGGATTGTGTGAGCAACTCAAGTATGGGAACCTTGGTGTTTTAGGGAGCCGTGAAAGAAAAATAGTGAGGAATCCACTTCCTCTGAGGTGGAAGCTGAAGCTTCTTTATAGGATGACTTGGTGTGTTTGTATTAGCTAAAATAATGCAACAGCCCAAAATTTTGTTCAATAGACTATTCTTAATGGCCAAGAGCAGGTTTGTAAATTATATTAAATTCCCTTCAGAAGGACTTGTTTAATATCCCAGGAGTAGCTGCTGCATCAGAGTGTTGTTATGCACACTGCACTGGCGTGTGGCTAAGTCACTTCAGTCATTTTTTCAAACACTGCATAAAGAAAGCAGCTCTTACCTAACAGATAAACATTTAGAACATTTGCCTGGTAAAATCATTAAAAGTTGAGATTTGGTTGATGTCTGTACTAACAATACTAATTACTGTGGATGCAGACTGTATTCTAAAGATGATAGTGCAGATGGTTGAAAGAACTGTAAATTTTCTTACAGGGCCTGTAAGAGGATATTGTACTTTGGTGATCCTAATCAGTAATCTAAATTGAACGCTAAAAAAGGAGAAAAATGAAAAGACCTGGCATCCCTAGCTTGCAGATTTCCAACAATTGTTGCCAAGAGATGGTGTGCTTGGCAGCTTCTGTGTGTTAACCTTTAGTCTTATTTACGGTGAGATTAAATGCCATTACCATTATAACTTTGACTTTTCCTTGGAAATTAAACCCCCAAATGCAGAAGTCTCTAATGATGCTATCTGAAGTCTGTGGATGGTCTGCTGCTGCTTTTTGCCTTTCCAAAGCATGAAAGCTTTGTGGGATTAACGTGGCTGCCAGTTTTGTGAATAGGGTCCTAGGTGCCTGTGATGGATTGGTCAGGGCAGTACTGACCCTGATTAAACCACTCCTGCCACTGTTGCCTGTGAAAGTGAACAGAGAGATCTCTACTGAAGCTTGTAGCTTGGGGAACAGGGTTGAAAGTGAAATGTGGAAATGCAGAAGTTTCCTGCTTCATGGTTGTGCCCCCCTTCTAGGGAAAACTAGAAGTTTTTCAGGTACTTCTGGTACCTTTGGATTAAAAAGGAGTAGCTGGAAATGGATTTGAAATCTGCTTGATACGTTTCCTCAATTGGGATGATTGTTTTTGAATTAATGATTTCAAACTAATACTGTGTTCTTCTGCACCATGCAAATTTGTTTTGAACCAAGCACTGGGGAGTGGAAGTTGAAAATATCAGAGTTTACTTGTGGTTTACCCACTAGTTTAAGGGGTCAGTATTTGGAACCAGAGAATCCTGACCCGTAAAATGATAAAAGCTTGCAAAGAAGAGGAAGATACTAGTAACTTAGAGCCTATCAGCTTTTGTCTGTCTTTTACAAATTATTTGTTTCCTTTAGAATTTATATTCCTGAAGTCCTAGATTCAAAGATTTTGAGACTTGAAACTTCTGTAAGCACATTCTTCTAACAAATATCAGTGACGGTAAGATGTACAATTTTTGGCTCACCCTTTTCCTTTGTCATTTGAAGTCCTACAGAATCTATTTGACTTCGTTTAGGGCTAGAAACAAAAAAAACCCCAAAGTACTCAGTGCAATTAAAATCTGATGCAATAATAACTAGAATGCTTTACTAGAATGCTTTTTTTTTTTTTTTTTGCTATGACATATTCCACCAACACCTCGTTTTTTTGAAGGAAGGATTGTCCTCAATGTGGTATTTTACTTGAAAAGCCAATGGCATTGCACAGGGTTTTCTTAATTAAAAAAAAGCAAACAAAACCTACGTAACAAAATCCCAAACCTGTTTACTGTGGGAGACCAGTCTCAGCTGTCAGGCTGGGTTCAGGTGGGTTGACATGTCAGTCAGTCTTCTGTAGGAACTGAGAGAACAAGAGGCTTCCTTTTAAATGCTGATGAGTTGTTTGCCGGGAACATCCCGGAGGAGCTGTGGGCTCCTTCTCACTGGTTTCTAACTCGAGCCATCCGCCCAGCTTTTAATTACTGTCAGCTACAAACTGTGGACGTTCAGCTCTCTTTGGAATCAATACAGTGTTTTTTATTTCCTTTGATTGATTGCCAAGTTAGTGAAAAGGTTTTGCACCAGGTTAGAGCTCCTTTGCTCCTCTAGTTTCCCTATCCCTTACTATAACTGGAGGAGAATCATATCGAGGTTTTCATGTGTTTTTGTGCAAGTTTGATTTCTTTATAGGTATATGCATGCCATCAGAAACAGCTTTTTAGAAAAGATACGAGTGTAATGAGTTTACAGCGAAGTGACAGTGTGTAAGTTCTCCTTAGAACTCAGTAGAACCTCAGTATTTCAGTTGTGGTAGGGGAGGAGGGAGTTAGTCTGGTTTCTCCAACATCTGTTGTGTATTTCATATTTGCAGGTGTGAGAAGATGTCTACAAGAGAGTGGCTTAGCTGATGTCATTATTTTAAAGTTATTTTTTATTAAAGTGAGTGTTAATTTACAGCCGAACTTTGACCTGCTCGTTGTTTCTCTGTAATTTCACACAGTGACTGAAAGATTGTTACATTGTGCCAAAACCAAAAGTGTCACATCAAGTTGTAGCCAAACGTATTCTGCTCTGGGGACACATTGGTGAAGAATTGCTGTTTCTCATGGTCTAGTGGTACCTTTTCCAGCCTGTGGTCTACCACTGGTATAGGAAAGAAGCTTAAAAAAAAATTACAAACACCAGAAAACCAAAACAAACACCCCCCAAACAACCACACAAATGCTCTTCAGATTAAGGAAGAGGAGCTGGCTAACTACCTGCAGATGAATCATCATGTTGGTGAATTATTCTATTAATCCTGAGTATAAAGATGAGAATTAACTGTAGAACAGTATGAAGGTGACTGGTTAAATTGGAATCTGGGAGAAAGATTCAGAATCAAAGACCCTGCTTTCAGAGTGGAACAATGCGGCTTTCATACGCATCTTTAAAATGGTAACACCTGTTTTTTAATGCAGTGGATTATCTAGGAAGTGTTTTAGGGTGTCTGTGGTCTGACATTGGTTCTTAGGTCTTTCTTAGTCTCCATGGTATGTGAGATGGTTTTTTTTCAAGTCTATTCAAGTTTTAAAATAGACTAATGACTTCAGGTGTCTTGATGCTGGAAGCTTTGCAGGAAGGTACTTGCAGCCTCTGCTGCAGACCTGTTAAGCTGTGCAATGCTCTGTGGTTCCATCCCTGAATCTCGGTGATGGCCGTGATTTTACTTCTGGGTTATTTCAGAGGTGGTACCTTATGTCTCCACAAATAATTAGATTTACCATGGTACTGGAAGATGGGGTGTTGTGCTAGCATCACGTTATATTTCGAAGTACAAAGGAAAGACTTGATTACTTTATCTGAAAGTAATTTTTTTTTTGCTTGGACTGTTAACCTCCTGTGACTAAGTCTTTGGTCTTAAGACTTCCTCTAATCTGAAGGATTGTATTCCTTCAGCTAGAAGGGGAAAGACTCATATTAATTATCCTGAACTGAAATGTTTCTGAGGAAGTACTTAGTTAGCTATTGTTGCTGGTGAGCATTAAAAAATTTAAATTTAAAACTTTTCTTCAGTCTGAAGGATTGTATTTGTGATTATACTGTGTAGTTCTTATCTGTTTATGAGGTTTGGGGATAAAAGCCTTTTTGTATGCTTTTAAAAAACAAAGCATAGAGTCCCCTTCCTTTTGTGCAGTATATGGAAAGTAAAATTAAACTGAATAGTTCATACCATAACCTTTTTACCCCTGATAATTCACTGTGAAGTATTTCACAACTCTTTCTGTGCACACAAAATATGACACTCTGAAGCTTGAAGAATTAGAACAATTCTAAGAATAAGACATTCCTGTTCAATGTCTGGCATACTTGTATTTCTCTCTGTTCCTTGTCCCCTTTTATGCATAACTTGCAGCCTTTTTATGTATCATAAGCAAGGTCCTGAACAATTTTATTTTTACTAGCATGAGAAATGTAGTGCACCATAACTATAGCTATGGAGATATATAAATTCTAGCTGCCTTATTTTTGTAAATATTCCCAATTTACGGGCAATTTACTCAGAAGAGAGTTAAACAGAAGTTTCTTTTCTTGAGAAATAGTGATGAAAACTCTCTGAAAATGTTGCAATATTCCTGTATTGGCTTGAACTCCAGATGGAGAAAAGAAGCGGAGAGGATTTCTTTAGACAGCAAACTTAATTTTTTAGCCTAGTTGTTGTGTGTCTGGTGAGATCAAGAGGAAATAATTGTATGAGGGAGAAGGCCAGAAAAAGAAGCGATGAGATGCAGTAGAATCTCTTGCCAGCTGTTCCACAATGTACTTGATGATTGCTGACAGGGAAGCTGAAGGTTTCTTTCTGAGCCTTTCAGCTGCTGTAGTACTGTTCCCGGAGTTGGTTACCCCATAGATCTGTCTTTGTTTCCATCTGTCTCTATGAAATGTTATTAATATCAGTAAAAATCATCCATTAAAATGATGAATGGATTGAAAATGGTTCCACAAAACAATGTCAAAGATCAGTTAACTGAATGCAACGATCAGTGGATATGATAGAGGCTGGTAAGGCTTATGTTACCTTAATAGCTTCTTCATTTTTCAGTCAAGCTTTTCTTCTGGATTTCAGCAAACCTTTTCAATTCAAAATGTGTTGGTGCAGCCACCACACAGTTTCTAGCAATCTTAACGTCAGTATGTTTATTCTTGTTCTGTAAAACCATATTTGAATGTGCCACTTATCAATATTGCTGCAGTTAGAAAACCTTTCCCCTTTTCCTTCTTCTCACAACAGGGTAAGTTTGCCTAAGAATTTCTGCTGGGACTTGTGCTTGTATCCATGTTTTAGTTGCTTTTCATTCCAGATACCTGTTTTCAGGACTGTTTGGATATGTTGCTATAGTATTTTATAAGCAACATCATGCATAATCATTCATCTTATGCTTTGGCAAAAAAGACTTCAAACCAAGTTCAAGTTGATTGGGTGAGATCAAACAAAAGTTATGCCAGAGGCAAATGTCAAGGCCCCAAAGGACTGTTCTTTGCGTGCTTTAAACTGGGAGGGACAGTGCAACTAAATCTCTACCTCTTGTTACATGACATTTTTCGAGTTTTAGTCCTTTTCAGGAGAATGACGCAAAAATTGTGGAAACTACTTTGCGATTTGCACTTTAACTGCGTGCCGTCAACAAGAATAATTTGTTTTATTCACCCTTTCTATGCATTCATTATAAGGGAAGAAAGACAAATTCTTTTAGTGTCTCGCAGTACTAGTCTAGCCAGTTATATTGTACGATGCATTTTTATTAGGATTTTCCTCAAGCTGTGAATAAGCATAGGCAAAATAAAGAGCTGCCTTATAAAGATGCTCTTAACCTTGTTATTGACTTCTGTGACTTTAGGAAAGCACAGATATGTGGAGATGGAGAAGATTGCAAAATAGAGTGCATGAAATATAGGTGTTCTGTTTGTTTTTCTTGGGGACATCTGGGACAGCCAGTCTCTGTGTTCCTGACCGCCTTCTGCAGAATGTCGTTGGGATCATGGAGCTTCAACCTGGTGAACTTCTCCCAGTTTGTTGTGAAAAGTTAAATATAGATGAAGTGTTTACAAATCGCTAGCTTCCCTGAAAGGGTGAAGGAAGCATCACGATACTATGGAATTATTGTGATTCTGCATCAGTGAAGCATAGAGCAATTAATCCATCAAGGGCATGGGGTGATCCAGTGGGAATATACCCTCTTATTTCTGTGTGTTCTTAAAGGAAAACGGAATTGTCATAGATCAGAAAGGCATTTGAGTTCACACATGAAATATTTGCGCTCAAATGATTCCTGATGCTGTTCAAGAGCTAGTGGTGAGCCTAGCTACTGCTTTTATCTAAACAAACTACTAAGAAGAGTGTTTTTTGCAAGATTACATAAAATGCTCTTTACTTGACGTGGTATGATCATCTTCAATGTACCGTATGTATGTTAGCATGGGTGCATGGAGAGGAAAAGAAAAGCTTGGCATCCTTGTAGTGGGAAATTCATTAAGAATAGATAAATGGATATCTGGCACCTGCATCTTCGGGGAAATAGTTTTGACAAGAGTTGTGGGAAGACATAGCATTCTTTATCTGAATAGATCAGCACAGCAACTTTCACTACAGCTGACAATTTTGCCTTTCCTGCATGTCAGCTGAAGTGTAACAAGCTCAGTCTTTACTGGTCCCATCCCAGCAGTTTTGGAGAAATTTTTGTTGCACTTCAGCAGGATGAGCACCTCTCTATTCACTCCCTCCCTGGGACCCCTGCTGTTCACCTTCTGATGCAAACTTTAGTCACTTGATGGCTAAGTGCCAGGTTGAGGTTGTCCTACAGAAGTACGTGAGAAAACCTGGAAGTGTTTTCTTTGAAGTTGAACATTCCTTTGTGTAAACCTTTGTCTTGAGTAAAACAAATATCCAGGGGAAAAAAATGGAATGTTCTCCACATGTATCTAGAGCTGTTGTATGGTTTAGAAACAAACAAACTTTCTAGAATGTCTTGAAAAGTTTGTTTCCCTCACAGATCATCCAGATACCTACACACTGTAGTGCAAGCATTCTGCGTGCATCCTGCTGAAAGAAGCAGCTTTGCACTAGCAAGCATCCTTCGAGCCCGTTGGTTTGCCAGGTTCTTGGAGAAACAAAGCAATATTGACAAACAAGATGTGTAATCACGCAGCCACAGTTTTTCTTTGGAACTCTGCCATGAGAGCAGTGTGTGTGTGGCTGGAAGAGTGCCTGTGTCTATGGATGGTCTGTACGCAGCAGATGGCACAGATTACTACGGCGTTAGTCGCAGCTCTGAGTGAGTGAGATGTGGTGCTGTGTGTCAGGCAGCATGACTGACCTCTGGGAGGGACAGGGACGGAAGGGCCTGTGATGCCTTAGATCGTGAAGGTGGAGTTTTGCCATCACCTCGAAGGAGTTTGTTGTAAACATCTTTATGGGTTGCAATAAGGCACATAACTTCCTCCGAAATGCCTGCTGGTGCAATGTTGGCTGAGCAGAGTTTTCTGTGAGGATAGAGTGGAGTAGTTAAGCTGTTTGGTTGTACGCACCTACTGCTTGCCAGCACGTTCACTTGTACAAAAGCATTCACTAATACTTTTGAGGCCTTGTTCAGTGTATTTCCTAATGCCCCAAATAAATGCAATCAGCTGCTGAAGAGTAAGGATGCTCATCTAAAGGGTACCCTGTAGTGTGTAGTTTGATCAGGGCACAGGTTGTAAAATCAGGTAACAAAAGTCCTGTTATGATCCCTCTTCAAGCTTTCTAAATAACAGATAACCCTTAAGGGGAAGGATGGGAGGGAAACAGATGATGGAGTTCATCCATTCCACTTCTCTTGGAGTGAGGCAGAGGGATAAGACAGGTGGTTTGATGCAGAGTAGCTTACTTGATGTGGTGATAAAGAGCTCCTTAAGGGCTGCTCAAATTAGTTTTCCATGTATGACGTAGTCCAGTATGGAAGCTTCTTTTTCTGTCGACTTGGAGCATGTTGTATGGATTCAATGATAAGCATTTTAAGAAGATTCATATGGTATAAGGTGCTATTTGTTGTCCTTATTTGATGGAAGTGCTGGCTCAGCTCAGGTGAAAGCCACATGGTAGGTGCAAATAGGAAACCTGAAGACTGTTCCAAATAGCTGTATGGTGGTGTTAATCTGCAATTCTTAACAGCATTAAACGGAGGACCCGTGTACTTCATTTTAGGAAAACTGCTTATATATACACATCTGATGATCTTTTCCTCGTGTATTGTTCAAAGAAATGGGCTGGTTTGGGTTCCCTGTGTTTCTGAAAATGAGCTCCCCTTACACTTTGATGTCATGCTTACATTGGATTTTTAGCAAAACCAAGAGTTCTCTTACTGTGCCTGCTATGGAAATTGTAAATGTTTCTTAAAAAGAGATGGGATGTTGCCATATTTAAGTGCTAGTGATTTTGTAATAAAAAAGTAGATACTATTTTCCTCATGTTGGCCTTTTTGCAAAAACTGCTGTGTTTATTCAGTTAAAGTGTACCCTTATGTCCCTTGGCAATGAAAGAATTTATGAATTTCAAAGAAGTAACACTGTGATCCTGTGGTGTTTGGCTTTTGGTAGGAGTAAATGTAACAGAGCAGTTTACAAAGTTAGTGAGACAGGGAGGTTTCCGTAGAATTTCCTGTAGTTCATAGGGCGCAAAGCCATTCAAATGAACTGCAAAGAAACCTTGAGATTAGAGGAAATCACTATGAATACAGACAAAAATGATTAAAATGTGTCCCGTGTACTCCATCTCTCCACAGCCTGCAAAGACAGTTGAATTTAACTAGGTTCAGGTTTTGTGCAATAGCAAATGAAATAAAGCTTGTTTGTGGCAAAGTCTTTAAAATAAATCTGTTTTGATGCTTCTTAAAAGCTTCTTCATGAAAGTTTTAAATAGTTCTTCTGTTTTTCAGAGATCTGTGCAAAACTGCATAACTCATTGGGATGAGACTGCTGTGGAAGTATTTAAACTATTGTTTAAAATTTGGAAGTCTTTATTTCAACAGTTGCATAGCCTGCAGCTTGCTCTGTCCTTACCTTAATTAGGAAGCTGTTCATGAAAACTACCTTGCTGAAAGAATTCTTTTGATCACTGCACTTGAAGATGATACAAAGGGTTTTTGCTAACTCAAACCGCAGGTGATTTTTAATACTGTCTGAATTGAAGGAATTGGTGTTTTGCTGGTGATTTTGTGGTCATTGTCTATTCCAAATCCTGCTCCTGACAGATAGGATAAGCAAATGCGATCGCTCACTTTCCCTTTTCTAGTTCCCTTAGACAAGAACCTTGGCAATTAATGAAACTGGGTGGGTTTTTTTCCCCTTTTGAAGCTGACAAGGGAAAGCTGTGAAGTTGGGTACACAAGGCATTGTATGGTATCTGTAAATATAAGGATGACCTTCTGCAACCTTCTCTGAAAAAACACTGCATCCTTTTGCTATCGCCCAGATAATCCTTATCCTGCTTGGCTTCTTGCCACCAGGAAGCTCAGTCCATGTGGCATCAGGGCCCTTGATTAGCAAGGGTGGACACGTGGAACAGAAGTATCGGGTCTAATGTCCAATTTTAGTCAATTTATACTTCAATGTTTTGAACATGAGTACAGTTATTATATAGTTAAACATCTTCACTAAGAGTTGTCTTTGCTTAGAGAGGAAGGTAGGCACTGTCTGAATAAATACTCCCATTCATTCAATAATGTTTTACTACAGGGTTAATGTTTATTTGCAGTTATACTATAGAACATATATTGTGTATTTAAAAAACCTCAAAAACCAACTAAATCCTAAATTGTAAAAAGCCAAAAACCCAAAACCCAACAAAACCTTTGAGGTGTATTTACTCTTGCATAAAAATATCCAACAAATGTGAAACTGCTCCTTGGCATAATAAAAAAAAGATTTTGCAAAACATGGAATTCTGGCAAGTGTTAACCTTTGAAAAAAAAAAAAGTATGCAAATCTTTGTAGACCATGTGTCTTTGACTTCTCTAATTGTTTTTCTACGTTTATTTTTTTGGTAGGACAGTGTTTTGGAAGGCATAAGAAGAGCTTGTTGTCTTAAGATTCTTCTCTTTTTGGGTTTTTTTCAATGAACTAAAGTGTAGATTTATGTAGTGAGGACTCAAAATGCATAACATCCCCCTTTTGTGTGGAAGAAGAACATGTGTGTACAGTAAACTCTGGAGAACAACTCTTAAGAGCTCTCTTGCTAAATTTCTCTCCTGTTACTGTTTCTTCCATTTCTCCAGAACAGAAGGTGTTACAAATAGTTAGGTAAAGACAGTAAAAGAATATGTAGCATTTTGGTCCAAATATTTATGCTTTTCATAAGAATCTAGCTTTGGCATTTCTGTAGGGTTTTCCCTGTTTGTTTGTTTTGAAATTTCAATCACATTTTTCACTTTCTATTCCACTGCAGAACTATTAGGAAGTTTCTTGCTGTGATAGGTCTTTGGGTTCTTTTGGTTCTTATTTTATCCCTTACTGGTGTAAAGAGAAATCTGAGCTGCCCAGAGCTCAGGGTGTTGATGACCACACTTAGGTTGGCTGGTCTCTTGGCCACTCTGAATCCACAACTCTGAAAAGTATTAGAGTCCATCATTTAAAGCCCTCTGTTTTTGAAACTTGGGAAGTTTGGGAATCTCGAAATAAAAAGGTGGAAATTGCATAAACAAGCAGAGTTCCTGAAAAAATTTGTTTATGCTTCAGAAGATGCCAGAACAGTAAAAACAGGGCTCAGACCATGCTGACTGGGAGAGGCAATACCAAAGAGAGTTATGACCAGTTGTAAGGCAAGCTGTTTACTCCTAGAACTTGAAATGTCCAGAAACAGCGTTTGCTCCCATGATTTGCAGATCATATCACTGCAGGATCAGCACTTTTCTTCCACCCAAGCAAATATTGCAAGACTGAGAGCTGTTAAAGTTATAACAAACAAGCCTTCCTGAGTGGATTTTTAAATTTCTCACTGTGCAAACTTTTAAGAAAATAAGAGTTGGGTTACTGTGCACTACTTCTCTCCTTTAACTGGAATATGCTCTCTGGTTTTGTGTTTATCTGTAAATAAACCACATTTCAGACAAAATTATGATGTCCATCTGTAAAGCCGAGTACAGAAGAATGAATTAAAAAGCTTTTTCCTGATCTATGCTCATTTACCTCTCCTTTATTAGGCTTTGATCTCATGCAGACAAGATAGCAAGTGCGGTGTTTGTTTTGTTTTGTCTCTAATAACTGACCTTGCACTCTGTTAGGAAACAATGTCTTGAGCTAAACTTAAAGTAACAAACTCAGGAGGTGAGCAGGAGTGGTAGAAAGCCTGCTTTGAGCCATCAGTGTGAGAGGCTGGTGCTACAATAGTGAAAACAGCTTTAACCTCAGCAGCTGCATTAGGCTGCTGGGGAAAGGGGAAAAAAAAGTGTCTCTCTCTAGGAGCGAGATGAGTCCATTTTTTCTGGTAGGATGGGTGTTGAGCTATGGTCATGAGTTCAGGTGGCCTCCCCAAGTTACAGTAATAGCCATGATATTATTGCTATTATTGGTTTTCCACTCTAGGATGTTAAAGATAGCATGCCAGGATTTCATATTTTTCCTCCTGGTGTCACTTCACAGAATTACTCATTTGCCTAAACATAAAAGACACAGAATTTCCTCCGAACCCAAAATTTCAGGGCTTTATGGATTTTTACTGTGACAATTCTGAACTTTGAAATTTTGATGTCAAAGTTACTCTTTTGGGGGCATAGCCTGCAGCTTAGTCCTGGATTTCATGGTTTCTATGCCCTCTGCACTAAGATTTGTACGTTTGAGTTTCCGCTGGGTAGTGTTTGGTGTTAGTTTGCATTTGTTGCATATCGAGAGGTTTCCCCCTGAGTCGGTGTGAGTCACCTAATGGGGCTGTTGGCTTAGTCTGGGTACTCGAGGGTAGGCAGGTCCAAAATGCTCATAGCTGCTGCTGGTTGGAGCTGCTCTTGCTATTTTGGGAAGGTGAGAGACCATCTGATACCAGAACCTTTCTGAAAGCAGGAAGAAACAGGGATGAGCAAAACAATAATCTTGTGGCTTTTAAAACTGTTACGGGTTTCCCATTAAATACACTAGAAATTTTAATTTTTGTCTGGAGTGTTGCCCATATGATTTGCATTTCCATGTTTATAGACACATTCTTCCAATCCCTATGGTTTCACTAGTGACACAGGAAAGTATAGCTGGGTTTCTCTCAAGTTCAGAGTTCCTAGCTGGTTTGGTTTATATTACTGTGCTAATATATTAGTATGCAATACTAGACATTCATATTTGAAGAAAAAACTGAGGTGTTGTGGCTCATAACTTTTAAAAGCGTTAGAAGGCTCTCTACTGAGTCTATTCTTCTTTATAGTAATAGTTCTTTGGGCATATCTGAGAACTAGCAGTTATTTTGAGTGTCTTGATGTTAAAGCCCACAGCCTGAGAGTTTAGGGGCATGATTTTTAGATTTTTTCTAAAAATCTACCAAGCACCTGACTGTTGTCATTGGGAAATTTGTGGTGTGCTTGCACATAACACACTATGTGCCACAGGTTCCTGCAATCAGGAAAAAAACTTACATACTCAGTTTGTTGGTGTAATTTGCTTTTCCCAAGCTGAGATGTTGGGGGGAGGTTTGTGTGGTAGATACAAGCTGTTTGATTATTGTAGAATATCATATGATGTTTAGACTAAATGTTTTATATATTTAAATATCAACATTTTTAAAAAAAATCAACAGCATTGAGCTGACATAGCTTACTGTTGTTGGCTTAAATTAAGCCAAAACCTGGAACTGGTTGCCTCTCCTAAGGGTAAGGAGCAAACTTGAATTACAGAGGTTTTGTTCTGTTCATGTTGGCCCTAGAATGGTGCAAGGTTTACTCTTTAGGCTAGGGGTCCATGCTGAGGTTCACAGTAGAATAGCTATAAATATTGATGATGTGAATAATGTTGTTTTAGATAAAGACAACCGGAGAGAGAGAGAGAGAGGAAGAAAAATGTGCTGCTTTTTTTCTGTACCTGCAGTTGCAGCTCTTAATATAACTTAATACTTTACCAGTGGAATAGTGTGTGAGGTCAGATGGGGCTCAGACTAGGAAATAACACAGTGATTCACTTTTCCAAAGCAACTTTGCTTTTCTTTTGTCTTTAAACAAATCTTAATTGGAAAAGAACAGAGGAATAGAAGTAGAATGCTTTCCTTGTTGTTGCTAACTTTTCCTCCTGCCTAATTTTATTTTGCTGCACTGCAGTTAATGAATTACAAAAACCTTTGATTAAGTGGACAGTCTTTTAAAACAAAGATTTTTTTTTTTTAAACATTTATTGCCTTTTGACTTTTTCTTTTGACGGCAGGAACAAAAGGACACTTGTTTTTATATCCTTACTTGGCCAGAATACAAATCAAAATAGCAAAATAACTACTGCATTTGGAGGGTGGCAGCTTTAATAAATCAGTTAAATACTTAAGAGTTCATAGTTCTTCCTGTTTTCAGTATGGGGAATTTTTTATGAATGCTTTAATGCTTTACCTCGATTATCACCTTGAAGACTTGAGACAAAGTGTAGCACTGTTCTTTTTATAGTACCTGCAAAAAATCACGGATTTCCTCTGTAAATCGCTGGAAATTATTAGAAGTATGCATTTTTCAACAAAAATAACTTTTCACTTTATTGCTCTCACGGATTTTTCATTTTTAAGGAAGACTGCTCTGCAGTGCGATGAACAAATGAATAGTTGTTATGGACTGCTGTTAAAATCAGTTGGATGTTGCTTTAGAGGGGTGTGTATCTCCTGCCCCAAAGGGATCTGTCACCATACTCCAGTTCAATAAGTCTCTGAAACAGCATTAGCTTCTAGCTGTGCTGAAGTTTAAAAGGTGATGAACCAACAATTTATTGTGCAAGGCCACCAGTGGTTCTGTAGATTTTAATGGGAGGATGGATTATTCATTCCAACAAGGCTAAATGAAAAAGTTGACCGTGCCCTGTTGGTAATGTTGTTGCAGAAAGATGCCTTTAGGAAATAAAACCCGTGTCCTGTGGATGAAAGTGTGCCTCTTTTTTCCATGCACTTTCCCCCAAACAGATTAACTGAACCTATCGAAATTCAACTTCAGCAGAGCATAACTATAGTTTGTAGCTCAAAAGGATTTGGGAACTGCTAAGAATGGCCTTGATAATTGACACAGCACCTTTAGTTTGAAGTTCCACAAACTCACCTTTGTAGTTATTCCTAAGGGCATGGCACTAGCCTCAAATCGATTTTGAATTTTGTAAGTATAAGCATCTTTGATCTCTTCTGTGGTATGTGGAAAACTATTACACCTTTTTTTCAAAGGTGTAATGAAATCTGAAAACTTGATATACTGTGGGGATGTTTCTTTTCAAATGTTTATATTTCTCCCCTGCAACTGAGAGCCCTTTCTCCTCAGTGGTATGGTCATAATGCACTTGCATCATTTATGTTAGGTCTTTAATTCTTTCTCCCTCCTTCTGAAAAAGCACTCCATATACTTCTCCTGGAGCTTTAGGAATAGTAATAAAAGGACCCTATTCCTCCTCAACTTGATCATTTTTCCCTTGGTCTCTTTTCCCTTGTTTCTTCATCCATCTAGTACTTCCATTCCTCTTTGTTACGAGTGAAAGTGGGAGTTCTCTGGATTATGAATGCTCAGGTAGGGTGTTACCTAATTCTTGAATCCAGGAGCTCTGTGGAAGGGTGTTGGAACTGGCCACATCAAAGAAAGAGGATGAAGATGGCTTGCGTTTCAGGGTGCTTTTTCTCTGAATGTGTCAATATAAATCCTAAATGAGTTCATTGCAAGTGGAACTTGCCTGTGTAAAACAGCACAAAATAAAGGAGATTGGATTGCTAAACAGGCTATTGAGTTACACTTGTTTTCAGTTTTCTGTATAAATTATCCTATTATTTGCTCATGGATCAAGTCAAACTTGATACTGTTTTTATTCTAGATGATTTTAGCAAAGCACCGTCTAACTCGTTTGTCTCAATTTCTTCACCACGTTGGAAGTGTTTTTCTTTGATAGTGTGTCAAAGCTTATTGAAGTTCTTGACATTAACTGCTGCATTAAATATAAAATATTGCATCCTAAAGTTGTCTCACACTAGTTTATGTGGCTGTTTTCTTTTGTCTGGAAATTTTACAGACATGTTGTAAGGCAGCTGCAGTTGGAAACCTGCTACTGTGTCTTGGAAGCCAGCTGAATTATCATTTTTTGTATGAACTTTCAAACTACTGTTTGGCTGAAGACAAAACAGAGATTCAAATCTGAGGTGCCAGAGTGTGCTGATGAGGAACTGTTTTAACTGAGGTGGTTTATTTAGTCAGTCTTGTTAAACTGTTTTAATCGTTCAAGCTCGTCTGCCATATCTGTATGGAGCCAGGCCTCATTGTAATCCTACTTAAAGGCAGTTTGTAGGCAATTTTCTTTCAAGATTGATTTGTCCACAGACAGAGACCTGCTTCTTTCTTCTGATATTTTGTTGATTTGTTATAAAGTGAATAGCATTCGCTGGGTACTTTACATTAGCAAAACTAACCTCTCAAATAAAGCATAATAGCACCTTTATTATATAATAATTTAACACCTAGTTCCTTCAATATCCCTTTTCTAGTT
Organism: Mohoua ochrocephala; assembly: GCA_013398855.1. NCBI lineage: Eukaryota > Metazoa > Chordata > Aves > Passeriformes > Acanthizidae > Mohoua > Mohoua ochrocephala. The sequence continues at coordinate 305,126 of VZTA01024417.1, forward strand.
CAGGGATTCCTGTGCCGTGAAGACTCTGTCGTATAAATGCAAATCAATAGCTTTGATAATAGAACTTGCATGCGTAATACAGTTTCCTATGGATAAAGATTTGAATGACTTTACAGAGCTTATTTATTAATGTTTACTCCCTGACCTCATTAGGAGAAGATGGAAACTGCGCTGTCCTTACCAGCTACAAACTCTTTGAGGCTTTGATGGCTGTTGTGATTGCCGTTCGCACTGACAGGCGGCTGTACTGAAAAGAAAAGGAAGGGAAGCGTGACCCCTGGGGCCGCGTGCGATACGGTATCGCAGCGCGGGACAGCGCGGATCTGCACCGTGTGCGATTGCCAGACAGTAAATCAGCTGTGCTGTGCCAGAGCCAGAAAGCAGGAGCTTTCACACTTGCTGCCTGTTTCCCACTCATTGTAAAGCCCTGCCCTATCACTTGATAGACCTGGAAAGGAAGCGCAGAGGAAGCAAGTGCCACTGCTGGTTCAAAATGTTCCAGGGCGACTGGAAACTTTGAGCAATGGCCTGGGTGAGAAGAACGAGACCTTATTGACAGGGTTCAATCCTAGTTAAGTCTGTTTCCCATCAACTTCCTAGGTAATCACAGCCTTTCTTTCTTCATCTCTTTTGCACTCTCTGAGTCTCCCACTTTCACCTCCTTTTTAATTTTATTTATATTTGTTTGCTGTAGTGGACTGAGCAACCAAGGAGAAACTAGGAAGTTTTCCCCTCTCTGCTAAATCCTGGAGGAACTGCTAATGAAAAAGATGACAAAAGCATTAAAAGTAGCTGTTGTCTCCCCCTTTGCACCCACGTTTCTCCAGATTTTCCATCGAATATTCTTTGAATTTATCCTTTCAGTAGAATCTTGTTATTATCATTTGATGTACATATTCTTCCAGCGAAGCCATGGCACATGTGGTTTGTTATTTTCCTGATTAACTGGTGTCATGGACTGGTGACTGCTTTTACAGGGCTATAGCCCTGCAAAGATTTGTGCATGCACACACGTGCATGTAGTGGGAGAAGGGCATAAGCTGACACTTTCTTGGTTTCAAGCTCTCCTAGACTGTGTGAGACTTTATGAAGCATTTATACCATAAAGTAATTCTTTTTCTAATGCTGCAGTTTTAAACATAGAGCAACGTGCCCCTTGTGCACTGTACTGGGCCATTTTGCATACATGTACCCAGGATTTTGCCATCAATGCAGTTAGCAATTTCCCTTGGCAGTCCTGCACCTCCAGGGCCTCCTAGTGTGTCTAAAATTTCTTTCTTGAGTGTCTTGTTCTCCTTAGGCTCTCTATGAGAGAACAGAAGTTCATTTAATCTGAGGTTAAAAAAAAAAGGTTTTTCTCTGGAGCAACAAGCTTTTACGGGACGATCAGAGAGATGTCTGTTTAGTTTTGGCCTTAAATGTCTCTGGCCATGATCAGGATAGAGCAGATCCACATAACAGAGTTTAAACCTGTGAGCATAGGTGGCATCTCATTGTTTTTATGGTCTTTTTGTACCAAGTCATTTGCATGTGGAATACATTCACATATTAAAGGAACAACCAGTTCAAGAAGTCGGTGAAAGCTGCAGACTTTGGGCATGGGTAATCATTGAATTGGTTAGTGAGAGCTCTTTTGGAGGGGTAAACTTTGCTGGGTTTGTGATGGTGTGTACACATTTTTAAAGGTGATATGACTTACAGGTTTTGGTAATCCTGGCAATAGTCATGCCAGGAAAATCCTCTTATTTCAGGAAAACATGTGCTAGCATGTATTTTAAAGTATTTGCTTTTGAGGAGCTTAATAATTTAAGTTTGACAAGGATTTCAAAGGAGAAAAAAAAAAAAAAAAAAATCCCTGAAATTGAATGACCCAAATTCTCAACCTTCAGTGATATATATAAAATGTGAAAAATGGCTTTTATTCTGTAAATATAAGGTGTGCTAGGGATGTTTTTGAAAACTCAGTAGGTCAGGGAAGGCAGAATTATTGCTGCCTTCAGAAGCTTTGTGGAAGGAGTGCTTGTGCAAGGGAGACGCCAGTATGACAAGGTGCTACAGAGGCACGTTGGTTTGCAGAGAATGCCAAGCTTGTACTATTTATTTTTTTTCATGTTTTTCCTTCCCTATCTCCAAAATAGTTCAAATTCAATGACTGTGGTTAGGATATTTTGGAAAGATAGTCCCCAGGCACTGTATAATGGAACTTGGGAAGAGATTCAAGAGATGGGGGCTCTCAACAAGCATTTGTAAGCAAGTCATCTTAAAATATACTGCTTCATAGTCTAAAATTAACTAAAGAGAGTCTGTAGTATTTTTAGGTTGGTGTATGAATCTGGAGAAATCAAAGTATATGCTTGTTACCCAGTCTACTGGCTACAAGTTTTTTTCTTCCTTTTTTTGAGATCTTAAGCAGTCCAAATCTCCCAGGCCTATTCAATGTGTTTCTAACATTTTCCTATATCTTACTCTTCCCAGGATGGATCGTACTTGGCTGAGTTCCTGTTGGAAAAAGGCTACGAGGTGAGTGACTCGGTGGCTGGCTGCAGGCTGATGGAGTCGTTTGGATGCTGCAGCTCCAGCCCGCTTCCTCTGCTTCTGTCCTTCTCTGTGTATGTTTTCCACTCCAGTCCTAGATAACAAATCAAAACTCCGGAGAGGAATGTGCAGCATGGCCTGTAATCATGCCAGGTTATTGTACTATTTATCATCTAATGTCCACTGGTGGATTCCCTCTTCTCCTCGGGGTATAGCTGCTTTGCATGTTTCCCGCCAACTCAGATAAGCAGCGACCTGTGTGAGCCAAAACTGTAAGGAATTAGGGAATAATTTATGATGCAATGTACCACATAAAGGAATAAGAATCTCTTGTTTGTTCTCTTTCCCCACCTCTCTCTCTGCACAGTAAAGTCCCTTTTATTTTGGCAGTTGTACTTCAGCAACGAAAACCGTGCATTTTGCTTTCCCTGTTTAAAAAGAAAAAAACAAACCTTAAACCAAAAACCAAACAACAAACCCCAAACAAGTTGTACTTTGGTACAGTTACTTTCTACATTTTCTCTTGGATTAATTAATTTTTGCTTAGCACATGATTTTTGCTTACTTTTTACTTGAAATAAAGGGAGTCTGATTCCTTCTTGCTGCATAATTCTCCCCGGTGAAAATCACATTTCTTGTGGTCCAGCAAAGCAACAATCACATTGTTGCTATTGTTATGGTATGATTTGATGGGTTTGAACTGATGTGGGCATAAATGTAGGAATATTTGCTTTCTTGGTCATGAAAGATGCTTCCAAAATGTATGATAATGGAAGGAAATGGGGTGCTCAAATTAATCTCCCCACAATGTAGTATTTTCTGGGGTTTTAGTAAAATTCAGCACTTGTTTTAATATTGAATTTTATTACTTCTGTTGTAATACTGCTTCATAGCTTAGTGAGAAATCTTTTCTCAGCCAGTCTGTGCTTTCCATACTTTTGTACCAGGTTAATCTTGCCTTGCTTATTCCATCCTTTCTCTTGCTTTATTGATTGATATGCTTATTGAAGTTGGTTTTTCAGTGCTGTAAATTGATTATTTTTACTATTTCTCCATTCCATTTGGGGACAAGAGAGGTCATTGGGGTCACTTCTGCTCCTTTGCAGGCAAAAGTACATATTCTCTCTTAGTCCACAATGAAGTTGGGAACTGCCAACAGCAAATAAAATATAACTCTTTCAACAATACAAAGGTTACTATAATTGGGTAGAGTTTTTTTCTTCAGCTCTCCATCAGTTTCTTGGAATTCTTTCCTGTGTTCCCATTTAGAAACCTCTGTTCCTAAATAACTGAACACAAGAGTGCATACATGATAACTGATTGCCTCCCTAACTGGGATGCTTCATTTGACTTCTTGGTTTTGTGTTTTTTTGTAAATTTCAATGTGTTTAAAGATCTGGCTCTGTTGAGAAATATCCATGGATACATTCTTAACTAGATTAACCAGTTTGCACACATTTTGGCTTGTCACAGAGTTTGCATTTCACCTGTCCCATGCAGACAAAGGTACCTTTCATCAGTTTTCTTACGGTAACACTGCTGTCATGGATTAAGCATTTGGCAGGTTTTCTTGCTCTTGTATGTGCATACCAGAATAAGGAGTGGGAGGAAAAAAAAAAAAGGGAAAGAAAAAAACCCACAGGGTTCACATGTTTTCTTGTTGTCGCTGGATGTAACAGGCTCTCTGGGTTTGCCTGTTCTGCATCTTTTGAAGTTCTGGGATGATTGCATTTAGCACATCTCGTTGGTCACAAGTTTGCATCACTGTCATTAGCAGACATAAAGCTCTCGCAAGTCCAATCTTTCATCAAGCTTTTGAGCTGATAAGATTTGACTTATTGGTCAACTGTCCAGACGAACATGAATTTCAGCATGACTTGATTCAGAGATAGATAACTGGGTGCTCAAGAAATCTCTCATCAGAACTTTAAGCCAAAATATTTAATTTTACTAGAAGAATCATTTACTAGAAGGATCATTTAGGTTGGAAAAGACCTCCTAGATCATCCAGTCCATCTATTAACCCAACATTACCAAGTCCACCACTAAACTATGTCCCTAAATGCCAGATCTACTTGTCTCTTGAATACCTACAGGGCTGGTCACTCAACCACTTCTCTGGGCAGCCCGTTACAGTTCTTGACAGCCCTTTCCATGAAGAAATGTTTTCCTAATATTTAATCTAAGCCTCCCCTGTTGCTGAGCACCTCAGTTATCTTCCCTCAGAATAATTCGTTACTTTAAAACTGCTAAGTCTGATATTTTTCTTGGCAAAATGGTAGTTCATTTGAGTACTCAAAATATTTGCAGCATCATTTGTGAAAGTGAAGTTATTATGAAAGTGTCTTTTTTTGAAAGTGTTTCTCTGTAAACCTCATGTCCCTATAAATTATGCACACAATCTATAAAGAATTATTTTGATAGGGCTTTTAATTACATGTTTTTGATAATGTATCTTCATAAATTCATCATTTGATGGAAATTTCCTTTGGGGGGCATGTTTCTCAGTGCCTCATTGATCCTGAAAGTGGACATATTTTATTCACTTGTGGAAAGTTTAGTTTGAATTGTAGAACATGGTATGTGGTGAGCAATGTGACAAGACACACAAGAGATTTTCTGCAAGGAAATTGGCATCATAAATTTGACCTGTAAGTTGTAAAGATGAAGTTTTTGAGCTCTTTTAAATCTTGCCACCAGAATGTCATTCTTAAATCAGCAAATTGGTCTCAATCTGCAGTTGTGTGCACCTTTATACATGGTTAAATGTTTCCTTTGTCAGTAACCATAGCTTGTATTTGTAAAGTGAAAATCCTCAAACTAAACCAAAACCCTGAACACTGCCTGTTCCTGCTGCTATATTCTCGCAAGCTAACATCACGTGGGAGAGTAAAGGGGTGGCCTCACCAAACCAGGTGTAGGATGCATCAGAGTATAAGGGATCACTTTCAGAAATAAAAGGCAGGGAGAGGAGGAGGACAGTCAGATGCTTAAGCTTGATTTCATTTGTGCAAGCACAACTTCTGTAGCTGGTAACCAAAGCTAACACGAATTTTGGCAGCAGGCGTCATCGGGCTGTCTTACAGGGCAGGAGGAAACAGGGTCAGTGTTTGAACAATTTCTCTAATGTATTAGGCACAAATGACCTTTTCTTTAATGCTAGTCAGAACCAGTGTAACTTTTTTTCACCACCTTATTTATTGTGGCAGGTTAAAGGAAATTCCCAGGCTGGGTTTCAGCCTTAGGCTTGTCTGTGTCTCTTGTAACCCACTGGAGAACAGTGACTCATGAGGTCCACAAAACAGCACTGACTGTTCTGGCTGTTCTTCCAACACCCCAGAAAGTGAATGAATGACAGCTCATTTTTAAAATACATTTGGGCCTTGCAGCTGCTGCTCCTTCTTTCCCTTGTCTCCTTTCTTTCTCCCCTTCTCTCCGCTCTGCCCACCTGTCCTTTCCATAGCCCCGTCCCCTGCTACTGCTTTTTCTATGCCTGTCTCTGCCTCCAGAAGGACTTCTCTCCAACCAGGGAGCACTGGTTTTCTTGGCATTCACACATTGCTTCTCCAACTCCAGTAACGTTGTCAAGTCTCACTCACTAGGAGATGGTGCTCTGGGGCAATTCAGTGTGTTGTCTGTTCTGCATGTGATGTTTGGGCTGCTTCTGGTGTCAACAAGGGAGAAGGGGAAACCACTCAAGGCTGCTAAAGTAAATATGACAGCACCTGATCTCATCTCCCAGGATTATGTTTGTGAATTGGATAACTGTCCATCTGTAGGAACAGAGAAGAGCTCTGATTACCTGATGAAAGGGTTAGGCCCATGTACATGAAAATTTTGAGTGATGGTAGTGAACACTTTCCTCTTAACGCTTACCACTTTTCCTTTGTATTTTTCCTTGTTCAATCCCCAGGTGCATGGCATCGTTCGTCGGTCTAGTTCTTTTAATACGGGCCGGATTGAACATCTCTATAAGAACCCACAGGCTCACATTGAAGGAAGTAAGACTTTGCTTTTATATTTAAGGTAGTATATGTTATATTTAGCCTGTGCTGTGTTTTTGGTGGAGAAGGATCCCTGGGAACAGGAAGGGAATCCGGTTTTCTTCTGCTAGCGTTAGCTAGCTGCTCTATCTCAGAAAGAAAAGTAAAAAGTGACCATCGTTCTCTGAAGAAAATGTGGCCTGAAATATGGATCCTCTTCTGTGTGTGAGTTTTGAAGAGTGGAAAATGTGAGAGGGACCCAGAAAAGCACTTTGTGCTGTGTAGAAATGCTGCCACAGTTCAGACATAACTGGGCAGTAGCAGTTAGAAAATGACTGGGCCTGCAAAACACTATGTGAGGCTAAAAATGCTGAGATACTAGAATAGTAAAACATGGGGGGTTTTTTGAGGCAGTTGTCTCAAGTACTCCACTTGTGTTTCCTCATGAGCTCCATGGCATCTGATGGAAGTGAAGGTTTGGAAACAGCCTGTATGAGAGCATGAATAAGACGTGATCAGTTCTTAACGATGACAGGAAGAGTGAATCTTTGGACCCTCTGAATTTCTGCACCCAAGGAAGGGAGTATGTGCTTTACCTGACAGAAAGGCATTGCTCTTGGAATTTTGCTGAAATTTGCTGTGTTCTCTGTTACCAATGATAATTTGGAAAGTTGAAATTATTACCTTTAGTGTACACATGGCAAAAAAAATTGTTTATTGTACCTTAAAGGAAATTAACTGCTCCCTTAATGAGAAACATCTCAAAGGTTGGATGGCTCCAGTTCAGCAGAAGGATTGAGCACATTAACAAGCATATAATTCTCCGTGCTATGTCTATTTTTTAGAGTCGTGCAAACTGATGCTGTCCTAAATAGTCCAGTTTAAGGTATTGTTAACAACAAATATCTCCATGGTGTAAATAAATCACGTTTTTGAAGTCTTCTTCACACCATGGTTAACAGAGCCTAATTTTATCAAGTTTAATGTATAATGCAAACTATAGATTTCACTTGGTCTTTGCTTGTAATTTTTTTAAAAAATGCTTCATTTCTGACGTGGTATTGCTCTGATTAGTTGCTACTTACTGTACATTGCTCATTAAAATTTCTGATCAAGAGAGGGGTAGAATTGAACAAAATATCTTTATGAAGAATACTGAAACCTGTTTTTCTGTCAAGAACAATGTAAGAACTGTTTCCCATGACTTGCATTCTTGGCTCACAAGGTAGAATGAAGAAAATGAAATGAAACAGGAACCTGTGCATTGTGAGGACCATCTTGTGAATATGAAAAGTGATTTGAGAAGACAATGTAGATCACAATAAATGTATATACAAACATTTAAGGAAAGGGATGGAAGGAAGAAAAGAGAAAGCAGACGTTAATTTTTTTCCCCCCACTTCTTATCTCATTTTCCTTTAACTGAAGAATGCAGCTATATGAATGGGAGGAGGAGAAGGAATTGAACTTGGAATCTCAGGAAAGGCTGCTCCATGGAAACTGTTTGGAAACAATGGGTTTCCAGGCAGTACTGGAGGAAGCAAAGAAGCAATAGTGGTTGATGTGAGCAAACCCTAATTTTATCTTTGCCATTTGTGTTTTTCCCGTGAGGAATCGATCGCATGTGGCAAGATGGTGCTCTTCATAGACAGTGAACCTCTTTGTATGAAAAAAGTAGGGAGCACAGGAAGGAAGACAAGGTGTATCCTAAAGCAAGCCCTCCAGCTGTTGCTTGCTAAGGAGTTTTTTTAGATTGGATAATATTACTAAAGCCCAAAGGTTCTGACATTTGGTCTGTGTTTATAAGTCTGTGCACCAAATAAACCCCATTTCTAGTAAGTCTTTCCACTTAGCCTTTCACTCTTGAAAGACCTCTTTCCCATGGGTCGGGAAGTGAACATAGCTTCATTCCCTGCTCCCCTTCAGAGAGGCCATTTGGACCAGAAGCTTTTAAGGCTTGATGGTGGACCAAAATAAGTGCTTCCCTTGAGAGCATTAAATTTATGGTAATAGTGGGCTGGTGTCCCTGTTGCCTGGGTCAGCCCAGCTGGCAGCCCACCTTCCCCTGGGAAGCTCTGCAGCTGCTCTCTGGCCGGGGGGTGGTGGCAGGGGCTGCATGTCCTTGGTGTAGGAAGAGGAACACAGGCTCTGGCATCTCATTTCTGCCTAGCATTACCTGTTAGCCACAGCTTCAACTGGGTCTGAAGTCTCTTCAGAATGTCCTTTGCAAGTGATGTGGATGTGAAAACAAATTTCAAGAATGCACCATGGCCGTATTACTTTCTCAGCCTGAAGAACCTCATGCACATGATTTATGGGAATGTACAGGGCTGAACATCTGAGAGCTGCGTGATCTGATAACTTCCTTGGCGTCTTATACTGTTTGAAAAAAAACCAAAAACAAAACCAAAAAAACTCAACCTAAACCAGCATAAATAATAATATCTCAACAGCGCTAAAAAATGTACTGTGGATTCCTATCTCTCATAATAAGCCTGGTATTTCGGGAATAAAAACAAAAACCAACCTACCAAAAAACCAGCAAAAAACCAAAACCAAACCAAAACCAAACCAAAACCAAATAAACAAGCTTCCC